>CM070040.1:5301379-5314871 GCA_036250615.1 Ptychadena robeensis | reverse complement strand
GGAGCAGCTACCTTCCCTCTAGGCTGACACATAACACAGACGGCAGGAGCGGCTAGAGAGACCCACAGGACAGTGCTGGTACACAAAGGGTGCCCAGGCCGATTGTGTCCCGATGTTTCGGCCGATTGACCGTGCGTGATGATCACGCACGGTTGATCGGCCGAAACATCGGGTCACAATCTATATGTGTATGGGGGGCTTAAGTAAGGGTTTCCTAAAGCTGGCCATACACCTTTAGATCTGTCAGATATCCGTTAGATCTACCAACAACTATGTAGTATAGGGTCCTCT
Source organism: Ptychadena robeensis (assembly GCA_036250615.1). Classification (NCBI taxonomy): domain Eukaryota; kingdom Metazoa; phylum Chordata; class Amphibia; order Anura; family Ptychadenidae; genus Ptychadena; species Ptychadena robeensis. The sequence goes on along the minus strand of CM070040.1, from coordinate 5,314,580 downwards.
GCAATTGAACACAGGTAGATTCGATTGTTTAGAAAGTCCTTCATATTACATGGATTTGGTCAAACAAAAGGGGATCTAAAGGATATCTGACAGAGACATCTAAAGGTGTATGGGGGCCCTTAGAGAATTTTTACTCTTAAAGTTACTTACAAAAGTTTCTCTGGCTGCCAGCATATAACTTTTAAAACAAACTCAACTTTTTCTTGGAGATAGTCTCAGAGGATTATAAACACTAATATATTAACAGAGGTTCACAGGTTTCAGGCAGGTTTAGTATATCAGCTCAGAATCTATGATATTCACATTATGGTTTTATGATTTCATTGCCAACATACGAAGTGAGAAGATTCTATTTATTTATTATTGCATTTTATTTTTAGATAATGATGCTTTATTTATTTGTACATGCATTTTTATTTCAATTTGTAATTATAACATGCAATTTTTTATTTAATTTTTTATTTAAAATTGTATTTTAGACAAGCTTTTCACGCACAAACACATTCATTAAAAGCTTTACATCCTATAGTTCCTATAATGCTGGCTTAAAATTTGCAACTAAGGTAAGTGTATTGTAAAGGGTATTTTCATATAATTTTTTTTGCATAAAATGTATTTTTTAAATAGAACTTTATGTAATGTTTTCTATTAAGCCAGCCCTCCTCCTATGTCATACCTGTACCTGTGTGTTATTGTGTGTTTGTATCTCCACTCTAAAGTATTGTACAGCGCTGCGTAATATTTTGGCGCTATATAAATAAATTATAATAATAATAATGGACACTGCGATTCCCGGGCGTTTTGCCGGCGGCTCATTACAACGTGGTAACATCACCACATTGTCATGAGTCGTCTGCGGAACTGACAGGAATTCTGTGTGTGCCGCTTATACAGGGATTCTTGTTAGATTTAGATACTTTGGATCCAAAGTATCAAGGTCAGCCAAAAAAATAACAGCATGACGAATCACCATGAAATCCAGCTGGTGGGGCTTTTTGGATCGATCCGGCAAGGTGGACACCTCCGTAGTTGCTGCCGATTGACCACCAAGCATTCGGCGTCCGGTCAATCTCCCGCAACTATGGCCGGAAATCGTCGTGTCTATGACCGGCTTTAGACTACATTGCATCTAATTATTTTCTTTTATTGTGGCAATAAATGACCACTCATTGTCCATGTAAGAACACATAAGGTGTTAATTTTAAAATTAGACGACTAGATTACTACACTGAAATACAGCCAACTGCAGCATGATGAAATTAGAAGCAGTTTTACTAAATCCCTAGAGATACTAAAGCCCCCCATACACCACATACAATTACCATGCAACTTCTGTACAACCAACTTTTCTTCTACCAAAACCATGTAATAGGAGGACCTTTCTACACCTTCCAATCACTATGTATTCTGTCAGGGAGGTCACTATAGTACATAGTTGTTGGTAGGTCTCATGAAAGATGTATGGAGAAATCTGAAGGTGTATGGGGGGCTTAATGTAGATAAAGTGAACTTCTTCAATTAAATATCTTAAAGAAAAAAACAGGGATACATTTAATTAACTCTAAACTAGTTTTTGCTATTTATTTTTAGTGGTGGTCGCATTTTCTGTTTGAAATTGTGACTAGCTGTCTTCGTAAATTAATTGCAAAGTCCCTGAATGTGGTATTAGTACCAAAATTGCTGGAGATGCAGAGAAGGGTTGTGGGAACATTACAAACAAATGTATTGCTCTAGCACATGGCTTTGTATAAATCAAGTCTAAAATCAAACTTCATATACACAAAAACTCCATGTGCTAGAACAGTGTTGAACTTGGATATTAGATTTTCAAATATTTGGCTCAAATATCAACATTTCGTGAATATGTCATCAGATGCGATTTTTTGCGGTTCCATTCATTGCCATTGACCGAGATGATATAATTATGATTTTGTTTTTACGGAAATGATACGATGCTTACGGAAATGATTATGATGCTTGTCCATAAACATGGATATTTGAAATTAGGAATATCGAATATTATTGTGCGTATTCGCTAAATTACGCAAATTTTAATATTGCCTTGTTGCTCATCACTAGTGCCCATCAGGTAGATCATAATCCACTGGTAGATCGCATAGGCAACATGAGTAGACCAACACATTAACACAAAGCCAATAAGGCCAAAATGGGCAACAACTTTTACTGATAACAAACTAATAAAGAATCTAAGGGATTTTGTAGAATTTTTTTCTGGAAGAATTTATTAAATGTTATTTTTTTCTTTATTTTACTTCATATGAAGCTTAGCTATTTTATTAGGATAGGGCTACACCCCTCCTTCCATATGGAAATAGTTGCTCATGGCAGCTTGTAAAATATAACAGATTCCATAAGTATGGATAGACATATATTATTGTGCCTCCTCTCATGGCAGTTGACTTTCGGCTTGGCTTGAGGGAATGGAATAATGCCATAAGCTTTTGGCTTGGCCAGAGGGAGTGGAACAAGTTGGAGTGGCACAAAGCCCTTTTTATCTGGGATGCTTCCCTTTTTGCCTAACTAGAGGAATATTATTGTCTGTTGCCCATAATAATTTAAAACTGAAATTTGAAATGTGTATTTTAAGTTTTTTTCTTTTGAAAAGAAATGCTGTTATCATTAGGATGTTTGTTCAGAAACCTTAAAATATTATGGTCAATGACTAAGCCCCCCCATACACGCTAAGATTTCTACCCAGGTTTTTCGGGCGATCGATTGGCCAATAAATGGGGTGGAAATCTAAAGCTTAAAGTTGTTATTCGGGCTCAAATCGTAAATGGAATGAGGGGAACACAATACTAAGACAGTATCATCGTCACAGCAGACTAGAGAGTAAACCCTAAATCAGTTAAACCTTGAATAATGCAGAACATTCAGGTAGGCATGAGACAGCAAAATTTCTCAGAATCTTCAAACAGATGCCATCTTAGCCACATCCTTTTGAAGGCTGTCAACCTATCTCTCTTGCTATATAGCAGTTGCTCCATTTCAGGCACAAAGCTAGTCATTGGTTGCCCACTTGCGGGGGATCACGGTTCTGGCTGCGTTCACCATATGCCTTTTCAGTGATTTGAATTTCCCATCTGGACTGGATTTCAACTATTCTGGAGTGGTGGGTAGGCTCAAAAAGTTGATCAAACTCAAGGTCCCCATACACGGGTCCGATTCCCAGCGGATTCCGGGATGATCGATTCCGCATGCACGGCAAACGATCGTCCCGGAATCGCGTGAAGCCCACCTTGTCCGATCCATCACGTCCGATCGATCGGGGGCCCAGAATCTGATCCGACAGAGAACCAACATGTTGGTCTTTCTGATCCGATTCTGCACACATCAGGGGGAGTTGCCATTTGTGGAGTAAGCGATCGGACACGGAATCGTCCAGGAATCCGTGGGACAAGGTGGTATGTAGCGATCGGACACACTTAATTGGCCGATCGATCGGACCTCCGATTCCCGCTGACATCGCCGGAATCGATCGGATAGGTGATCGATCGGCCATGGAATCCGACAATGTATGGCTAGCTTAAGAAAGATAATGGGTAGTTGCGCACAACCTTCAGCAGTTATTACACAGCTATAGTGACAGCAGTGGCCAGAAAGGCCCTCAGTTGGTGTATGGGGCCTGAGCAAGGATCACAGAGTAAAATGGGGTAAGTATGAGGGATGGGTGTATATGTTTTGTGTAGGTGTGCAGCTCTGAAAATGGAGGAGTGTGGCCCCCTGTAACAGACAAATGAGAACAAGGACAGAGGCGCACAACGGTTGTGCGCCTTTGTCCTTGTTCTCATTTGTCAAAAAGTTTATTTCCTGATTTCATGTAGTACAGTATGTATGTGTGCATCGTATGACTAATGATGAATACTCCAGTGTCCATTATATATTTGATGAACTTGCAGGCTTCTTCAACAATCAACAATTTAAAGGATAAACTCAGTGAACAGTGCAAAGGACCCAGTTATCTCTACTAACATGGGTCCCTGATGGTCTAATGATCCTTTAGAGCCACAGCAGAAATTGCAAATGTGTTCCCATTGTTTAAATGTATGATTTGACCATAACATTGATATTACCTAACAAACATGGGGAAGTTCGCCACTATAGAGAACTCTAGACCATTTTAGGGTTTATAGAGATCATACAAACATAATTCCCAGTCTGATGGTTCACTCTTGGTCTAATAAGTAAAACATGTTTATTCTGTAGCTAAGAAAAATCAATTGGTGCTTTAGAAATATGATGCCCAACATGTGCCACTCATTGTACAACTATTAGGATCCAACAGGCAGCTATTTTCTTGGGATTACTCAAGCTAATGAAAATCATTGTAATTAGACATAGTTCTAGTAGATAAATGGTTTGCTCAATTTTTGCCAGGATATTTTAATTACTTTTTTTAGACAATTTAAAAAAAAAATAATCCCTCATACATAATTATTTAGGGAAAACAGATGTGGAAGCATTGATATGTACGGTATTTTTCAGACCATAAGGTGCATCTGACCATAAGATGCACCCAGTTTTTAGAGCAGGAAAACAAGAAAGTGTTCAAATCAATTGGAGAAAAAAACATGCAATAGCAACTTCAGCCACAAGATGTACCTAGTAAACACTTGCCATCACTGTGTAGGTTACATCACCTGCTTCTTTCTCACACATTGTGGCTGAGAGGAGCGCTGCATGTTGCAGATCTCTCCCCTCTATCGCTGACAGTGATTCGAACACCGCTACAACAAGCTGCAGCGTCTGTCCGTATATCAGAAACATCAAACAAATATCCTTTTAACACTCTTCTGGACCATAAAATGCACCTTCATTTTCCCCATACTTTGGGAAAAAAAGTGCATCTTATGATGCAAAAAATACAGTCATGATCAGCATCATTCCTAGTGACCTCTAGCAGTCTTAAACAGTCTTCTGGACACTTTACACTATCAGCAGCAGCACTGCTGATAATTAGACAATCACTGCTCAAAATAAAAAAAAAAAAATTTCTTTACAGCAGGAGAGGTGATTTTTGGGCTCTTCCCTCCCACTGTACCCACATTGGCGAGCTTGTAAATGATCATGGCAGGGGCATCTGGGAAGAAGTCGTGAATTGGAATGCAGCTTCTCATGTGCAGATTGTAACGTGATGTCATTGAAGCTCCATCTAGTGGCCTTTTTAGAAAGAATTACAACTCCTTAGGCTGAAAGTGTGGGCGGAACTGCTTCTATCTGCCCTTTATAAATATATATATTTCCCCGGGAATTAGTAAGTGAGGAAGGTAAGTACGTTGTTTTTTTTTATTCTGTAGCAGCTTTCACAGATGTATACTGCTGACGTGGTGAGTACGTGAGGTGAGTATTATGTCAATGTAATGTATGTGTTTTTTTTATTTTGAGTATAGAACAGCTTTAAGTAATGTGAATCCCATTTATGAATCATTCTGATGTTGATGTAAACTATAAAAAGGTTTTCAATAAATATTAAGTTTGGCCGATGACTTTGTGCTCATTTTGTACACACTATGTATTTGAGTTTGACACCCCGGACTGTGACCAAAAATGAGGTCACAAAATAGAAATGCTTGCTACTATACAAGTGTGGTCTTTCCAAGTTTTTTGCCTGGAGGACCTACTAGAAGCTAAGTTCATTAAAATTGCACAATAATTATTAAATATGACTTTCTGTTACAGAGAAAGGTTCAATGGAAGAGAACTATACAGCACTACCGTCAGAATTCATCCTCCTTGGGTTCTACGAGTGGCCACATCTACATGTCATACTATTTGCCTTATTTCTCCTGCTCTACCTTTTAGCCTTAAGTGGTAATTTGACCATATTTGTGGTGATATTTTCCAGCTCCAATCTCCACACTCCCATGTATTTCTTCTTATCCAACTTGTCCATCCTGGACATAACTCTCACATCAAGTATTATGCCAAAACTCTTAGACATCTGCTTGACTGAGAAACGTGAAATCACATATGTTGGGTGCTTCACCCAAGTAGTTTTCTTTGTGATATGCGTAGTGGCCGAATATTTTCTACTTGCCGTCATGGCTTATGATCGTTATGCGGCCATCTGCCATCCGCTGCATTATACGTCTGTAATGAAAATGAAGACTTGCCTCCAGCTTGCGCTGAGTTCATGGGGATTGGGTGTTTTGGAGTCCTTAGTCTTGGCTGGATTTATTTCTCAGCACCAGTTCAAAAAATCCAAGAAAATTAATCATTTGTATTGTGATATGAAAGCACTTCTGAAGTTGTCCAGCAGCAGCACCTGGGACGCAGAAATGGCTATTCTAGTGTCTGGGGTGATTTTTGGATTCCTTCCTTTAGTCTTTATATTAGTGACCTATGTCTTTGTTATTTACAGTATATTAAAGATACGAACAAAAGAGGGAAAGAGCAAAGCCTTCTCAACGTGTTCGTCTCACCTCACAGTGATCACCTTGTTTTTTGGAATTGTACTCAGTATGTATATGAGACCAAAGTCAGCTTACTCAATAGAGCAAGACAAGATTCTAGCTGTCTTATATACATCCTGTATTCCAACACTCAATCCTATCATCTATAGTCTAAGGAACAAGGATGTACATACAGCTATCCAAAAAATTAGGTTGAGGATTTTTAGGACGTAAAAATGAAAAGAACAAAACACATTTTATAACTCCAGCCTTCCCAATTTCACATCTGCCACATATATATATATACCATATTTTTCGGACCATAAGACGCCCCCAGTTTTTAGGTCAGGAAAACCAGAAAAAAAAGGTAATACATGTTCACATCAATTGGATTAATGCAATGAATTCAATGAATGCAATATTCAATTCAGCCAGTAGGTGTCACTAGCAGCAGTACACTCTCAGCACAACATCATTCTCCACACTGATCGGGAGGAGAAGGGGGGGGGCAACAGCTGCTGAGTCTCCAACTCTCCTTTGCTCTCCTCTCCAGCTGGCTGTTACTGTGTCCTTGGGAACTGCAGAGTGATTGCAGTTTTCACGGACAGGAGAGGAAAAGATGACAGTTCATCTATGCCTCTCTTCATTGCCTATGCCAGCATCTTCCAGCATCTGCTGGCATAGGCAATTATACAGTACAGATGGGAGAGCCGAACATCAGCCAGCATTTCACACCTGACAGCTCCTCCAGCTCCTCGGCTAATCTCCGTGCCAGGAGAGCTGAGGGGAAGCCAAGGCACTCAGACCATAAGACGCAGGCACTTTTTGCCCCCAATTTTGGGGGTGAAAAAGTGCGTCTTTTGGTCCGAAAAATACGGTATATAATACAATACATTTCTTCTGCCACATGGTCCACAGTGTGTCTCCCAGAAATGTGTACTGGTGATATGATTCTGAAGTCCTTTTCTGCAACTAGCTTTGAGGGTGCCATTCATGAAAGCCTTCATGACCCAGATTTGTTATAAGCCAATAGGAAGATTTAAAACCACTAAGGAATAGTGATAAGCAGCATATTTGTATTCGCAAGATTTCACAAATGTATTGCCTAATATTTGCAATAAATTTGAGAATTCGAAGTATTACCTTCAATGCGCAAAGCCGTACTTGTACATGAGCATAATGCACACTCAATGCATGCAAGTTCTGGATACTGATGTAAAAAATCCTGAATATTCGCAATTATGAAGATATAGCACTATATTTGAGATCTTCGTGATATCTGGAAGTGCCGATATTCACAATAAAAATTTGAGATTAGAATATTCACGATCAATACTACGTAAGGAATGATGTGGCCACCAAAATAACCCACCATCCAAATTCCAGCTTAAATACTGTTTGAATCAGGGTTTGCCAAGACTCAGGAGTAGTGCCTATGATCTGAACGATTTTTTTCACATGGATTGGCAAGTTAAAAAAGATTTATGGGGATAAATACAGTGACGGTGGTCTACAGCTGAGAAAGGGGAAAGGACACATTGAGCAGTATGCTCAAACCCAGTTCGGGCAGGGTTTGTCTACAAAACAAACTTACCCCAAGCTGGGATCGGACATTTTTACCTATACTCAGCAAACCGGAGGATAAACATTGCTTGTGGCAACAGCTCTTGACAGCCATCCGTGAAGCTGAAGAGGCAGGGGGCGGCGCTATGGACCTCCATGTTATGGCATTGGTTTACAAGCCCACATAGCCAGCACCATCAATGATGCTGGCGATGTGTAGAGGGGAGGGGAAAACCAGCAAAGTACTGAGTACTCTGCTATGATTGCCAGTACTGTGCTGTTTTCAATGGGCAAAGGGGCTTACAGCTAGATTAATAAACATGTTGTTCTGTTTTGATTGATGCTGGCTTCATGGCTCTTTTTTTTTTTGAAATCCTGGGCAATTCAGGAGCCTCCCCTGGGATCTCTGGCCGAGTCTCGAAACTCAAGGCTCTTGAGAGCTCATTCACACTAGCAGTGCTGTGTAGAGATGGTAAAATTTTTCGACTTGCTAACTTTGTGAGCTGATTGCAAAGCCCCTGAACATGGTATCATCACCAACATTTCTGGAGACGTAGAGAAGGGTTGTGAGAACATTTGAAAAAAAAGTTTAGCTCTAGCACATGGAGTTTTTGCATAAATTAAGTTAAAAATTTAAGTCGAAATTCCGATTTTTTGAAATTTTTACTTGACTTTGAACTAAATTTGTGCAAAAACTATTTGTGTAAGAGACATACTTTTTTTTTTGTAGTATACCCCTAACCCTTCTCTACATCACCAGCAAGTTTGGTGATGATACAATGCTAAGGGGCTTTGCAATTTACTCAAAATCATCGAAATGGTTGAATTTTTGAAAAACAATTCGACCATCTCTAGTGCTGTGCCTGAGGCTGCAGTTCTTGTCGATAACAGACATGATAGCAGTAATGCTACGCTGGCCACTAACCTAATCCATTAGTTGCATTGTGTTCCCAATATGTGCATGTACAAGTGACAATTTGCATAATGAAGGTAATAATGACTGGAGTTAATGAATTCTCGAATTTACAAATTTATTGTGAATATTATGCAAAACAAATGTGTGAATGTGAATATGTCCTGTGCTGATAATGACTAGTTATGTTAGAGAATATGAGAATATAATATTGCACTATATCATTTTGTTGTATCTATAAGAATACTTACCCAGGTTCTTTGTTTCATTGTGAGCAATTCTTCATATACATTTTTATACGATGGAAAAACAACACTATTCCTATTATATGTACATATGACCGTATTGAATTTCAATCAGGAAACACTGTTTGTATTGAAATTACCATTGTAAATAAAAGTTATTTTGGAACAAAAGATTTTCATATCTGACCTGATAAAACCTAACTAAATACTTACTTACTTACTAAGTATTTTTATATGTATTGAATATGCACATATAAATAATATATTATTAAATAAAACTGGGAAAAATATATTGTATATTTTTTCCTCCCCAGTAGGGACAAAGGGGTTTTACAGACATAAAGATATATAGTACAAGTATAATTTGTATTCTGTTTTTATTAAAACATCATCAAAAACCATTTAACAAGCCATTCTTTGGACAGCGGAATACATGGTCATAGAATAAATGTTCCAAAACATTTTACATGATGTGGGTATGGCATAAATCACAAAAGCATGATTCTAACGCGTTTTACGGATCCCCGCTTCTTCAGGGGATGCTTGAGTAAGTGTAGTAAAAGTAAAGAGTCTATAAATTGACCTCCCTAGCGTTCTGTCTGTTTTTAATGGCGTGGTACAGGTGAGCACTGCAGAGTACAATGTACTCTGCTTCAAATTCCTGCATTAAAGCATGACCTAATGCATTTTACGGATTCCCACTTCTTATGGGGATTCTTGAGTGAGTGTAGCAAAAGTAAAGTGTCTATGGATTGACCAACCTAGCTTTCTGCCTGTTTTTAATGGCGTGGTACAGGCGAACGCTGCAGAGTACAATGTACTCTGCTTCAAATTCCCGCCCTCCCCCTGCCTCTGTCCACGTTGCTGGCTTCATCAATGACATTAACATGGAGGTCTATGGCGTGGTCCCCCAGGCCCTTCAGCATCACCTGGACATCATCAGGGCGGATGCCAAAACCCAGAAATGCTGTGCCAATATAGAGAAGCGCTGCAGCTTTCCGTGGGCATATGGGTTCGCCCGATCCTGGCACCTCCAGCATTTGGGATGAAGCCGAACAGCAAACAAGCTGGTTTTGTCTCAAATGCTAGCAAGGTTAAACAGATTTGCATCAAATATTGGGCAATGTATTACATCATTCCTTACCAATACATAATATTTTTATGACCCAGTAATTGATGAAAATTCAATATACTGCTAACAATCTTATACAGCTTTGTACTTGATGATAGACATAGGCACTCTAGATAAATACATAACATTTTTGGTTTAGGTAAAAGCTTTCTGGAATGGCATGAACACTACTGGTCCCCCTTGTTATCCCTTCCCTTTTCTGCTTGACAGGGATTTGTCACTTTTGCGGTCCCCCCCCCCCCCTGCATCTCACCTTATTCTATATATTGTGACAAACTGGTCATCTGTCACTGTGTGAATAATTATTGAAAGAGGTAATGATCGGACGGTCAGTGGTCGGTCGTAGTTCCCATCCCCAAAAATCATAGAACTAAGAAAAATACCCTCATGGGACTTTAACTGGAACACCGACTCCCTTGTTGATATAGAATATAATCATAATCTTAAAAATATTAAATTTATTAAGTTTCATAAGCAATGTCACAGTAGATGCTATACAAAAAGCACATCCAAATACAGACGAAATGGTCTAATCCACATATTACAACATCAAATAAAATATGCACACATGCTCTATTTGCAATCTATCTATAAAAGCATCCACACTGTGTGGATTCAGCTATATAGATATGTATGTGTTCGGTTTTACATTTTTAATAATTGCAATACTACAGCATATTACTATGCTGATACATCTCCTGAAGAAGCCAATAGGTGAAACGCCATAATCAGCAAGCAACAGACTGTATTTTGATCATGCATTTTCTTAATATTTTGGTTGTTTATAACAATGCATTTTTATTGTATGAATTTCGGTAACATTCTAGTTACATGTACAATCCTTACCAATAAACTGTTTATTGTCACAACCATTAACTATACCAACAAGTATCTTCAGTGTGACAGCTAGACTCTCAGCCTACTCTACATTGAAATTACAAATTTATCCCAAACCAACAATGGCTGATATAGACATTATGACTAGTGATGATCACGAATATTCGGATTCCGAATATTAATCGCGAATATTCGCCATTCCTGATATTCTGTATTTTTTTTCCATTACACATGCTTTTCAATGCAAGTGGACGAATGGGAAGGCTGCAACAAGAGCTTAGCAACACTCCCTGCGACCATCAACAGTTTTAAAATATTGGGGTGATGCGAATATTCGGAATATTGCGAAAATCTGCACTTTTGAAAATTCGTACGCAAATTCGCGCCATGTTAAACATATATTGCGCGTGCGAAATTCACAAACAAAACTTCCGATATTCGTAATAAAAAAAAACCAGAATATTGCCGAATGTGAATAATGTTTTCCGAAAAATTCGCGGCATGCCGCGAATACAAATGTTGCCTATGCCGCTCATCACTAATTATGACCATGGGGTTGATTGAAACACAGTAGGGATGGAAGGATTGTAAGCAATATTCGAATTTGCGTAATTTCGCGAATATCCTCCATAATATTCGATTCCATATTCGTAATCTCGAATATCCGCACTTACGACATGAATTGCGATCTAAAAATCGCAATTGCGATCAAATATGCGCAATGCATGCAAGTCAATGGAGCTCGGATATTCGACTGGGAGAATATCCATCATTTCCGTTTTTAAAAATCGCATTGCGATAATATACTCGCGATCCCATTCATTGCAATGGATCTCGATTATAAAATCGCAATAAAATCGCGACAAATCGCGATTGCGCCGGATATCTGATGATATTCGCGTATTGGCGAAATAGCGATATTCGAAAATCGAATATTCGAGCTCAACACTATTGTAAGATAATCCATATGATAGTAACTGGGTAGGTTGACATTTTGTAAATTATACAAGATAAATTAGGCTCTAGTGATTTATGATTAGTGATTTATGCCATACCACATCATGTGAAATGTTTTGGAATGGTTATAATCGTTAGGAACAAGGACATGAGGGGCACAACCTACTAGAGATGGTCGAATTTTTTTTCAAAAATTCGACCATTTCGACGGTTTCAACTTAATTGCAAAGCCCCTGAGCATGGTATCATCACCAAACTTGCTGGAGATGTAGAGAAGGGTTGGGGGTATACAGCAAAAAAGTATGTCTCTAACACAAATAGTTTTTTCACAACTTAAGTTCAAAGTCAAGAAAAAATTTTGAAAATTGGAATTTCGACTTTAACTTTGAACTTCATTTATGCAAAAACTACATGTGCTAGAGCAAAACTTCTTTTTTTCAAATGTTCCCACAACCCTTCTCTACATTTTCAGCAATTTTGGTGAGGATACCATTTTCAGGGGCTTTGCAATAAGCTCACAAATTTAGGAAGTCGAAAAATTCGACCATCTCTACAACCTACTGCAACAACTAAAGTACTGTAAATTATCTAAGAAAAAGAAGCAATAAACAAGTGTTAGAGTATAACTGGGTTGCCCATCCCTGGCCAGTCAACAATACCCTCATATGGGGACTTTAACTTGGTACACCCAACTATAATAATGCTAATCACCATGTAGAGAGTAGATAATGTCCTCATGAAATTAATCAATTAAATTATTTCTTGTAATAAATGTTTTTTTTTACAAACACTCTCCAAAGGAAATTTTGTGTCACATTAATTTTATTACAGTTAGGTATGCCAAGGTAAAGTCCTCACATGAGGGTATTTTTTAATTTTTATTACTGTAAATGGTAAAATAAAAGATAAAATACTTAGATGGTTGACAAAGGGCTGCCACCTGAAATGCATCCCATTGATCCTACTGAACCCTCCAGCATCTGTGGAAGTGATATCCTCTGTAACATCATCGCGGTAGCCACATGGCTGTAGACACATGGCCTTGAATGAGATCACTTCTTGCTAAGCTTTCTCTGTACCTCCTTGTTAGGTTCCTGCTGGGATTCGAACCCAGAACTCGGTTCTGGGTTGCTCAGCAGAG
>CM070040.1:5263292-5278601 GCA_036250615.1 Ptychadena robeensis | reverse complement strand
TTTTGTAGTATACCCCCAACCCTTCTCTACATCTCCAGCAAGTTTGGTGATGATACCAAAAAAAAATTCGACCATCTCTAGTTATCACACAGTAGAAGTATCAGTGGCCAGAAAGACCATTAGTTGGTGTATAGAACCGGTAGATCACCGAACCTTGCTAAGCCTCCATTTTGTGTGCATTATTTTATCTTTTCCTTTACCACTAATGTAACTTATATGTTTGGCACAATGTTGTGCACCGTATGTACTTATTCCTCTCTGACTTTCAGAAATTAATCTTTATTCAAGAGGCCTTTTGGTGTCGTCCTCCTCCTCCTACATGGACAAGCTCTCCAGGGACCACACTTCCCACTCTCCTTCTACCAGCTATGACTACCTTGAATCCCTCCAGCTATTCTTTAAATGTGTTTATAGACATTTGGTGCCTGCTCCACCCTAAAACCAATATGCGTTTTTCTTATTGCTCGCCCTCCTCTTACCTGGAATCTGAAATTGACATTGCCGAAAAAACCTTATCTTATCATTGGTAGAGATGGTCGAAATGAATAAAATTCTATTCTACTTAAATTTCGAGTTTCCCAATCGAATTTCGATTCGACTGCAAAATTTATTTTTTCTAGTCGAAGTCGAAAATTCACATAAAACCTTAAAATTCGCATAAGGTCAAAAATTCACATAAGGTGGAAAATTTGGATTTGCTGTATGAGCTGTAATAGAAGAATCAGTGTACATAGTAGCAGAGCTTTACATTAAGAGCTGAGATTTAAACCCAATTTATACACAAACTTGACATGTTAGAGCAAAACTTATTATTTTCAAATGTTTCCCCAACCTTTCTCTACAACTCCAGCAATTTTTGTGAGAATACCATTTACAGGGGATTTGCAATAAGCTGACAAAGTTAGCTAGCGGCACGGTAAATCAAAAGCAAAGTTATTTTTTTTCAGTCGAAATATCAGGCTGATTTTTGACTTTTTCGGCGAAAACTCGAAATGACCACATCAAAATCCGACTATGCAAATTTTCGGCGAAAAAGTCGAAACTTTCCCAATCACTCCCGCATGCGAAAATTTTTAATAAAATGGCGATACTCGCACGCGAAATAGCGGCACGGCAAATCAAAAGCAAAGTTATTTTTTACGTTGAAAATTCGATTTCAGTCAAAATATCAGGCTGATTTTCGACTTTTTCGGCGAAAAGTCGAAATGACCCCATCAAAATTCGACTATGCGAATTTTCGGCGAAAAAGTCGAAATTTCTACTTCGACCATCCCTAACTCCCACAACCCTTCTCTACATCTCCAGCCATTTTGGTGATGGTACCATGTTCAGGGGCTTTGCAATCAACTCACAAAGTCAACTAGTTGAAAAATTCAACATCTCTAAAAATAATTCTTATACTGACTATGTATAAACTGAAATACACACATAAAGTAATATTGTATCCCTTTTATTTCAGAAGCACAAAATAATATCTCCATTTGTTTATGAACAAGATAAAATTAATAAAGTTTTTAAGTCTCTGAAGGATAAATGGTTTACCTAGATAATTCACCATTCAGTCCTCCCAGGACACAATACAGCTATAAATATGGGTCTGCTGTGGTTGGTATATCTCAGTGTTGTATTTGAAGCACTCACTGAACAAGGAAGCGAAGCTCCTTGATTTTGCGTTCATAGACCCAAACATTATCTCAGCCAAAGGTCTTCATTTAAAAAGTCAACCTGCAACAAGTAACAAGGTATAGAGACAAAGGGTTAGCATCCAGGTATTGTGCAGGTAACATATGATGAAGATATTTAGCATTTTTTTCCCGGATAAATAACGTTTATACCAGATAAATGTTAGTAGATTAACCACATAATAAAATGTAAAGTCAAAGTGGACCCTATCGTTAAAGGGAACAACAGGTAAGTATTCTCCGACTGCTGAGCACTTATCCACCATTGTGGAAGCTCCTAGGTCATCAAATATTTAATTTATTTTTCACTTTCAGATTTTAATTTATACATTATGGAAATGTGGAATTGGACAGAATATAGAGGGTTCCATTTATTAGGGTTCTACGAGGTGCCTAGCATGCAGTTCTCTCTGTTTTTAACTTTCCTTCTCATCTACATCATGGCGTTGGTTGGAAATGCAACTATCCTTATTGTTATATGTACCGAGGCTCAGCTCCATACACCCATGTACTTCTTTCTGAGCAACCTTTCTTTTCTTGATCTCTCACTCATATCAACTACTCTTCCAAAGCTTCTACACATCTCCTTTACTGGTGACCAGAATATCACCTACCTGGGCTGCATCACTCAGACCTATTTCTTTGTCATTTTTGTGGTGTCAGAATACTGCCTGCTGGCTGTTATGGCATTCGATAGGTATGTTGCCATCTGTCACCCATTGCGTTACTCAACAATTATGAATTTTTATCTCTGTGCTTGTCTGGCTTCAGGTTCATGGCTCTGTGGTTTTCTAGACTCCTCTGGCATAGTGTCACTGTTGACTCAATACAGATTCTGTAAGTCCAAAGTCATTAATCACTTGTTTTGTGACTTGAAGCCACTTCTAAAGATTATCTGCAGTAGCACCCAAATCATTGAGTCGGCCATTCAGACGTCTGGAGTTATCTTTGGATTTACACCTCTAGTCTTCATTATAATTTCATATGTATTCATTATCTCTGCCATCCTACGGATTAATTCCACTAAAGGGAAACACAAAGCTTTTTCTACTTGTTCATCCCATATCACAGTGGTCATTCTGTTTTTTGGAATAATATTGGCAATGTACATGAGACCTAAATCTGCCTACGCTATAGAACAAGACAAGGTGTTTTCAGTGTTGTATTCATTTTGCATTCCCACCCTAAATCCGCTGATATATAGCCTAAGAAATGAAAATGTAAAAGTGGCTTTAAGGACCTTGTTGAAGAAGCTGAAAAGATAAATGGTGGGCACAAAGATTTTAAACTGTATCTAAACCCAAAATTAATAAAAATATTAATAATATTTCATATTATGACAATAGATTTTGTATCAGTATATAAATAAAACTATTGTTACTAGCTTCTAAAATGCAGAACTAAAATATGTACTCTTCCTATGTGCTGTGTGTATTGAAGGTCCCGTAGTTGTCATGCAAGCTGAACTAATTCCAATCAATTTGGGGCTTGCTGCTTCTTGATGGATCTGGAGGTAGAGTGGCTCCATATAATTGCAAATGTATGCAACAAATACAGTTGTTTAAGTGGAGAGAGATAAAACTGTTTATAATATTTATTAAAGTTAATAAAACATTTATAGCTCACATTAAGTCACAAAGACCATATCAATTTGTATATATACCGTATTTTTCGGCATATAAGATGCACCGACATATAAGACGCACCCAGTTTTTAGGGCAGGAAAACCAGAAAAAAAAGATGTAATAAGTTTTCACATCAATTGGGTTAATGCAATATTTTCAGTGAATGCAATATTCAATTCAGCCAGCAGGTGTCACTAGCAGCAGTACACTCTCAGCTGAACAACGTCATCTCTACACTGTACACTCTACAGGAGGAAGGGGGGGGGGGGTGCCGGGCTGTCTCCTCTCCTCTCACTATGTCCGTGGAGAGTGATTGCTGTTCCCACGGACAGAAGAGAAAAGGTAGATGCAATATCATCTATACTTTTCTCTTAATTTCCTATGCCAGTTCAGGGCTGGCATAGTAAATTAGACATTTCAGATGGGAGAGTCGGCATTAGCCGGCATCTCACATCTGACAGCTTCTCCAGCTCCCCCAGCTAATCCGAGTGGCCGTGAGGGTCGCGCATTCGACGTATAAGACGCAGGCACTTTTTGCCCCCCAATTTTAGGAGGAAAAAAGTGCGTCTTATATGCCGAAAAATACGGTATATATGAAAAAATGTATATGTATATATTTACAATTAAAGATTTTGACAATTTTAAGTTAATTGCAAAGCCCATGAACATGGTATCATCACCAAATTTGCTGGAGATGTACAGAAGGTTTGGGGGTATACTACAAAAGAAAAATTACACAAATAGTTTTTGCACAAAGTTCAAAGTCAAGCAAATTTTAGTGATTATACCATTTTCAGAGGCTTTGCAATCAGCTCACAAAGTTGAAAAATTCGACCATCTCTATTTACAATGTGCACTGAAACTGCAGAATCTAAGCTAGAAATTTGGTTTATTGGAGATACAATATATCCAATAGGATAAATATATACAATAGGATAAATAGTTTAGAAATAAAACAGCTTCTAGTACAATTTATATTATTTTAGAAAGTACGATGATTTAGAAGATTTTGAATTAGTTAACTCAATTAAAAGCCCCTGAGCATTGTATCATCCCTTGCTGGAGATGTAGAGATGTGTTGGGGGTATACTACAAAATAAAGTATGGCTCTAACACAAATACTTCTAAGTCAAGTAAAAATTTCAAAAATCTTAATTTCGATGATTCATGCAAAAACGACATGTGCTAGAGCAAAACTTTTTTTCACATGTTCATTTCTCTACAACTCCAGAAATTTTGGTGATGATACCATTTTCAGAGGCTTTGCAATCAGCTCACAAAGTCAGCTAGTCGAAAAATTCGACCATCTCTAATCATTATAACTCAAATTTGCAAGTGAATGTTGCCAACCTCCCACTCTCCCAAAATTCCTATACCAACGGGGTTAAAACCTGTTATATGAAGCCAATCAGGGTGGCTAATCCCCCGGGACTTTTGAGGGAACACTGAAAAGTATACAGTAATATATCAATTGCCCTGGTCCATGGTTCTAACCAATATCAAGTGCGAGTCTCTATTTCTTGTGGTTGTGGTCTTCTCTTTTTCCTCTCTCTCTCTCTCCTTTTTCTCTTTTCTTCATTGTTTTATGTTTGTGGTGATTATCTCTGTCTCTCGCTTCTTCATGGATTATTTTGGACCTATCTACATTTTACACATTTCTTGGGTTGTCAGTATCACACGGTGCATATTTCAGGCACCGATTTCCTCTTTTCCTTGCCTTGTCTCTCCTCCTACTGCTGGACTTGCGGCTCACCCCTTCAACGATCAAAGGAAACCAAGTTTCTGGGATCCTCTTGGACTTCAAGTTCAGAGCATTATGAGCAGGTTTTAACAAAGACTACCCTCGCACTGTGTCAAGACCATTGAACAGGGTAGGTCTTTTTCCTTTTTTAATAAGACTATACTTTTTAATAAGACAATACATCTTGCAAAAAAATACTCTTTTAAACACATGTGGGCCATTCCCCGATGAGAAGCCTTGCTGGGCCCATAAGACTGGGGCACAGTTTATTTATAGGATGTATTAAACACAATGAGAAAATCATGTATATAGAACATGCTATGATTAGAACTGCTTATTGATCTATTGTGTTGTTTATTTACTTTTAGAACATCTACTCCATACCCCCTTCAGACCTTTCCTGAACAAGCCCGTATGGGCGAAACATGTTGAAAGAAGGAGAGTATGGAGGTTGCATTATAATGTGTCATTGGTAATTGTACATGTATTGGAGCGGTGATTAATCCACCTCTTGTGTTCATGTATACTGTTCATTTATTATATATTCTGTATTGTACCCATGTTTGGGTTTGTGAAGTTGTAAATAAAGTATATATTTTATTCTAATTTTGATTTCTGTAAGCCTAGTGCCTTAAAAACCCTATCTGCTGCCTTGTTACATAATAAACACTGAAAAGTATCCTACTATGCAAACCATGATTATTCATCCAATTGGAGTATATTTTGGATAACGCTCTTCCAGTTAAATAAAGTTCAAGTAATAGAATTCAATTTCTATGTCTATGGTACATGGAAGGAAATATTTTCTTTTCTTTCATTTTTCTTCCTGAGCTCATAAGACTCATTTGCACTGACTAGACACCAGGTGACCAGGAAGGGCTTTCATCACAGTTCCACAATCCACAGTAGACTGGCAAGGAACATCATAAACAGAAGGGACCTATCCACAATAAGATCAGAAAAATCAAAATTGTATATCAATTGCATGAGACAAAAGTCACTGGGATGTAATTGTTTATTTTTTGGGGGGGGGGGGGGGGGGGGGGTTGAGAGATATCCACTATCCTTGTCTTGCAAGCACCAAGGGAATATATAATTGCCATACCTCTTTCTTTTAATTATATGTCCATATAATTAAAAAAAACAAAAACATACAAAATACAAAAATCCGTCCATTCATAAAGGACATGCTGCCCAACGGCGATACTGGAATAGATTCAATGCGTTTTGCCCTAATACAGAGGGCTTCTTCAGCATATTTCAAAACTGTAGTAGTTTGTTTTAATAGGATCTTAGGGGGTGGATACTTTCCAGTTCAACAAAAATGATTGGCTCTATAGATTGGAAGGAGCATGGGTGACTGTGGGCAATTTGACAGAGAGAGATGTTATCATACCTCACAGAGGCCCCAGAGAGAGATGTTATCATACCTCACCAAACGGGTTCCCAGAGTAGTTAGTGCAAAGTGAGATGGAAGGCCATACCCTTCACGATATTGTATATGATCTACAGTTTTATTAACTTTACCATAGTCTGTATTCGCAGCCAAAGAGACAGAGATCCAGACTCCAGATAAACACGTCCTTTGACTTATATCCAGCGGGCATAGTGTCTGCCAGCATTCAAAGATATAGGTGTTAATCCTCCTTTTCAAACTGAGTAAAGTTGCAACCTCATATGCCCCACAACGACAGACAGACTTTTAAGAACGTGTGTATTTAAAAAAAAAAAGAAGATTAGTTAAAAGATAGTGCCCAGTAGTGATGGCCGAACTGCCCGCAAGGCGGACAGTTCGGCCGCGGACAAGCATGTTCGCTCTCCTTCCCGTCGGCGGACAGTACGGGTGTTCAACCCTGTCCGCCGGCGAGAATGAGCCCTCTATTCTTCCTCCGGTGGGATCATAAGCAGCGAGATCCCACCGGAGGAAGAATCTTTTCACTGAAGACAGGGTAGAGAACCCGGTCTTCAGTGAAAAACCGGCTCGCAAACCCGGATGTGACGTCAGTGGCGTCACATCCGGTTAGCACACCAGGAACTATGCGTTCCAGTCGCCGGATGTGACGTCACTGACGTCACATCCGGGTTTTCCTCTAGGCGGGGAATTTGAATCTGTCCGCGAAAGGGCGGACGGCGGACTTTTTAAAGAGTCCGCTCCGCCCGTTCGCGGACGGACATGGCCAAGGTTCGGCCATCACTAGTGTCCAGACGGGTATAACTAAAAAAGTTTAATTAATTTGCAATATAATGCATCAGGACAACCCTTCACCAAGGAACCCCCAAAGATCCATGACCCAAAACCTGCTGAAAGCGATTCAGAGTTTGGAGAAAGTAATGAACGAACATCAGCTATGGCTGTTCGTGAACAGGCAAACTATACTCCTGCAAATACGTGCCATTCGCATGTTAAGTGTCAAAAGGGCACAACCACCTGGACAGTCAATGGCTAAACTAATGCAGATTTTTAATGCTGCTTTTTTCATGTCTAATGGCTGGAAATAACATCTACAGATTTTGCTGTTAGCTGGAGTGGGCTGCCAGTCTGACAGTACATTCTGCAGCGCATCACATTTTGTCAGATCTCTTTGCAATGTCCTGCTTTAGTTTGTGATGGTGAACTACAACTACCAGCACACCTCAGCATTATAACAGCGCACAGGTCCCATAATACAGCAAACCCTATCCCCCAGAGAAGGACTAAGTTAAGTTAAGATGATCAGCAGCAGCTCTCCCTATCTATCTAGTACTACAGACACAGGATAAATGTAAATTGGCTGCCAGCTGCTTCTTTTTTGGAGTGGGAGGTCCTCCAGGAGGGAAAAAGTTTTTTTTGGCAGTACTGTCCCATCTGACTGTGGGGTGAGGGGTGAAACTTTGTCTCCATGTTAAGGTATAGGAGGCAGGTAGAACGCCCATAATGTTCGCTGGCCTTGCGAACATGCCATGCTCACTGCAAACTGTCCGCCAGGCGAACTTTTCGGCCATCATTATTTGGAGAGTTGTGATGATATTCTATAATGTGATCACATGATTATATTTTAGTTAAGGTGTCCATACACCCAGCCACAGGCGCTCGATAGATGACGTGTTGGAGCGCAGTGTGGTGACATCACAATGACCCATTGATTGATCTCTCAGGGCCGTGTGCTTACCAGGATGACGTCACATGCTGGGGGGCTCAGCAGGATCAATGGGACGTGTTTGGAATGAAAATTTTGAGAGTTGCACACCTACATGCAACTTAAACACCCATTGATATCTCTGTAACTGTGTGTAATCACTGCTGACAGTTGTGCACAATTGTTTATTATCTTCCTTAGTGTGTGCACACACCACCTATGAATCTATAACACCCACTGCAAAAGTGAACCACACAAAAACCACAGTTCGGTTGCACAGCCTCTAAAAAGGCTAAGGGGTCATTACCCCGAAAGGAAGTTCCATACTTGATTCAGGAAGCCTTAGCCTCCTGACCTGAATTCCCTTCCCTGGGTATCTACGAAGGAGTCCTGTCTCCCCAGCACTAGGGATGAATAAGTCCCTCCAAAGATGGTTCCTCGTTCGAGGTTCCACTGTAGCAGAGACCACTTTCCGAGGTTAAGCCCGTAAAGACAAAACATCCGTACTAGTGAACAGAAGACAAACGTGAAAAGGGCGTGGTGGGGTAGACAAACGCTACAGTGCTCAGTGTCAAGTCAGTAATAAGTGCTCGGTGACAAGTCACAGGGCGGGCCTGTTTCAGGCTAGTTGGCCATCATCAGTGCCATGGCTCTATGGAGTAGGACTTGGGAGCCAAACATAGAAGAACAACCATGAAGGATATGGTACGGAGCGATTAAAGAAATCAAAAAGCCCTCAACTCGAGCAGTGCGTAGCACAGTCAAGCCTTCTTAAATCAGAAGGTATTTACATGCCCCAATCCATCACGAATCCCAAAAGTTTAAGGAAGAATCTTCACTTCAGGACAGTGGGTGAATCCATGCAATTCCTTTACACCCCATCAGCCAAATGCACATCCAGAACTGGTGAACAGTGCAAATATCGCCTTATGGTACAGAACCATGTATTCCAAACTGCATACAGCTTTTTCAGGCTTAATTAACTAAAGTTATATATGTTTAGTCACAGTCTCTGAAGGATAAATGGTTTACTAAAAGAATTACAATTCCTGTGTTCTATACCTCACAGGACCTAATACAGCTGTATAAATAGGGGTCTGCTGAGTCTGGCATATCTCAGTGTTGTAATTGAGAAGAGAAGACCCACAGGGAGTGGCTATTTAAGCTGTTTTTTTATGTGGGACATGGATTTTAAGTCTGTGTGTAGGGACAGCTTCATTTACAATAGAGGGTTGAGCTTTGGAGACGGATGCAGTGACTCCAGCACCGGTGTGATCTTTTTGTCAGCCTGATTTTATGCCTGATCTGTGTAGTTCCAGAGGATCGGCTAAGGAGTGTGGATCTTACCTGTGTGGTTTTGGATTATGTTGTTATTGAGGCACATACAGTCCAGAGCAAGGAAGAGGAGCTCCTTGTTTTTAGACTCTAGAAACTCTCTCTTAAAAGGCAAAGCTTTGAAGCATTTAGTAACAGAACAGAGAGACAATGATTTAGCAGGTTACAATATATAGTAGGTAACATATGATGCATGACTAAATAACAAGCAAGTTTCATCTGCGTCTTGGGCTTTATAGTAGAGTGACTTCTGACTTGCAGGTGAAACGTGTCAAAGGGTGAAGTAAAGCTTCAAGAAGAAACTCTGTGTGTAACTAGATCAAACATGGGCAAACTGGGGGCTAAAACAAGCCCTTTGGTCTCTTAACCTGCAAGGGGGTTACGCTCAAAGCCAGTACGGGCGAACTTTGATATTGGATCAAACTGCGCCCGTGCCAGGATTGGGTGCAATTGCCAGATCTCCTTGAGCCTTCAGCATTTCTGCATAGCTGCAGGCTCAGGGAGCTTTTCTGGCAGCACCATAGACCTCCATGTTATTGACGTTGTTTTCCCCCACACACACCGCAGGCATCTAATTGACACCGGCGGTGTGTAGTGAGTCGCGAGGAGTGTGGGCCATTTTTTATGGCACAAAAAACTGCTTCCTGGGCAATCGGGAAGGAATACACTGTATCACCTGTAGCCCGTAACGCTTTGCCCTTTGCCACCTTGGTGTCAAGACTCTCTAGCTCCTCTCATTCCCTGCAATAAGTGAAGATAACACCTGGTGGGATAATAAGTGCAATAAGTGAAGATAACAGTGGTGGGCAACTGAGTTGATATGGAGGGCCACAAGCGTAGCCTTCGACATTTCTAAAGGGTCGCACATAACATCGATCCAGACCCTCCCCCTGTCAACATATCTCAGCAGGCGTTGGACCAGACCTCAACAGGCAGTCAAAACCCAACAGCACCCCCTCCCCTTTTGCCTTTGGGTGCAGCAATCGTATGTAGACCTGGTTTCCCCGATCAACACTGACAATGTTCCTGATGTAGGAGCGCCAAAGTTGATTAGGAAAGCCGGGTCAGCATTTAATCACTTCACAGGTGAGTTTCTATGCCCTATGCATTAACAGTTTGGTTCCTGGGCCCCTAGGTTGGGCACCTAGGACCTAGAGGATAATGGTTTCAATTGTTTCTAGAGGCCATAGTTTGCTGCAATAAAATGTTTAACCTCCTGGGCATTATGCATGGGAGGTCGAGGCAAGGCATATAAAATGCTGATTTACAGCCCATTTGGAGGTGCTGGTAAAAAGTGACGCCCCTTTATTTACATGGAGGTCTATGGTGCCACCTACACTCCGATACTCAGAATCCCCTGGGTAATTTGGCAGACAGGTAACTTCCCCTCTGTTGCCTCGGGTTGAGTTTCATCATGATTAAGCTTCTCCATCAAAAGCTTCTATTTTTTCATTTTCTTTTTTTTTATATCCTGTCCTAGCTACAAGGACTTAGGACCCCTATGCCAGGCACCCCTTGCAGGCTCTTGGTCCAGGCCCCTTAATCACATTTAAAAACCCATTGTGGCCCACAGGTCAAAAAGTTTGCCCACCCCTGAACTAGATCCTGATTTAAAGATTGTTTTTATTGTCTTATGCCTGCCATACACCCACAGACCGGTGCCGACAGACGAGCTCCAATGAGCTCTGGAATGCAGCGTGATGACGTCATCGCATTGCATTCTGGGGCTGCTTTAATTGGCCAGGCACCCTTTGTGTGCCGGCCATTACCTTCAATGAAGACGGCGGTCTTCATTGAAGTTAATGGCATCGGCCGGCATCGACCAGAGAACATCGGACATGTTCGTTCTCTGGCCGGCCGAGCTGGGGGGCGGCAGGGATCTGTCGCCCCATGTGGGCACACGCCGATTGGCAGTCGATTTTGTCGCCGACGGCGGGAGCGCGCACTCCTGTCGGTCAGCGGCAAAATCGGCCGCTGATCGGCGTGTGTATGCCAGGCTTAAGTGTCAGTTATCTTTTATATGATAGCATAAGGACATGAGGCTGACACATGCCAGACAGGGTGGTCCAATAAACAACCATGTTATAGAAGGGACCAGAAAAGCAAAGACCGCTGTGTTAATGCTAAAGACATCATAAGTAATTAACATGCTATTAATGTTTATATCTTAGAAAATACATTTTTGTTTTAATTTCAGTGTATATAAAAGTCATATGTACTTGATGGAATCCTGGAATTGGACAGAAAATAAAGATTTCCAGTTATTAGGATTCTACGAGGTGCCTCACTTTCACCTCCCCCTGTCTGGAACCTTCCTGCTCATCTACATCATGGCATTGGCTGGGAATGTGACTATGATTTTTGTTATATGTACCGAGCCTCAGCTTCATGTACTTCTTCCTGTGTAACCTTTCCTTTCTTGACCTCACACTCATATCAACTATTCTCCCAAAACTTCTACATATCTCCTTCACGGGTCACCAGAATATCACCTACCTGGGCTGCATCACTCAAATGTATTTTTTTGTCGTTTGTGTGGTGTCAGAATATTCTCTGTTAGCTGTTATGGCATTTGACAGATATGTTGCCATCTGCATTCCACTGCGTTATGCAACATTCATGAACTTTTACCTTTGTACCTGTTTGGCTCTGGTTTCATGGCTCTGTGGCCTTCTTGACTCATCCACCTATCTGTCATTGTTGACTCAAAACACATTCTGTAAGTCTAATGTCATTAATCACTTATTTTGTGACTTAAAACCCTTGTTAAAGCTTTCCTGCAGCAGCACTAAAAGCATTGAATTTGCCATTCAGATGTCTGGAGTTCTCTTTGGATTTACACCTCTAATCTTCATTATCATTTCTTATGTCTTCATCATCTCTGCCATCCTAAAGATTCGTTCCACTAAAGGGAAACACAAGGCTTTTTCTACTTGTTCCTCACATGATCACAGTGGTCATCCTGTTTTTCGGAATCATCCTGGTGATGTACATGAGACCTAAATCTGCCTACGCTATAGAACAGGACAAGGTGTTTTCAGTGTTGTATACATTTTGTATTCCCACCCTAAATCCGCTGATCTATAGCCTAAAGCTGGCCATACACGTGTCGGATTCCATGGCCAATTGATCACTCACCCAATTGATTCCGGCGATCTCAGCGGGAATGGGAGCTGCAATCAATCAGCCAATTAAGAGGATCCGATCGCTGCATACCACCTTGTCCGAGTGATCGCGTCCAATTGATCGGGGGCTCAGAATTGGATCCGGATTCTCTGTCGGATCCAATTCTGATCCAATTCTGAGCCCCCGATCAATTGGACGCGATCACTCGGACAAGGTGGTATGCAGCGATCGGATCCTCTTAAGTGGCTGATTGATTGCAGCTCCCATTCCCGCTGAGATCGCCGGAATCAATTGGGTGAGTGATCAATTGGCCATGGAATCCGACACGTGTATGGCTAGCTTTAGAAATGAAAATGTAAAAGTGGCTTTAAGAAAACGAATAACTTTAGGCACAGAGAAAAATCTTATTAGGAGGATGCAAAGGGTTTTAAGTTAAGGGAAAAACTCTTGACTGACCTTGCTTGTAGAGCTGATCTTGATTAGGGACGGTGACCACACTAGAGGTAGAACATAGACTATGCATGAGAATGAGCATGATGGAGTGGCAAGAGAATAAGTAAAATAAAGTTGTTACCCTATACTAGAGATGCCAATCCAAATACAGCCATCCCTAACCTTATGAATCTTTAACTCCCTAGCGCACTGCTGAGGTACAGACTTCTGTACCAAAAGCTCACCGTAGACTTTAATGGAAACAAAGTTTTTAACATTGTAGGCCTGTAATTTCCCAAACTATGTCCATACTGGAGTATATCAGATAATAAATATGTCAATAATAATTTTTTAGGTAAATAAGCACTGCAACCACTAGATGGCGCTGCAGATGTGCCAGGTTACATAGAAGAGCATTGTAATACATTGAAGCCAGTGTATTACATTCAGGAACAGAAGGTCTGTCACATCGTGAGAGAAGCAGAATGAAGACAGCTGTAGGAGGACATGGAGACACCGGACAATTTATTCAGGTAAGTATTTTACATAGGGAATAACCTTGAATAGTGTTTTCAATGCAGAAAACACTATTCAAATGTTTTTTTTAAAAACTCCTACCCACGCCCCGATGTGACATCATCACATGGGGGGGGAAGTGATCCATTCTCTGCAGCTGCCTCTTCATTAGATCGGAGCCACACAGAGCAGTGAGTTTGCTCTCCTGTGGCTCCGATCTCTGCCTGGCAAACCCAGCTTGTCCAGTGCAGTTCTGACAGTTCAGAGCTGGACGAACTGGGACCGTCAGGAATGGCAGGGGGTTTAATTGCATATTGCTTAAGTACTCAAAAAAGGAGGAAATGGGAGACAGACACAAATCTGTCCCAAGTTTTCCCATTTCTAGAAGAGATGTGGGACCCAGGTACTTTAATGACAAGAAATGCATTTGATGCCTTATTTAAGATTGAAATGATTATTCATGATCGAACACTGCCCACTTGGAGCTGGATCCGACATGTTGTTACTGCGGATGGGGACTGAGTAAGAGATTTGTTCCTGTCAGAAATCTAGGGGCCCCATATTATGTAATTTTTGGCCTGCCTCTTCAATCTGTAACTAACTGAAATACCGTATTTTTCAGACTATAAGACAAACTGGACCATAAGACGCACCCAGTTTTCAAAGCAGGAAACCAGGAAAAAAAATTTGATATGTAAAAGTGTTCACATCAATTGGGTTAATGCAATTGATTAAATGAATGCAATATTAAATTCAACCAGTAGTTGTCACTAGCAGCAGTACATACACAGCACATTACGTCACCTCTTCACTGATCGGGAGGAGGGTGGGGAGGCTGCCCAGTTTTCCCACAGACATGAAGAGAGGGATAGATGGCAGTTCATCTACCTCTCTATCTCTCTCTTCATTGCTTATATCAACAGGGCTCTCGTAATTTGGGAGCTTGGAGCGTCTGCTTTAGCTCAATAATAATTCTATGAGTGATTTAAGGGTTGTGCTTAGGTGGTAATTTTTTTTAAATCTAAGCTTGTGTTTTTGTTCTCTAGATTTGCAAATTATAATTATTCACCAGTAATAACAGATTGAGAATCAGTTAATAACAATTTGAATCTTAATTTTTTTGGTATCTGGATACAACACTATACATATGGCAATCGGCTGGATGAGTAAGGATAGAGCCTTTTTAAAAAAAAAAAATGTCCAGACTTAGCTAAATCCGAGTGGGAGAAGGAGGAGGATATCAAAAGGTTTCGTCAAAATGGCAACGGAATATAAACTTTAATGTATCCAAAACTTACATATGCACATGTTCTCACAACCCTCTACATTTAGTGCTTGCTTCTCTATTTCGTTTTCCCCATGTTGACGCAGACCCGTGGCTTAAGACCTTACAGTTTAGGACACAGTATAGCCTCATTGGAGGTAAGGTAATGCACCCTATTATTTGAAATGGACAACATAGGCTTTCCTGCGGCATGCCAAATGACCACTTGTTTCATTCACTGAATGGGAGGTGTTGTGCCAGCATCACACATGGGGAAAAAAAACAAAATAGTAACAAGTCCTACATACAGTTTTGGTGCCTTGGTGCCGTGTTGTCGAAATTTCATGCTCTTCTCTTTGCCAACTTGATGTTAGGTTGGTTTTAGAGTCTTAAATGCCAAAAACTGCCTCTGTACCGGAAATACTCTCAGTCTGAATTAAGGGCCCCCCATACATGTGTGCGAATTACCTGT
>CM070040.1:5234231-5246076 GCA_036250615.1 Ptychadena robeensis | reverse complement strand
TCTGCTAGAGACACGGAGAGCCGAGTCTTGGAGAAAGGCAGAGCTGACCAATCCAAGCAGACTGTGCTTCTAAGTTGCAGAGTTCCGTACAGCACTGCCCTTGCTGTCATACAGTTCCCGCATACAGCGAGGATGTGCTGTATGGAACTCTGCCATGGCCTCGGTCATTTTGGTCAGTACCCGGGGTATAAGACGACCCCCCACTTGTGTGATGATTTTTATGGCTTAAAAACTCGTCTTATACGCCGGAATATACAAACTATGTATATGTACTAAGGAATCTTTAATCCAATTCATCATGCTTTTCATATGCTGGATATAACAATTAAAGTTTATTATGCGTTCAGTATAGGTTTGAGACTTTCGCCATAGAAGTTATTCAGCATTAGTGATGAGTGGCATAGTTAATATTCGAATTTGCGATATTTTGCAAATAATTCTACTAATATTCACGGATATTCGCAATTGATGTTGAAGCAATCCTTCAACATTAATCACACATGTGCTATTTATTTACGCATTGCGAATATATATACGCAATCCATGGCCATCAGCATCTCAGTGCATAATATTGTGAATATTTGAAATTGCGAATATCCTCCACCATATTCGAGAAATTTGCGAATAGCCGATATTCGCCATTGGAATATTTGAACTCGACACTATTCAGCATTTGCATTCTGGTTTTTTGCTCTTGTTCTTTTTGCTGAGTTTGATGTGTAGTGTGTGATTTATATGGCTGTTCCGCTTCCTTGTTTTGGAAATGAAAATTTTTTCTTGATTAATATTGTTTTTTTAGGCCACTTCAATAAACTAAAAACCACGCTGAAACTGGGCATTTTGCTTGTGGTGCGGTTTGGAAAGTGCGGTAAACCATTTTTTTTTTTCAAAGCTGTGGAACTGCACTTGTGGAGACCTGTGACTAATTGGGGAAAATGGGGGAGGTTTTTTAGACAGGTCCGAGCTGCTCCCAAACCGCCCCAGTGGAGCCACAGACAAATTTCTCAGCCCTTGTTAATGTCTATAAATTGCAACTTTCAAACATTGTTTTGCTTGGAAGAGTTAGGCAACTAACCAAAACATGACTCCTTAAATATTTCCATCATAACTTTGTCTGAAACATTATGGGGCCCTAAAATAATGGGGACTATTTATAAATAAAGTGTTGTAATAATAATACAAATTTTAAAACTGAAATGTATGGCAATTACTTTTTAATTAAAGTCTGTATTAGGCTATGTTTCCACAGTGTGGATGCGTTAGAGCATCCATTAGGGCATGCGTTAAGGCATGCATTACTGACACAGCATGTTTTTTTTTCTCTGTTAACAACTCATACTAATGCGTTGTTAACACATTCAGTGCAATTTCTGAGTGTGTCAGCTCACCCATACTTGCATTGGACTATGTTGCATTAATGTCATGCAAGGCTTTAAATTTACATATACAATAGTAAAGTGTTGTACCGTGTTAGCCATCGATAAATAGAGAGAGTTTGGAGCTCAATGCTGGCCATACACATGCCGATAAACGGCCGGATTTTAATCTGACCGACGGGCGTGCGCGCTCTCGCCGTCGGTCAGGTTAAAATCCGGCCGTTTATCGACATGTCCCCACATGGTGGCCCCACTTCTCGGCCGGCCAGAGATCCGACATGTCGGAAAATCTGAGCCGATGGGAGCCGATGCCATAAGCTACAATGAAGCGGCTGCTTCATTGTAGCTTATGGCTGGCACACAAAGGGTGCCCAGCCGACTGAAGGGGCCCCAGAATGCAATGGGATTGTAAACGTGATGACGTCATCACGTTTACAATCCCGGAAGAAATCTGGGCAGATGTCGGCTGTGGTCGCCGCGTGTATGCCTGGCACAAGTGATACCGTTTATTGGCTAACTGAAGTCATTAGAGAAGCAAGCTTTCTGGATATCGCAGATCCCTTCTTCGGGCTAATACAATTCTGGTTTTAGAAGCTCACATTAAATGTGATAAATGTAATGTGAGCTTCTAAAACCAGAATTGTATTATCCTGAAGAAGGGATCTGCGATATCCCGAAAGCTTGCTTCTCTAATGACTTCAGTTAGCCAATAAACGGTATCACTTGTACTCCAAACTCTCTCTAATTTACATATACGCAATGCATCACACCCATGCATGTGGGAACTGGATGATTAAATTTAACTGAATGTGTCACCATCTCTGTGTATAACGTCCATCAAACACAGGGGTATTGATGCAGTGGAAACACAGCCTTAAATGTCTACATTTTTTTATTTAAATTGTTACATTGAGGAACACATGGAACACTCAAGAAGAAAGTGCTTGGTGTGAATTTAACCCCGATCAGGGTATCCAGCCCCAGTGGACTTTAAAGGTGATACAAGGAGTGAAGTTCCAGTCAGGCGAATGAGGTCAACACCTTTTTTTCACAAATATGTAACATTTGATGAATCAGATGATTACTATAAATATGAAATATGATGATTACTACAAATTGTCTATGCATTGCCAACTGAGCACAGATAGAATATGCAAGGAATAGAGATGGTCGAATTTATTTTAAAAAAATCGACCATTTCGCCGATTTCAAGTTAATTGCAAAGCCCCTGAACATGGTATCAACACCAAACTTGCTTGAGATGTAGAGAAGGGTTGGGGGTATACTACAAAAAAGAAAGTATGTCTCTAACACAAATAGTTGTTGCACAAATTAAGTTCAAATTCAAGTCAAAAATTTGAAATTTGGTATTTCGATTTTAACTTTGAACTTAATTTATGCAAAAACTACATGTGCTAGAGCAACACTTTTTTTTGCAAATGTTCCCCTAACCCTTCTCTACATCACCAGCAATTTTGGTGTTGATACCATTTTCAGAGGCTTTGCAATCAGCTCACAAAGTTAGCAAGTCGAAAAATTCGACCATCTCTAGCAAGGAACAGGTTCTGTTCAGCTAAATGTCAATATTATGCAAATAGCTATGAATTGATAGAATGTGTGAGGGGGTAGATTATGTATAAAAACTACTCTCTCATGAACAAGGAAAACTACATCGATCTTGAACATTAGTGATGGCGCGAACCCTCCCTGGGGTGTCCGCGAACAGGGCGGGTCGAACTTCAAAGATGTTCGCCGTCCGCTCTGTTCGCGGACATATTCAAATTCCCCGCCTCTAGGCGGGGAATTTGAAACGGAGAAACCGGATGTGACGTCAGTGATGTCACATCCGGTCCGTGGACCGCAACCTGGAACGCATAGTTCCTGGTTACGGCCGCAGGATGTGACGTCACTGACGTCACATCCGGTTTTTCCGCCGGTCTTCTCACTACAAGACCGGCTTCTGTAGTGAAAAGATTCTTCCTCCGGCAGGATTACACAGGTTGTGATCCTGCCGGAGGAAGAATTTAGACCTTCTTCTGGCCGGCGAACAGTACGGGTCGAACACCCGTACTGTCCGCCGGCGAGGCGAACGGCGAACATGCCGTGTTCGCGGCCGAACTGTTCTCCGGCGAACAGTTCGGCCCATCTCTATTGAACATCAATCCACTGTTGCTCCATCCCTGAAGAAGTCCCTCTAAGGGATGAAATGCGTTGGACATTATCGGACGCAGCCAGTGAATGTTCTTTTAAGCTTTTGGACACTTAGACAGTATTACTCGTGTTTAGTATAATTTGACTGACCAACCAGACCGGACAGAAGTGTTTTATATGTATATCTATCTATTTTTTTTGTATGGCAAATGTTACAAATTTGTGAAATAAAGGTATTGACCTCATTCGCCTGACTGGAACTTCACTCCTTGTATCACCTTTAAAGTCCACTGGGGCTGGCCACCCCGATCGGGGTTAAGTTCACCCCACTCAATATTCAAAATCTTACATTGGATGTGGTGAGGGACTTACCGGCTTTGAATCCTTAAACCCCTTTTACTAAGAAGAAAGTGCTTTTAGCTGCTGGTCTATGTGCTTTTTACCTCAGATATTTTGATATTCTTTATTTATTTTTAAAATGATTGAGTTACTCAAAGGGTCTATAAATCCATCATTAAAACAAAATAGATTTAGTTCCCATAAACCGCCATCTTTTCTTGAAAGCGGATTTCACATCTTTATTTTTTAGGCTGTAAATGAGTGGGTTTAATATGGGCACAGCGGCTGTGTTAAAAAGAGAGAGTAGCTTGTTGTATTCTAGACTTTCTCCTGAAATGGGCTTTAAGTATTGATATATTAGGGTGGTATAGAGAAGAATGACAACCGTGAGGTGTGAGGAACATGTGTAGAAGGCTTTACGTCTCCCCGTGCTGGAACGAATCCTCACTATTGTTCTGATAATAAAAACATAGGATAAAAATGTTAGGATGAAAGGGCCAAGGCCAAGCAGGACTGCGCCTTCCACAATGAACAAAGTCTCCAGAACAGAAGTGTCGCTGCAAGACAATTTTATAATAGGCAGCAGATCACAGAAGAAATGGTTTAGAATGTTGGACCTGTAACAGGAAAAGCCAGTTACCAAAATAACATATGGTATGATTTCCATAAAACCAAGAGCCCAGCAGACACTGGCCAGAAAAATACAGACTTTATGGTTTATAATAATGGTGTATCTCAAGGGGTTGCACACTGCTACATATCTATCATAACTCATTGCAGTAAGGAACAATAGTTCATTACTAATAGGGATGTCGCGAACCCTCCCCTGGGGTGTCCGCGAACAGGGCGGGTCGAACTTCAAAGAAGTCCGCTGTCCGCCCTGTTCGCGGACACATTCAAATTCCCCGCCTCTAGGCGGGGAATTTGAATCGGAAAAACCGGATATGACGTCAGTGACGTCACATCCGGTCCGTGGACCGCAACCTGGAACGCATAGTTCCTGGTTACGGCCGCAGGATGTGACGTCACTGACGTCACTTCCTGTTCTGAGCCGGTCTTTTCACTACAAGACCGGCTTCATGCCGGTCTTGTAGTGAAAAGATTCTTCCTCCGGCAGGATCACACAGGTTGTGATCCTGCCGGAGGAAGAATTTACATCTTCTTCTGGCCGGCGAACAGTACGGGTCGAACACCCGTACTGTCCGCCGGCGAGGCGAACGGCGAACATGCCGTGTTCGCGGCCGAACTGTTCTCCGGCGAACAGTTCGGCCCATCTCTAATTACTAACAAGACTTCCAAAGATATACATTTGGGCTATGCAACCAGTGTAGGAAATAATTCGATTTCCAGTGAGATTTATGAGAAGAATCTTGTGTAAAGTAACAGTTGTAGAAAATATATCAATAAAAGATAGATTGACCAAGAAGAAGTACATAGGCGTGTGGAGACGGCGATCCAGGCAAACCAGAAGGATAATGGTCATATTTCCACCAAGAGTAATGAGATAAATGAAAAGAACCAGAAGGAAGATTGGAGCCTGCAACTCTGGAATGTCGGAGAAACCTTTGATGATGAAAAATGAAACCATAGTCTGATTGGCTTGTTCCATTTCTTGTATCAGACGGATTAAATTTTCTAAATTGATTAGCCCTAAACAGAACAGTGAATTAAAACATTATTGTATATAACAATCCTATTTTAGGTCAAATACATTTAATATTAAGTCATGAACTAAAAATCAAATGAAAAAGATCCTCAGAGAATCATTTATTACAGTATTACCTAATATAGTTAGACAAACAACACATTGTATAGGAAAACCAAGATGTAAAGTAGCAACAGTCTGCACTCGGGATCCCTTAATTCTTCTGCTTTATTGATACATCATTACACGGATATAATACAGACAGGGTCCCTCTAGAGATCACCCCCTCTGACCCGTTTCACTTGTATGAAGTGTAATCATAGAGCCTCTGTTGCTACTTTACACCTTGGTTTTCGTATGTGTGGATGAACTGATCCTCTGTAGCCCAGCACCTGGTGATTCATGCCGGTAGGATACCTAACCCGAGAGGAAAGCTGTGTGCTGGGATTACAGTATATGGACACACAGTGTGTATGTGAGGATTGAACACACTGCTTCAAAATAAACAGAGGCTGAGCTGCCCAAGTGCACCCCTCTCCCAGCCAAATTTGCATATGAATGACATTCATATGCAAATTGGGCTGGGAGAGGGATGACCTTGGGCTGGGAGAGGGGGGCTCCAGCCTCTGGGTGCTGGTCAGGTCTGGGCGCTGCTCAGGGGGTTAAACTTTAAACCCCCTGAGCAGCGCCCAGACCTGACCAGCGCCCAGAGGCTGGAGCCTCTCCAGCCTCTGTGTTGGCCCAGCCCTGTACTCAAGTGTATATAATTGTACATTTTATGTACTTTTATACACTATAAGAACTAAAACACAATATTTTAGAACTGTAGTACATTAATAAGCTTGCCTACTATACAAAAAAAAGAAAATTATCTGAAAGTAGAGGAAATGCTTGCTTGCAACCATTCATAGTCAAATTCCAGCTGTAAGATATTGCTTCCCTCCTGTCAGGTTAATTTACACTTGCATATGCTTTCTCACACTCTTAAATTGAACCCCTGGATCTCTGACACAAGTTGATGCTCAGGACCAGTGTTCCAGTGACAATAGTGGGCCCTACTTGCAAAATGTGTTTTGTAATTGCCACTCACAAAATCTGTACATATGTACAGGGTCATTTGGGAAAGGTCAGCACAACTGGGAGCCAAGCATAAAATCAACCCATTATAGGAAGTCTCTGAAGAAGGATCTTTATGGCAGAATTACTAGGTAATATTATTCTAAATGCTGTATATTTTAAAAGCTACAATATATAAATGGGACATAACTATATGAAATGTTAATGTGAGTGAATGTATATAT
The DNA here is from genome assembly GCA_036250615.1 of Ptychadena robeensis. Taxonomy (NCBI): domain Eukaryota; kingdom Metazoa; phylum Chordata; class Amphibia; order Anura; family Ptychadenidae; genus Ptychadena; species Ptychadena robeensis. Next base: position 5,239,264 of record CM070040.1, on the reverse strand, counting down.
ACTGTAGATCAGAGAGGTTGCGCACAATGCGGCTTAACATTTCAGGTCTCTTTCACTGCTTAAGCTCCTCTTTGAAAGAAAAATGTATATAAATGTAAATGTATTAACAAAACATATAATCTTACTACTATAACAAGTATTATTTTAGCTCCTGTACTAAGGAAATTTTTAAATGTACATGTATAGTTTTTAATTTTTTAAACTTATGGTTCAGTATTGTGTGCAACTGTGATCTGTAGTTACACAGGGACTAGAGAACAGGACCACAAACTTCAGTAAATGTCCAGGAACCCTACATTCCTCGTTGTTTGTCTGATGAAGAGGATAGGCTTAGATAGACTGTGCTGGAAAAGGGAAGCATAATACATCACAAATTTTAGATTTACCTGTTAGTTTTATGTACAAAACAATTTATCTTTTGGTCGACTGAAAATACCTCGATCCCTACGCAATCAATATAGCTTTAGCAATTTAGCAATAAATAAAAAAGAATTAGCCATGTAGTCAATTTCCAAATGCAATTTTGATTTCAGCATTTTTACAATGAAGTAATTAATTGACAGACAAAACTTAAAATAGTTTGTTGTGGTTCTGCAGACAAAACCTTACCTTCTTTAGTTAATGTAGATCAGTGTTTTCAAAAGTGTTAAAGAAAGTGCTAAAATACAGTCTTACTTTTGCTTTTGTAATTTAAATAAATAAATATTGAAATCACTTTTTTAAGTTTTTACATACTGTTCCCAAGTAGCAAGCTGTGAAAATCTTAATTGATGATTTCCATGTCCATCCATGATCCCAGCTTTAAAGGCTTTGGTACTTCCTTGTGCTAGCACACTGCAAATAATAATTTAGAATGTGTGCAGTGATACATGGTTAAAAACTAAACTCCAAAAGATATACAAGATGCTAATTAATTCTGCATTATTATTTTATTCTTAGATGTATTTTACTTTCAAGCTGCATACAAACATTTTATTTGATTTAACCGCCCTAGCGGTCGGAACGGCACCATCTCGTCAAGCGCTGCTAATGCTACTATAGCACTGGATGGCACCATAATCCAGATGGTGCCGTCCAGTACACATCGGGGCTTCGGGAGTGCATACTTACAGTTTTGCGCTGTTCCGGTGTCCCCGATGTGACATGCTGTCAGCCAGCTCCGTCTCTTCTTCCCCCCCTCCGAGTGACGTGATGACGTCACATCGGGGAGGCGGCGGGAAATTTGAACAGTAAATTGCACGAAAGCAGTTTTCTATGAAGAATACTGCTTTCAATGTGCATCTCTGTAATAAACATCATCCAAATAAAGTCTCTGGTGCCCCAGATGTGCCCGTTTGCAGTAACCCTCTCTTCCCTGGTGTGATTTCATCACACCCGGTTAGAGAGGGTTAACTGCAAATGGGCACATCTGGGGCACCAGAGAACTTATTTGGGCGAGATTTAGTACATAGCAGCATAGCTTTGTGCCCTGATTCTTGGTTTTTTTTCATAATTTTTATTTAAAAATATATATTTTTATTTTACTTAATTGTTTTTTTTAACCATTATTATAGTCAGGATGTCTATTAGACCCTTGTACAGACATATTTTGGGAAGTTACATGCCTACAACATAAAGAAAAATGTACCATTGAAGTCTATGGTGCACTTTTGGTACAAAAATCTGGACCTCAGCAGTGCGCTAGGGGGGGGTTAAAGAATTTAAATTTTACTTGATTTGAAAATGTTAAATTTGATTTGATTGAAAGGTTTTAAATTTGATTTGATTTTAAGAATTTAAATCTGACTTGATTTTAAGAATTTAAATCTGACTTGATTTTAAGAAAAGAATTGTACATCAGATCCCAAACTGCTAAATAAGAAAAAAGTGACAAGCTCTGAGACTATCCTTCCAATAACAGGCTGGAAAAGGGATAAGCCTTTAATGCTAATCTAACCTGAGAGGCCAGACTGTGTCATTTCCATGAAAATGCAAAAAGGACAACATTTTAATTTCTTAAAATATATTTAAAAAAAACAAATTTCCAGAAAATGTATGTAAGATGTAAAAAGCCATGCCCTACATTTATATTATATTACATTGTTAAAGGAATGATGTCCATTTCACTATACTTTCCTTACCGGGCTTCCCTACCAGCTGTGATCCTTCTATATAGAGAAGGACGTATCCTTCTATATATAGATGTGTTTTGTGCAGAGAACAGCTTTTATAATCTGCAGACTCAGAAGATCTACTGGGACCAATAATGATTGCAATCAATTATGTAGGCTGCTGTTTTACCATAATGACAATGGATGTAAACAGATTCTTAAAGTGAACTTATCACTAAGAGGTCATGTAAGCTGCCATTGTTTAAAAAAAATATTCTAAATACTTTCTCTTAGTGTTCTGATCCACAGCCTTTAATAATTTCTTATGTGTATGAAGCTCAAGTTTTCAACTACCTGCCACAGAATGGTTTCATTCAGATGGTTGGTTGGGAATATATTGATCTGATTGCCCAGCATTATGTTGGCTGACTTGGGCATGGCAGTTATTTGGATGGTCACAATATAACATTGTTTGAGTTGTCATTGAAATAACATGGTGGAGTTATTGGTGAACCACCCCATAAACACCTGCGTAACCTTTGAACACAGCAGTGTGGTTGCAGTTTGAGTGCAGCTGACACTGAAACAAACTGCCTTTATTATTATTATCATTTATTTATATAGCGCCAACATATTATGCAGCGCTGTACAATACATTAGAGTGGAGATACAACGCAATATAACGCACAGGTACAGGTTATGACAAAGGAGGAGTAGAGGACCCTGCCCGGATGGGCTTACAGTGTAATAGGTTGGGGAACAGAGTATACAATAGGTGGGGGGGATGGGACTGGCATGGTTGTAATGTTAGGGGTGAGAAGATGGGTAGGAGAGATTGAAAAGGTGGGTTTTCATTGCTTTTTTAAAAGAGCTGAAGGTAGGAGCAAGTCTAATGGGGCGAGGGAGGGAGTTCCAGAGAGTAGGAGTGGCCCTAGAGAAGCTGGGCATGAGATGATTGTATGAGTGGGGATTTCAATAGTAGGTCACTGGAGGAGCCGAGGTGGCGGTTAGGTTTGTATTTGAGTACCAGGTTGGAAATGTAAGGAGGACAGGAGGTGTGGAGTGATTTGAAGGCAAGGCACAGAATGTTAAATGTATTCTCTGGACAATTGGAAGCCAGTGAAGAGATTTGCAGAGAGGAGCAGCAGATGAGGAGCGGTTAAAGGAGTAAATGAGTCTAGCAGCACCATTCATGTTGGACTGAAGTGGGCATAGTCTAGTAAGATGGAGACCAGAGAGGATGATGTTGCAGTAGTCAAGGCGAGAGATGATGAGAGCATGTACCAGGAATTTAGATGGTCTCTGGGGAGAGGAGTGGGCGGATCTTGGAGATGTTGCAGATATGGAAGTGGGAGGATCTATCGATGTTCTGAATATGGGGAGTAAAGGAGAGCGCAGAGTCAAAGGTGACACCAAGGCAGCGAGCTTGTGGAATAATGGAGGTGACGGTTTTATTTACTGTAAGTGAGATGTTGGGGGGAGGCTTAGAAGGTGATGGAGGAAAGATGATGAGTTCTGTTGAGTATTAGGAATTGTCAGGTTGAGTATTAGGAATCTATCAGCCATCCATGAAGAGATGGCCGAAAGGCACTGAGAGATGTTGTCCAGGACAGAGGGAATAAAGGCCGGGGTGGAAAGGTAATTTTGGGTGTCATCAGCATATAAATGGTATTGCAGACCAAAGGATGAGATGAGTTTGCCAAGTGAGGAGGTGTAAAGGGAGAATAGGACTGGGCCAAGGACTGAGCCTTGTGGGGAAGCCAACAGGGAGGGGGGTGTGAGAAGAAGAGGAGTCATTAACCTCCCTAGTGGTTGGATGAACCCAGTTAGTCCAGAGTTTATTTTAAAAACAAATCCCGGATGAACCGTAAAAAACAAATTGCTTTGATTCTTTATATAACCACAGCTATTCTAGGAATCCGGGACCACCCCTTCTCTGTCAATTGACCTCCATTATAATGGAGGTGCTTCAGCTTGCCAGCCCACAATGCCGGCGTCATCAATGACATGGACAGAAGTCCAGGGGGGGGGGGGAATTCAAAAGTACAGCGTACTCTTCTGTGATCGCCAGTACCATGCCATAGGGACTAGGTAGGTTAATGCAACTGTAAGGTTCTTCTAATTATTACATTAACCAAAACAAATCATTATTTATATTTTATATACATAATCCACAATATTGTCAGAATAATGAAATTTTGGGTTATGTATATAAAATGTAGACTAAGATTTTTTTGGTTTAAATGTAATAATTAGAAGAATATTCAATTATGCCTCTGATCTTTTCAGATATTATTGTCGGTTCCACTTGACAAAGCCTGATACTTAAATTGGACCCACCACGTAGTAGGTCACTTTGCACTATCGGCATCAGACTGCCAATAAATAGGGCAATCACTGTCCAAAAAGAAAAAAAATCTTAAAGCAGGAAAGACAAGTTTTTTTCCGAGGTAGCACCTCCCATGCTGTGAAAGGGCTGCCGGGAAAACATCAGCTGTGTGTGGAGCCCCATAATCCTCTGCTCTGCCTCTTCTCTGTGACGTCACTATCACAGCGATTCATTGTGCAGCTCCTGTGTGCTCTCCTGTCAGCATACAATCCCCCCTCCCCTTCTCTGTCTCGGAGTTCCATTCATGATCTGAATGAATGAGAACCTTCCCTGACATAAAAGTGTCATCTGTAAGGTGATTGTGGAGGAAGTGTAGAGGAGACATTGCTGGGACTGGCAGCAGAGGAGGTAATAAGATATTATTTTATATTACACCCAGTAACCCAGTCATGTCTGTCCTCATCCTCCATATACCATGATCTGCATGAATGAGAATCTTCCCAGACATGGAAGTGTCATCTGTAAAGTGATTGTGGAGGACGTGTAGATGAGAAATTGCTGGGACTGGCAGCAGAGGAGGTAATAAGATATTATATTATATTACACCCAGTAAC
>CM070040.1:5201849-5212959 GCA_036250615.1 Ptychadena robeensis | reverse complement strand
TACAATGGCATTTGGCACCCTCTGAAAGGGTTAACTTCAAAGAGCACATCTGGGAATGACCAATGACCAACAGGTGTGCTCTCTGAAGATAGACCAATTTGCATATGAATGAATGTGGGGGGGTCGTGGGACATTCATATGCAAATTAGGCTGGGAGAGGTGTAACATCGCTGACTTGCTTGAGTGAAGAAGCAAGCTTCAGATCCCCCGGACAGCACAGAGCAGAATGTGCTGCTGCAGGGATCTGAGCTTAGCTGGACGGCTCCATCTCGTCAGCTGCAATACAAGACAAGAAAGTGCAGGACGAGATGGTGCCATCCCGACCGCAAGGGCGGTTAACATATACTTTACACATATACTTTAGCCTTGTTATTTAACTGCAAAAGCCCTAGGACTATTGTTGGGTACTACTACTTTGAATATGATGTCAATGAATATAGAGAATATACCTTATTTTTCAGACTGTAAGACACACCGGATCATAAGACGCACCTAGTTTTTAGAGCAGAAAACCAGAATTTTTTTTTTAACAAGTTTTCACATCAATTGGGTTAATGCAATGGATTAAATGAATGCAATGTTCAATTTAGCCAGTAGATGTCACTAGCAGCAGTACACACACAGCACATGATGTCATCTCTTTATTGATCAGGAGGAGGGGGGGCTGGAGGCTGCCCAGTCCTCTGCTCTCCCTCTTCTCTCTGGCTGTTTCTGTGTCCATGGGAGCTGCAGAGTGATTGCAGTTTCCATGGATACTGAGAGAGGGAAAGATGCCAATTCATCTATCTCTCTCTTCATTGCTTATGCCAGCAGGGCTCTGGGATCTGTTGGCATAACCCGACTGGCATCTCTCATCTTGACAGCTCCTCCAGCTCCTCGGCTAATCTCCTTGCCGGGAGATCTGGCTGGAAGGCAAGGTGTTAAAATGCATACAGACCATAAGACGCAAAAGTGTGTCTTACAGTCCGAAAAATACCTTAGCAGAAAACCTCAATGAATTCTGTAGGAATAAGGTGAGTCATGTTGGTAAATTCTGAAAGTTTGTAAGTCTAACTTAAAGAGTAGTGATCAGCAGCATAGGCAATATTCTTATTTGCAAAATATCGCAAATGTCTCACCTAATATTTGCAACATATTTGTAAATGTGAGAATTTGTGATCTCCAGTCATTATCACCTTCATTCTGAAAACTTCAAAGTTTGCATATATACGCGATTAACACTACTGATGTTACATTCATTGTGGGGGGGATGATCCGGAAGGGCAGAGGCAGACACGGCGCCATGATGTAAGCGCGCACGCTCACGCCGTGCACGCTGCCCAATCACTTCAGCAGCTGATGGGGAACGCCGTCTGAGGCTACATGCGCTAGCAGTATGGCGAGTGGAGGCGGCATGTGAGATGCATAAAAACAGCCTGTGGACCCGGTGGGAGAGATTGGCGATCCAGCGGTCTGGTGAAGGATGGGGAAAAGACGCCCCAGGGACAGCGCGATATTGCCCTCACCAACACTGACGAGGAGAGGACGAGGAGGGGGACCGTCACAGGAAAGGACTATGGCACAGTTTCTCACACCAGCAGTGGTACACCGGAGGCTCACTACCCCTCCCCCAGGTGAATGTGTAATTGCAGTATGCTCTGACCTAGGGGTGGAGGGGAGAAGAGAGGTTGTGGATTCCATGCAGAAAACATTTGAGAATAGTACTGCCATAAATTCAGTTTCACTACAAAGTGAGCAGCAAGTAATAAGAGAAGCAGGGGAGCACTGTATCCCTCAGTTAACCCCAGAACCCTAATATGTGATGGACTACCCAGACCTTAAGAGGGCACACTCCACACCCCCACCTTTCCCTGACCCCAGAATGGATCAGAGTCAGAACAGCACATTTGAAAGTGACCCACCACTGATTAAACAGCATTCAGCAGCAGGAGAGACCAACAATGCAGGACAACTAGATAAAGGTACCCATACACGTTGCGATTTTTCGTGGACCGATTCGATATTCGATTTCGACTCCCGATTTTAGCTTTACTGCTATTTTTAAAAGTCGATCGGATGCACGATTTTTCACCTGATTTTTCACCTGATTTTTCACCCGAATTTTCACCCGATTTTTCACCCGATTAGTCACAGGCCGACCGACCGATCGGCCAGTTGTATCAGGAATCTTTTAAACGTCTCTTTTAAATGTGGCAGACCGACTGAAAATTACGGGCATCATCATTCGGGACCTGACCGACTTTTCAGCCGATTTTCTAAAAACAGCATCGGACTACATTTGCATGTTACGAATCCCGAACGATCGACCTACCCGACCGACCGGATCGGTCGGAAGGGCTAAAATCGCACAAAAAATCGCAGCATGTATGGGTACCTTAATACAGCATCTTCACTGGACGCCTCAGCGACATCTATGGCAGGGATTGAGGCATTATGGCATCAGTATTCACAGTCTATGATTACATAACAAGATTTTCAAAATCTAATTCAGGAGGTGAAAAATGTATGTAAGATGGAAATCAACGTCATTAGACAGGACATCCACCAGCTCTTCACACGAGTAGACCAACTCGAGAATGACAGTCAGTTAATGTGTGAGGAAATGGGGGCCCTGCAGAAGGTGGGGACATCCTTATCCCTTACGGTGCGAGATTTACAGCGACAGAATGAGGACCTTGAAAATAGAAGTCGACGTAAAAACATAAGAATTAGAGGGATCCCTGAATCTGTACAGGAAGAACAGCTAAAGGGGACAGTGATTACACTATTCAATAGTATATTGAAAAACCCTGAATTTACAGAATTAAAGATCGATAGAGTGCACAGAGCCCTCAGAATTAGGGCAATCAAGGACACACCAAGGGACGTTATATGCTGTTTGCATGAATATAGTGTAAAGGATGAGATAATGAACAGAGCGAGAAAAAACCCTAAGATTCAGTTGGAGAATGTGGAAATCCAGCTATATCCGGATATAGCATGGGCAACATTGCAACATCGCAGACAGCTAGGCCCCCTATTGGAAATCCTCAAGGAACAGGGGTTACAATATAGATGGGGTTATCCGTTTTTACTGTCAGTTCGGAACAATGGGCATTCATACACAATCAGATACCCCGAGGACGTTCCGGTTTTCTGTGAGGCATTGAATATTAACCTCCCTAGCGATATGCCCGAACCCAGTTCGGGCAAAGGCACACTGCAACTATCGATACGCCCGAACTGGGTTCGGGCACATCGTGGGAGCTTACCTGCTCCACCGCCGCCATCTTCTCTCTGCCTCTCCGTCTTCTTCCGGGTCCCGGAGTGACGTGTGGGGACGGGACCCGGTCCCCGGTCTTTTTTTAAATCTTTTTTTTTTTACTTTTGAGCTGGATTATAGAAATGTCTTTCTATAATCCAGCTCAAAGTGGATCCCGCTAGCAGAAACGCTCGCGCTGAGCGTTCCTGATAGTGGGATCATCTTCGGCTGCACACGAGCCGTTCCGGAAATAGCCGAGGTCTCCGGCTACCTCCGTGATCGGCTCTCGTGTGCCGATGACGTCATCCGGCGGGCGGGAGATTTAAAGGTACAGAATTTTTTTTTTACATTTGTTTTTATTTTGATTGGATTGAATAAATATTTAATAAATGTTTTATCCAATCCAAATCAAAAGAAAAGAAAACAAGTGTAAACTTAAAAAATATATATTTTTTTGGCCCCCAAATTTTTTTTTTCTGTACCTCTAAAGCCGGCCATAGCGCTTTATTCTGTGGCCGATTTTGCGAATGATCACCATGCGCATTCGGGGTAAGCGCTTGGTGATCAATTGCAAAATGAACGCGCCCACCTGGAGCAAGTACTGGCGCAGTCTGATCATGAATCAAACTGCGCCCGTGCCGGAATCAGGCGCAACCGCTGGCTCTCTGTGTGCCTGCAGCATTTCTACAAAGCTGCAGGCACACAGAGCCTTTCCGCCCCCATCGGCGTCACCGGTGACGCCGATGGGGGCGGAAAGGCAAAACACTGTATCAATTTTGGTACAGAAATCTGCACCTCAGTGAACCGCCAGGGAGGTTAATCAACCACACCTCCCGGGATGGGAACTCATGCCCCCATTTAGAACAATGGCAGGCCCAGGATCCTGGCAATCAGCCAAAAGGGGCAATGGCCGAGGGGCTTCATTTGTAATTTATAAAACTTGTGGTGTCTGGAGGGGGGGGGTGGTGGGGGGTGGCGCTGGCTGTGGGGGTGGGGATGGGGGGTTGGTGGTCTGACGAGGCTGCCCCCCCTCCCCCTCCCTGTGCCAGATGGGTATTACCACTTGGATGGGGGACACTCCGCCCCCCTATGAAGAGGGGGGACGGACTGGCCCCTACGGGGAATCTTAAAACGCTGCTTTGGCAGCGGTAACTTTTTTGTGAATAGGCTATGCCAAAAGACAATATATAAAAAATGTTTTATGAAGTATGGGTTCTTGTGTTTAGGATGAATGGAAATGAATTGTGTACTGCCATGTATCAGTCCCGCTCCAGCCCAATCCCACTTTGGGCAAATCAGAGACTCAGAGGGCCATGTAGGGAGTCCGGGGAGGAGAGGCCTGCCCCTGGGGTAGTGACAAATGCACCCTGGGGGGAAAAAAAGGGATACAAGAAGGTTATGTAAAGTGGAACAACAGGTATAAAATAAGATGGAATGCACATTAGTCTCAATGAATGTAAAGGGATTAAATTCCCCTAAGAAAAGAAAACTGCTAATTCAGGAGTGTAAGCATTCTAAAATATACTGATGCTACAGGAAACCCATTTTGATAACAAGGGCTCATTTCAGTTTATTCAGAGTATATTTCAAACAGTGTTCCAAGCTAACACTGCTAATAAAAGGGGGGGGGTAGCTAAATTGATAAGTAGTAATGTTCAATTTGATTTGGTTAAACTGGAAATGGATAAAGAGGGGAGATACATAATAATTAAAGGGATAGTGGGAAAAAAGAAGATTACTCTTATCAATGTCTATGCCCCCAACAAAAATCAGATCCAGTTCCTCAGTAAAGTAATGGATAAAGTAAAGGTAGCACAATATGAACATCTCATAATAGGAGGTGATTTTAATTTAATTCACACACCAGAGAAAGATAGGTTGGATATCCACAATAAGGACACCCCTATAGACACAGTTAAAATAGCCAGAAAATTCAGGCAGCTAATGAAAGTTAATATGTTGTATGATCTCTGGCAAGCACAGCACCCGAATGAACGTCAGTTTACGTTTTACTCGAACCCTCACAAGATACACACGAGAATAGATCACTGGATGGGAAATTTAGATATTGCTAAGGATGTAATTAAAGGCCCCCATACACGTGTTGGATTCGCACCGGATTCTGGCACGATCGATTCCGGGCGCGCGCACGCCAAACGATCGTGCCGGAATCGCATGCAGCCCACCTGGTCCGATCGTTTGCGTCCGATTGATCAGGGGCTCAGAATCGGATCCGACGGAGAACCAACATGTTGGTCTTTCTCATGCGATTCTGTCCGGATCAGGGGGAGTTGCCAGTTGTGAGGTGGACAATCGGACACGGATCCGTCCCGGAATCCGTTGGACAAGGTGGTATGCTGCGATGGATACTCTTAATTGGCGGATTGATCACACCTGCGATTCCCGGCAGAATCGCCGGAATCGATCGGATGATGAATCGATCGGACATGGAATCCGACACGTGTATGGCTAGCTTAAGACCGAAATTGGTCAAATCACATGGTCAGACCACGCACCGATCTGGCTAGTGGTATCACTTAAAGCAACTATACACAGACGGAACCAATGGAGATTTAATGATGATTTAATAAGAGATAAAGAGAGTAGATCATATATAGAAAAGACACTGAAAGAATACTTCACGATAAATGAGGGAACGATACCATCACAGGGGGTAATATGGGAGGCACATAAGGCAGTATTAAGGGGACAGAGCATATCACTATTGGCAGCTAAAAAGAAACACAAGGAGAAGGAAAATGAAGATAATAAAAGAAAATTAATAAAACTGGAACAGGAACTGGTGCGATCCCCTTCGCTTAAAATATTTAAAAAAATAATAGAGATTAGGTCTAAATTGAAACAAAATGCAATAGAAATAGTTGAACGGAAGCTTGTATACACTAAACTATAAACTATATTATGAAAAGAGTAATAAGGCAGATAAACTGTTAGCAAGAAGACTAAAAAATAAAAAAGCAGAGGGGGTACAAATAGCTGACCCGAAAGGGATACTAAAAATTTTTGAGGAATATTATGAAACGTTATATACTAATGTAGCACTCTATCAAGGGAAAATAGACAGGATAAAAGAAAAAATAAAGAGTTTCCTGGTGGAGGCCGGACTCCCAAGACTGACAGAGCTACAGGCAAGTGACCTGAACAGAAACATCACAGTAGAGGAGGTTCTGACCACCATCAGGGAACTCCCAACAAATAAAGCACCAGGCCCAGATGGGCTTACTTATTCTTACTACAAAGAGTTTTCGTAAATTTTGGCTCCTTATTTGACAGAGATATTTAATAACTTTATGCATGGGGAAAGAATCCCAGGCCTGTTGAATCATTCCTATATATAAATTTTTTTTTTAAAACCCGGTAAAGATCCGACAGATTGCAAAAGCTATCGACCAATTGCACTGTTAAACACAGACATTAAGGTATATGCCAAGATACTAGCGAATAGAATATTACCATATGTACCAAATCTAATCCACCATGACCAGACATGGTTTCTTCCAGGAAGATTAACAGGGGATAACACTAGGAGAATAATCAACATTATAGAGGTAATAAATAAAAGAGCAGCTGGGGCGGTGGTGCTGAGTCTGGACGCCGAAAAAGCCTTTGATAGGCTTAGCTGGCCCTTTCTGATAGAGACACTCAAACAATTTGGAGTAAAGGGGGAATATCTAACAGCAATAGGAGCTATACTCAGCACCATCCGCCTCAGTAAAAACACCAATAGGTAATTCAGGAACCTTCCATATCCAAAATGGAACAAGGCAGGGATGTCCACTGTCCCCCATCCTATTCACATTGGCTATAGAACCCATGGTGGCCCATGTTAGGAATAGTATGGATATTAAGGGAATAAAAGTAGGAGAACGTGTGTATAAAATCTCCTTATTTGCGGACGATGTCTTGCTGAGTATAACGCAACCAATCACTTCTATCCCACCCATGAAAATTCTAGAGCAGTATGGTTTGGTCTCGGGATATAAAAATAATATCGATAAAACTGAAGTGATGCCCTTAAATTTGGAAGAGAGAACTATAGAAGCTTTGAAAGGGAATTATAACTGGAAGTGGAATTTGGAAGAGATAAAATATCTGGGTGTGAAAATTACGGCAAGATACGAAAATCTATATAAGAGTAATTACCCACCGTTAATGAAGGAGATCCAAGATATGATGAAGGGATGGAGGAAACATACGATCTCTCTATTTGGGAGGATCGAAGGAATTAAAATGATGGTTTTACCTAAATTTTTATATCTGTTCGGTACACTCCCGGTTGAGGTCCCATTAAAAAAAATACAGAATATACAACAAACAATATTAGAATATATATGGGCCTTTAAGACACATAGGATGTCTGACAAACTCATGTGCAGACAAACGAACAAAGGGGGCCTGGGAGTCCCGGATATTAAAAATTATTACATAGCAGCAGGATGAGAACCCTCCCAGATGGGTACAACTAGAAAAGGACATTCTTAGAATGGAGAATTTGAAAGAACTTGTATGGGGACAAACTGATAAATATAAGACACCATATACAATTGAAACGATAGAGCTTACAAAAATGGAATCTGGAATATGGAATCAAAGTAAAGATAAATACAGGTTGACCCACAGAGTGTCACAACTAGAGCCAATTGTAGCCAACCAGGCAATACCTGTCTCTTGGTCAGGAAATAAGAAAATAATCTGGGAAGAAGCAGGTATTCGGACTCTAGGAGATATAGTGTCAGCTAAGGGGCTAGTGGATTCGTTTGAGGCATTTAATATTAAGAGGACCCTTCCCGAAGGTGAACAGTATGCATACATCCAGGTGTGTCACTACCTCAGGGGCAGGCTGGGAGTGGAGGCACTCCGAGGTACCACATATTTTGAACAGATGTGCACCAAAAAAAATAACTTGAAAGGATTTGTAGCGACCCTGTACAGGTGTTTAGAAGAGAATGGGGAATGGAGGCCCCCATACATGGGTAGGTGGGAGAAGATAATAGGGATCATAGGGACACATCACAAGAGTGGAACCAAATATGGGAGAATGCTAAGAAAACTTCGATATCGGTAGAATATATCGGGAGAATATATATAAAATACTGCATCACTGGTATTATACCCCGGAGAAAATACACAAAATATACCCCCAGACGACGGATAGATGCTGGAGATGTAGGGTGGAGGAGGTAACATTGGATCATATCTACTGGGGATGTGCGGAGTTAGAAGAGTACTGGAATGGGGTAAATCAAACAATAGAATCTGTAGTCCAGAAAAAGATACCCCTCAGCATAGAAACTCATGGGGGCCTCATTGAAACACCTAGACAGGGAACAAAAAAGAATAGCAGCTCATATCCTAACGGCCGCCCGCTGTGCAATAGAAGGGAAGTGGAAGTCACCAATACCGCCCACTCGTAGGGAACTATTGAATAGAATCAATGAGGTAAGAACCATGGAGTACTCAACTGCACGCATAAATAATAAATATGAGTCGTTCCGTGCGGAATGGGATCAGTGGGAAGGGGATCTGGGAAGGGGATCTGACCCGCAGCTGCGGGATGAGGGTGGGGGGATATATGGCATGTGACTGAGATGAATGGGAATTTTTCGAATGTCAAGTGTATTAATGTAATATGTTGCATGAAATGTAATATGAACAATGTGTGTATGATTTGGTTGAAAATAAAGAATTTACAATCAAAACACTACTGATGTTACAATCTTGAATATCCGAGATTACAAAAATGAAGCACTATATTTAAGATCTTTGCAAACTTTTGAAGTGCTAATATTCACAATAAAAATGTGTGATTTGAATATTCGCGGTTAACACTAATAAGGAGCAATATAGTGTAAGAATGCATGAGGAGCCGAATACTGTCAAGAGGAGTATGTACCACTTCTATGAATATAGGAAGGTCTAATTTACAAAGTTGGTTGAGAGAGGCAAACGCAAACCATCACCACACAACCGTTAAGACATGCTGTGTATTCTGGTTGTTTCTTATTAGATGGTCAAATGTTTAACTTGTTGACTTTGTGCATTAATTGCAAAGCCCCTGAACAAAAATTTTCAAAAGCTCAACTTCAAAACAGCTTGTGCTTTTTTAGTAATTTTACGACAACCCTTCTCTACATGTACAGTATTTTGGTTATCATTCCATGTTCTTGGACTTTGCAATGAACTCACAAAGTCAGCTAGTCAAATATGAAAAAAAATCATCCATCTCTATTGACCATATTTATGATGTGGGCAATAAGAATGATACTGGCAACAACCCACACAATTTGTTTAACCAGCTATTTTAATTTATCAAAAGGTAAAAGTTAGGAATACTCATGTCCTCCCTATAGCTGGTTTGGGATTTCCTTGTTTTGCAAGTTTATTTTTTCATATTTGGAGGAGGCTACTACTCTGCCTGAGTGAAAGTAAAAAGGCAAAAGTAGGCAAGGTGTTGCTTGTGCAGATGATGTGCGGGTGAGTTAGGATGAGTTAGGATGAAGAGTAATGCCCCCTCCCTCCTAAGTTAGCCAGCTGAAAACCATTCATTTTGAAGGTAATTACGAGGTGATTATAATATACTCGCAATGTGAATATAGAAACAAACATTAGTAGAATTATTCACAAACATCACAAATTTGAATATTGTGTATGTTCACAAATTTTGAATGCCCATGCAAAACTAGCTTTGGATGTTATCATCCTGCACCCTTAAGTAAAGTTTGGTTGATTCCATGTGTGACCTCCGAGTTTTTGTGCATGACCTAGATGCTTTAGGTTTCAAAAATATCATGATGGGCACGGCAATTGTTAGTATCCAATGATACTGGGCTAAAATTTTACTAGGTTAGTAGCACCTGTGATATCTCTTTTTTAATTCTTTAATTTTAAAATTTGCTCTCATTCCTTTTTAAAATACGAACCTCTAGTGATCCAGGAAGTTTCTAAAATAAGTCTCAACCCAGAACACAATATTACATTTGTAAAATAGGTTCAGAAAACAGGTGCCCTAAATACTAAAATCATAATCTGCTTATTGTAGTGAGAGACATGAAGTAAAAAATGAGCTGTGATCTAAAAAATGGGTTTTATAGACAGACCATGCTATAAATATAAGCCATGTTTTAGGACATGATACATGTTCGTGGTTTGATTTGCTGTTAATAGATAATTCCTTACCCTTTTCAAGATTTTTCCATATTCAGTTTGCTGGAATTGCAAACACTTTCAGCTTCGATGTACAATGCTAACAACCAATTATGTATCAATAAATTTTGAATAATTAAGGATAAAGGCTTGAAATTGATGAGACTGCCCATACAATTACATTGTCCTGAAACACTGCATATTGCTATCTTCAACCTTGTTATTTAGCTGTTTAAGTTTAATTAAAGATGCATGAAAATGGTTTTAGACTGGTAGTTTCCTAGCCCTGACATTTGTGGCAAGATTTGAACTCAGGGCTCCTTGTCGACCAGGGTGGAGAGAGAAAGAGTGTGTGCTGCGGGGTTGGGGGTGGCAGTGGACGCGGCCATATGCGCATGCTTATTCGGCATAGCAGGAGAAACAGCCCTGGATGCACTCACTAGTAAATTGAACTGTAACTTCTTCCATCAATAGTCTAAATTATTAGTATGTTCATCAAAAGACATATATTTAAATAATGTCTAAAGAGGCTATAGTCTTGTAAAATGGGTATCTATTTGTCAACTTTATATAGGCTATGGAACAGTCAGGAAGCATGTGTAAAGGCAAGAATAATTTCTATGATATCTTGCCACTTAATGAAAAATATGTTAACCTCCCTAGCGGTTGTGACGAGTCCAGCTCGTCCAGTGCTGACATGCTGAA
>CM070040.1:5178826-5191596 GCA_036250615.1 Ptychadena robeensis | reverse complement strand
TGGTAGATCTAATGGAAATTGTATGGAGCGATCTAAAGGTGTATGGGGGGCTTTACAGTCTCTAAAGATGAACTCCAGAAACAAAACCAAAGTGGCAACACATACATGAGAGCCATCTTATCTGCCATACAACTCATTTTGACCAAATCCCAGAAGGGTGACACCACTCTCTCTCCGTTTTGGTAATGGAAGACAGAGGTGTCACCCCTACATTCTGATTGGACGATAAAGATCTCATTATTAATATCTGCACATTACAGTCACACAACCTAAAGTGGACCTACCACCTCATAGGTCCGCTGCAGGCACTGCAGCTGATATTAAGGGAACCCTCAATCGAAAAAAAAACAATTTAGATTTTTCTGAGATCGCCCCTCCCACTGTGTGTCATACAGCCACAAGGGCACCTGGGACATCTGTCTTAAGTGCCCAAGCGGGTATATGACGTCGCGGCTGCCCAGATATAGTCCCACTGTATCGTCAGATTGACGACCGCAGTGCTGACAAGCATCTCTCTCCCGGCATCAGATGCACTACTCAACAACCACCATGCACCCCCTCCAGGGCCCACTGCCATAGGGAATCGCTTGTTTCTGGAGGAGTTACATGGGGTGGGGGGGCTTTGTTGTAGTGATGAGCAGGTCACATTCGGAAGGGGGAAAGAGATACTCGTCTCTGGCGGAAGTGGCTTCAGGTCGCCAGTAGTTAAGATGCTGTCATCAGAAATGAAAACGTGAGGAAGGTAAGTATGTTTTTTTCGTGTAGCATTACTAGGCTTTCCAACTGCTGACAGGTGAGTATTATGTTTATTTAAATATTTCATTTTCTAGTTTGGAACCACTTTAAATCAATAATTTACATAATATTCCACCCAGAAGAGGAAAGATGTGAAGATTCAGGTCCTTATACCAGCTGTATGTAGAAATGTATTTTGAGAGATACGCCAATGCTGGTTAGTCAGGGGAGCCAATGAGATGGAAGCTTTCATCAGTTAGAATAAAACACGGCCCCTGATTGACTGCTCTGTGCTCTTCATCTTAAGATCTCATATTCACTCACAATTCCCTTTCTTCCCTCCAGCTGTCCTTACAACGCTCCAGCAGCTTCAAGGATTTCGGCAAATCCAAACCAAGCTCGCCCATTTCCTCCAATGAGTTTAACCTGGAAACAGAGGTGAGTGAGGATTTACTGGACGTTTCCCAATGTGTCACTCTCAACTTATGGTGCCGGTAGACCTGTTTATTAATAGTGATGTCACCCCCTACTTCTATGTGCCGGCCCTAACTCCTTGTTGTTTGTTTGTTTCCGTCAGTCCTGACTTTGAAGGTTTTTTTTCTATAGAAAACTCTACCATGTAACTATGAGTAATCATGTGACATCACCCCAAACTGGACCATAATACTGGGAAGATTAGTCATGTGTGAGTGTTGTTAGGTGTTTCCCTTGCAGAAATGTCCCTGGGATTCAGCAAAACAAAATATTAATCCCGGGCCGGCTTAATCTGCGAATAAATTATTAAACATTATCCTACTTCCAGGGCCAATCGCATCCCCACTGGGCATCTGTGCTTTTCTAAGCCAGTGGTTACCAAACCGGGGAACGGGCCCCCTGGGGGGGGGGGGGCAAAGGTATTCCAGAGGGGTGCTGGCCCTCATTCTGAACCTGTATTTGAATGTGGAGGTGGGGGGGGCTTGATAATGTTCCTAAATAGACAAGGGGGGCCCTGCATGGAAAGTTTGGGAACCACTGCTCAAAGCAATTCAGGTAGATCATGGCTGGTGGTGTGTAGAGATGGTCGAATTTTTTTTCCAAAATTCGACCATTTCGCCGGTTTCGACTTATTTGCAAAGCCCCTGAACATGGTATCATCACCAAACTTGCTGGAGATGTAGAGAAGGGTCGGGGGTATACTCCAAAAAAGAAAGTATGTCTCTAACACAAATAGTTTTTTCAAAAATTAAGTTCAAAGTCAAGTAAAAAATTAGAGAATCGGAATTTCGACTTTAACTTTGACCTTAATTTATGCAAAAACTACATGTCCTAGAGCAAAACTTATTTTTTTCAAATGTTCCTCCAACCCTTCACTACATCTCCAGCAAGTTTGGTGATGATACCATTTTCAGGGGCTTTACAATAAGCTCACAAAGTTTGCAAGTCGAAAAATTCGACCATCTCTAGTGGTGTGGGGCCGGTGACACCCTAATGTGATGCTGAGCCTCCATGATTGGAAGAACTGATATCCAATGAAGGAAAGGGGGTGGGTCAGGGACAGCCAGGTAGGGGAGGGCGGGGCTAGATGTTACTGGACGTTCTCCAGGCAGTAAGTGAGTCAGTTGTGTTTTCTCTATAACTTGAACCCAGAAACAGTTTCCTATTCCACTTGATGTTCAAATAAACTGAAACGCTATTTAAGATACAACATGTTAGGTGTTCTAATAAAGAACAAAATAGTAGATACCAATAGTTACAAATATATCAGGTAATATTACCCCCCTGATGATTCCCAACGCCGTCCAAATGTTCCCAAACCATCTCAATAGTTCCCCTCCTGTGATATGTGAACGTAGACATATCCTTTCTCTTCTCTCCATCCTACATTGACAACCACTCCAAAGCCCCCCATACACCTTCAGATTCCTCCATACAACTTTCATGAGACCTACCAACAACTATGTAGTATAGTGACCTCCCTGATAGAATACATAGTGATTGGAAGGTATATATCACTGCTATGTAGTGCTGGGTCCTCCCTGATAGAATACATAGTGATTGGAAGGTATATATCACTGCTATGTAGTGCCGGGTCCTCCCTGATAGAATACATAGTGATTGGAAGGTATATATCACTGCTATGTAGTGCTGGGTCCTCCCTGATAGAATACATAGTGATTGGAAGGTATATATCACTGCTATGTAGTGCCGGGTCCTCCCTGATAGAATACATAGTGATTGGAAGGTATATATCACTGCTATGTAGTGCTGGGTCCTCCCTGATAGAATACATAGTGATTGGAAGGTGTAGAAAGGTCCTCCTATTACATGGTTTTGGTAGAAGAAAAGTTGGTTGTACAGAAGTTGCATGGTAATTGTTAGAGATGGTCGAATTTATTTTCAAAAATTCGACCATTTCGCCGGTTTCGACTTAATGGCAAAGCCCCTGAACATGGTATCATCACTAACCTGGAACTTGCTGGAGATGCAGAGAAGGGTTGGGGGTATACTACAAAAAAGAAAGTAAGTCTCTAACACAAACAGTTTTTTCACAAATTAAGTTAAAAGTCAAGTAAAAAATTCGAAAATCAGAATTTCGACTTTAACTTTGAACTTAATTTATGCAAAAACGATATGTGCTAGAGCCATACTTTTTTTTTCAAATGTTCCTCGAACCCTTCTCTACATATCCGTTTGGTGATGATACCATTTTCAATGGCTTTGCAATAATCTCACAAAGTTTGCAAGTCGAAAAATTCGACCATCTCTAGTAATTGTATGTGGTGTATGGGGGGCTCTAGGCTCCCAGTTGGCTGATTGTGGTTGCTACCTTCTTACACGATGGATAGCTGATCAGGTCATGGTCTGCCTCTTCTTTGTTACCTACCATACATGACCATCTCCTCCCTACCTTCGAACTCTACTGGATAGGTAATCAACTCATGTTCTGCCTTTTCCTTGTTACCTACCACCCATGGTCATCTCCTTCCTACCTTCCAACTCTACTGGATAGCTGATCAGCTCATGTTCTACATCATTCCTGTTACCTTCCATCCATGACCATCTACTCCCTACCTTCTTACTCTACTGGATAGCTGATCAGCTCATTTTCTAAATCTTTCCTGTTACCCTCCAATTATGGTCATATCCTCCCTACATTCTAACCCTACTGGATAGCTGGTCGGCTCAAGTTCAGTCTCTTTCTTGTTATCTTCCATCCATGGGCATCTCCTCCCTACTTTGCTATTGTACTGGATAGCTCTGTTACCTACCACCCATGGTCATCACCTCCGTACCTTTTTATTTTTTTGTCCCACCATGAATGGCCATGGCCATTTTTTTGTGAATGGCTGATCAATTCAGGTTCTGCTTGTTCTCTGTTACCTACCATCCATGGTCATCTCCTCTCTAACTTTACTGGATAGCTGATCAGGTCATGTTCTACATCTTATCTGTTACCTACCATTCATGGTCATCTCCTCCCTACCCTCTTACTCTACCAGATAACTGACCCCCTAATGTTCTACATCTTGCCTATTACCTACCATCCATGGCCATCTCCTCCCTACCCTCTTAAGCCCCCCATACACCTTTAGCTCAATCCATACAATTTCTTTTAGATCTACCAACAACTATATAGTATAGGGGACTCCCTGATAGAATACATAGTAATTGGAAGGTTTAGAAAGCTCCTCATATTACATGGTTTTGGTAGAAGAAAAGTTGATTGTACAGAGATTGTATGGAAGGATTGTAAAGTGTCTGGGGGGGCTTTACTCTACCGGATAGCTGATCAGCTCATGTTCTACATCTTCCCTGTTTCCTTCCACCCATGGAAATTTCCACCTTACCTTACTATTTTATTGAATAGTAAGGTAAGGTGGAAATTACCATCATGTTCCACCATATTCTGCTTCTTCTCTGTTACCTACCATCTATGGTTATCTCCTCCCTATCATCTAACTCTACTGGATAGCTGATCATCTCATGTTCGAAATCTTCTATTTCCTTACATCCATGATCATCTCCTGCCTACCTTCCTTTTGTACTGGATAGCTGATCAGCTCATGTTCTGCCTCTTGTTTGTTACCTACCATCCATGGTCATGTCCTGATGAACCTCCCTATTCTATTGAATAGCTGATCAATTCATGTTCTGCTTCTTCTCTGTTACCTACCATTCATGGCCATGTCCTCCTTACCTTCGAACTTTACCAGATAGCTGATCAGCTCATGTTTTACATCTTCCCTGTTACCTACTATCCATGACCATCACCTCCGTAGCTTCTTACTCTACCGAATAGCTAATCTTGCTCTTGTCTACATCTTCCCTGTTACCTACCATTCATGGTTATTACCTTCCTTCCTTCTAACTGTATAGCTGATCATCTAATGTTTTTAATCTTCTCTGTTACCTACAATTCATGGTCATCTCCTCCCTACCTTTTACTTCACTGGATAGCTGACCAGGTAAAGTGTAGCTACATCTTACCTGTTACCTATCATCCATGGTAATCTCCTCCCTACCTTTTACTCTACTGGATAGCTACCATTCATTGTCATATGCTTCTTACCGTCTTACCTTACTGGACAGCTGGATCCAGCAATGTTCTGCCACTCATGATCTTCTTTTACCTTTCTAACATTGATCATTCGAAAATCTGCTCCTCTCTACTGTCATCTGTCATCTATTTTTGTATGGAGTATTTAATATAACTTATACAAGGAAAGATGGAGCCTATAGCTATTGGCCACCATACTGAATATCTAAGTTATTATTCCATCTCTTCACGCTTTCGTGATTTCACTGAAAAAACTTTACCAATAGGGACTTCTCAGCACCACATATTTCATCAGAAATGCCTCTAGTTCCTCTTTTTTAATTCTTTCTCTTTATATATATACAGTACATATCAGGTGACATTGCTGTGCTGCAGATGAAGGTTATCATAGCTTTTTAATCTACTTGAGGTCCATTTTTAGATATGATGACTCAAAAACAGACCTTGACTACCACAATTACCATAGGGTCACACAGAAGGGAGAGCTATCCATTTACATATACCGTACTCTTTTATATTTAGAATATAATTTGCAACTGCGTGGGCAAAGGACACAAACATTTCAAGATAGCTTCCAACATCAGGACTTGGAGTCAACAGAAGTACCTGAAACTTTGTTGAACTTAGCTATGCCCATAAGAAGCTTACTGTTTGTTAAGTTCTAGCCATGTGACAACTATTTGGTGGAAGTCCATCATGACCACCCCTAAGTATAAAGCCAGCTCCATAGAGACATGGTATGATTATTCTAGTGTGGAGGACCATGAATGGCCTGCAACCCTACTGAACGCTTTGGGGATTAATTGGGACTTCAATGGCTAGCAGATCTTCTAATTCAACATCAGTATCTGATCTTTCAAATGTTGTTTTGGCTGAAACACCCCAAAATCATACAGATCCTTCCAGAAGAGTGGATAGCATCATTGTGGAACAGTTCCATATGGTTGTCCATGGTTTGGATTGTCCATAAACTTGTCTATGTTGTCTATATGCATACATGTCTATATGCATACATATGCATACATAACAGTATAGGCAAATGTTTTTTCCCACCCCTCTATTTTTTCCTCTCTTTATTTGTGACAGCAGTCACGCTTTTTCAAATGTTGGAATTTGTTTTGGAGCTCCTTACCAAGACACCATGAAGGTCCTCAGTAGGGTGAGGTCAGGGCTCTGTACAGGACAATTGAGATTCTCCACACCAGACTCATCATACCATGTCTGTATGGAGCTGGGTGTGTACACAGGGGACAGTCATGGTGGGACAGAGAAGGTCCTCAGTAGGGTGAGGTCAGGGCTCTGTAGAGGACACTGGAGATCCTCCACACCAGACTCATCATACCATGTCTGTATGGAGCTGGGTGTGTACACTGAGGACAGTCATGGTGGGCAGAGAAGGTCCTCAGTAGGATGAGGTCAGGGCTCTGTACAGGACACTGGATTTCGAAAATCGGAATTTCGACTTAAATTTTGAACTTAATTTATGCAAAAACTCCATATGCTAGAGCAAAAAGGTTCCCACAACCCTTCTCTACGTCTCCAACAATGTTGGTGATGATACCATGTTCAGGGGCTTTGCAATCAGCTCACAAAGTTAGCTTGTCGAAAAATTATACCATCTCTAAAGTACTTGTGTCCCAACTCTATTATTGTTTTATTTCTTGTTTTATTTATTTCCTCACTTTTAGCACAGGAAGTGAGAAGAAATCCTCTCTTAGGGGTTGAATCATACAAGTAGTGTTACTCAATGCACAGGGCAAACTGCTAACACACGCATCGTAAGAATATGCGCCAACACTTGCAGCATCCTGCTTTCCATGTAGTTACAGAGCAATGCCATGTATAACATGAATTATTAGGTCATTCCAGGCCACCCTACACCCTAAACATGTTAGGTGCACCCCACAGTATGGCTGCTTTTTACTTTAAAAGTTCTTATCCTTTAAATTATTATATGGCTTATTATCTATTAGCCCCTCAATAGTAAATTGTGTGCCCAGAGGTGTCCCTGGCCTATCAAGACCTGAAAATGCATCTGGTCTATCAGGACAGCATATGTCTTTAGTCTATTTGGGCCCTAAAAACACCCCTGGCCTATCAAGACCCTAGAATTTTCTCTGGTTTATGAGGAATGCAGATGTACCCCTGGCCTACAAGGACATTGGAAATGCTCCTGCTCTAACAGGAACCCAGATGTGTCCTTGGCCTATTATGTCCCTGGAAATACCTCTGGTCTATTAAGACCCCAGATACCCCTGGGCTATGAGGAATCTAGAAATGCCTTTGGTCTACTAGAACTCCAGTTATCAGGACACTAGAAATGCTTCTGATACAACAGGTACCCAGAGGAGTCCATGGCCTATCAAGTTCCTGGAAATGTCTTTTAGTAATAACCCATGCCTATCATGACCATGGAAATTCCTCCTGTCTTTTAGGGCCCCAGTGGTACCCCTGGGCTGGACCCAGTGGTACCTATCAGGACCTGAACATTTCTGTGGTCTATCACGACCACAAAGGTGTCTCTGGCTTATCAGGACCTGGAAATGCTTCTGGTCTATCAGGACCACAGAGGTGTTTCTGGCCTATCAGGGCACTTAAAAATTTTATTGGTCTGTTAGGACCCCTGGCCTATGACAACCTAGAAATGCTTCTGCTCTATGAGGAACCGAGAGCTGTCCTTGACCTACCAGGGTTCCTGGAAATGTCATTGGTCTTTTAGGACCCCAGAGCTTCTCCTGGGCTATCATGAGTCTGGAAATGCCATTGGTTTACCAGAATTCCAGATATCAGGCCCTTGGAAAAGCCTTTGTTATATCAGGACCCCAGAAACACCCCTGGTTTATCAGAAACGTAAAAATTTCTCAGGTCTATTAGGACTCCATATGTTCTCCTGGCCTATCAGGGTTCTTGGAAATGCCTTTGGTCTATTAAGACCCCAGAGACTCACTTGGGCTATTAGGAGTCTGGAAATGCCTCTGGTCTTCCAGGGCTTCAGAGACATGACTGGTCTATTAGGAACCCAGAGGTTCTCCTGGAATATTGGAGTCTGGAAATGCCTTTGGTCTATTAGGACCCCAGAAGTACCCCTAGGCTATCAGGACCCTTGAAATTTCTTGGTTCTATTAGGACTCCAGATGTGGCTGTCAGGAAACTGGGAATGCTTTTGCTCCAACAGGAACTCAGAAGTGTTCTTGGCCTATTATGTCCCAGACTCCTGGTCTGTTAGGACCCCAGAGGTTCCCCATGGCTATTGGGGCCTATCGAGTTTCTGGAAATGGCCTTTCAGGACCCCTGGAAATGTGCCTGGCCTATCGTGTCCCTGGAAGTTCCTCTGGTCTATAAGGACCCTAGAGGTACCCATGGGCTATCCGGACTCTAAAAATGCTCCTGCTCCATCAGCAACCCAAAGACACCCCATGTCTTTTATTAACCCAGAGATACTCCTGATCTATCAGGACACTGGAAATACCCCCTCCTCTACCAGGACCCCAGATATGCCCCTAGTAATGTCCCCTTTGTATCCCATTGCAGATCCCGGAAGATGAAAACGCACACACAAACGAAGAAGGGAAGCGCAGCGCGGTAAAACTGGGGAAGAAATGGCGGGCGGTGATATCGCGGACAATGAACAGGAAAAGCGGGAAGATGATGATGAAGGCCATGGCAGACGAGATGGTGAGAAGAGATCATGAAGATGGTTTGTCCATGTCTGCATGATGTATGTATGAAGCTGAGGTCACATAATTCAGTTGTATGTCCCAGGGCATAGGGCGTGTGCATAGGACCCCCGAAGAGCTAGAAACGGCACTGTGATACCTATACATGTGTATGGTCACAGTTATTATGTCATCTTCCCACTCTGCATTATAACATGTTTCAGGCACCAGGGACAGTTACCCTCCAACCCTTCTTTTTGATACACAGGGGGAAACAGGAGAGTCGGGGTCTTTGTCTCCAACGTCTTTGGACAGCAGTTTGGATGGGAGTTTCCCTGGAAAACTGTCTGATCTGGAGGACAATCAACACACATCTGTCAGCAGACAGACTTCTACAGGTAAGTGTATGTCATCTACTGCAACTGGACGATGGAGACTCCAATCTGGGGAGCACCAAGACCTACCGGTAATACTGTAATCCACTCCCAGCCACCATCTATGAGTGACTTACATAGTGGGAGAAATGGCCCTGGTGTTACCTAACCTCTGCATGAGGAGATTCCCTGATATGATGATATCTAAAACAAAATTCAACCAGTTGAAAAGAAGAAGAAGAAAAAAAATAACAGACAGGGGTTCAAATAATTTCCATGTTGTTAAAAAGTTGAGAGTTGCCATTGGGGGAAGTATAATGAAAATGCTATTTGCCTGGGCGCTTTGTTATCATGGGAAGGAATAGATGGCACTGGATCCCTGAGGAGTAATAACCACCTATGGGGGTGATAGGGATGTATAGTGTAAAGCTAGCCATACATGGTTCAATTGACTGTTCAATCGATGTAATTCGATCGATTATTTTGGTCGGTCGATTGAAAATTGAATCATGTCCACATTGAACAATAGTTTAATTTCGATTTAAATTGTCAATTTGCTCGATCGAAATTTGATCGGACCAGTTGGAAAATTTTGATTGATTGCTACCACATCGAGTGTAAATTAAATACTATTCCTTGTCCCAACCAATTGTCATTAGATCCAATTAATTAGCATACTGTTCTCTCTACTGGTCGGCAGAATAGGATGTTTGTATGCATGCTTTTTTTGACTGTAGTCAGATCACTATGATTACTATACATAGGTCAGGTTATTTTGAGGCTGCTGTTGCACTAATGGAAATGTTTACCCATGAAAATAAAGTTGTCATAATAGGTCGTGTGCTTGAATGTCATTGTAGTGAAGGTATGATGCAGCGGAGACTGCATAGAGAGACTACATACTCCCGCCCAAGTAATAAACCCCGGTCTGTTCAGTCGCCACTTTGACTGTAGTCAGACCACTATGATTACTATGCATAGGTCAGGTTATCTTGAGGCTGCTGTTGCAGTAATGGAAATGTTTAAGATCGAACACTCAATGTGGTGTGTCATTCAATTCAATTACAATCGATGTACGATTCAATGGTCGAATACTTCGATCGAATTGATGATCGATTTTTTGCAAATTGAACCATGTATGGCTTGCTTTAGGGCACAGGGTTGATGGTTCCTCCAAGGGTTTCCATGGTCACTCCAGACTATGAAGGGTGGGAGTATGGTAGGCTCTATAAAAGGTCTTTGATGAGTTCTTTTGACCCTCATTATGTGTTCTGTTTGCAGGCAGTGAGTTGTACAGCCCGTCTTATACCCACAACAGAGACAGCATCATAGAGAACCTTACCCCTCCCTATACTGGGCCATTCTGCGGGAAGGCCAAGGTCCATACTGACTTCACGCCAAGTCCATACGAGAAGGATTCCCTCAAACTCAGGGTGAGTACTTAGAAAAAGTTGGGCTCATACTCAGGGCACATGACCCTGAAGCTCTTATGAGTAAACCTTTGGAAGGATTTGTATTCTACTCATGGCATATTCTACTCATAGCATATGACCTTCACCCTTATTTGAGGAAACCTTTGGAAGGACCCATAATCTACTTGTGGTACATGACCTTAAACCTCTTATGAGTAAACCTTTGGAAGGACTTCTATCACACGACCTTGACCCTCTTATGAGGAAACCTTTGGAAGGACTATTATCATACTCATGACACATGACCTTTACCTTCGTTTGAGGAAACCTTTGAAAGGACCCTTAATATACTCATAGCACATGACCTTGACCCTCTTATGAGTAAACCTTTGGTAGGACTCATATCATACTCATTAGACAGGATCTTGACCCTCTTATAAGGAAGCCTTTGGAAGGACTTCATACTGATGGCACATGATCTTGACCATCTTTTGCGCAAACCTTTAGGGACTCACATTATTTTCATGACATATGACCTTGACCCTCTTATGAGGGAACCTTTGGAAGAACTTACAGTGTTTCCATAAGAAATTCTACTTGGTTATCTTTCTGGTCCCATTAGTCCCCCCCCCCCCCATTCCTGCTCTGTAGCCGTGGGGACAACAGCAGCAGGCATGGCAGCAACCGAGCAGTGGGCATGCCAGGCCCACCGATATGGGAGGGCCCCCTTTACCGGCCTGATGGCAGTATGAGTCAAAAGGTTTGCCCACCCCCGGTATAGATTGAACCTGTAACTTAAAAAGTTGGTTTTATGCAACTCTGGTGATGTCCATTTTTTCTCGGCTTAGGTTGGAGACATTATCAACATCATAGAGAAACCTCCAGTCGGAACGTGGACGGGCATGCTGAATAACAAGGTGGGGTCATTCAAGTTTATCTACGTGGAAATTCTACCAGAGGAAACAGAGACGCCCAGAAAAGTCCGGACACATGGAAGGAGCAAAAGCTCACAACCCAAGACGCTGACAGAGCTGCTCGAGCGGATCAACATGCAGGTTAGATTATTATTATTATTACTATTCATGGATGATTAACGAATCAGAAATAAGTATTGATTAAAGAGCACCAGTCTCTAAGCAAGTAGGGTGCTAAAAGGAAACAGCTGGATACAGTGGCGGTTTAAGATAGGGGTGATTGCCCACAGCAGTATCACAATAGGGGGGTGGCATCTGGGCATTGAATTTTTTTTCAATGCCCAGATGCCTCCGCTTCAGTACACCCACCAAGAGATTGGTTGGCCAGAGAACGGACATGTCCATAAATCTCTGCCCATGCCATTAGTTTGAATGGGGACCAGCGTCCCCGTTCAAACTAAGGGCTGGCACAAAAAGGGTGCCCGCCGATATTTAGAGCAATAGAGTGCAGCACGATGACATCATCACTTTGCACTCTACAGTTCATCTGATGGCCCCCGCTCGCTACGTTTGTAGGGGCCTTTAGTCTGTGACTCAACACACAACCCCCCACTGAGGTCTCCTGCAGTGATGAGAGGTACTCTATCAAGAGGGGGGAGCACCAGAGGGGATGATCACCCAGGGCACTGTTCTGCCTAGGACCACCCCCTGGTTGGATACTTTGTTTCTAAACTGTTATCAATGTTTGAATTACATTTGGAATAGGCTCCACCCACGCTTAAATGGGCAAAAATCTTCTCACCCTCCCAGGAACACATCGCCACCCTCATGCTGAATGGTTATCAGACGATCGATGACTTCAAGGACCTGACCGAGAGCCATCTTCTAGAACTGAACATCACAGACCCCCAACACGTTGTTAAACTATTGACCGCTGCAGAAATCCTCCTCGATTATGACAGTAAGTGACCCCTTCTCTCACCACTCTGATTGACTTTAAACCTTATTAGAATGCCGAAATATTTGACCTTCTGTACGGCAGTTTTTGTGATACATGGTTCTCTAGTAGCCCTTTAAAAAATCCCCCAGAGGTGTCCAGAAACTTCCTCTGAGCCCAGATATATGAGCATACATGGGGTGTA
>CM070040.1:5052784-5064719 GCA_036250615.1 Ptychadena robeensis | reverse complement strand
TTTACCGATTTACAGAAATAAACAACAGTAAAAAGGAATTCACATGTGTAGTATTGTGTGCTTGTGTTTTGTTTGAGTTACACTATAAATAACATCAGTGTCCCTTCCAATACCTGTGCGGAGTCTTCAGCGCCAGGCCATAAAAGGACCTTTAATAATCTGGCAGAGAATGCGATGTCAGGACAGAGAGTGGATGTGATAGGCGTCTATAAGATCCCGGCCTTCTCTTAAACTATAAGGTTCAGTAATAAAGTCATGTCATATCTAATGGACATTGCTCTTTGACATGTGGCTGTGAAATCCCCAAAGCTATTACGGAGACTGTTGTCGACATATCAGCGAGACACAGGACTCTGCAACACATTTTATAACGGTGAGCTCCCCAGGGAATTTGGCAATACATATAGCCAGGCTGGGCAGACATGGTTAATAATGGGATTGAAACCTCTAGTAGTACACTAGTGAATAACCCATTTATTTTATTTACACTAAGCCGAGGGGGGGGGGGGGGTTAATAGCCTTCTAGCTCAATTCTACCATTGCTCTAACAAACAACATCTGACTCCTGATATAACTAACCTGGTGTCATGCAATATAGTCCCTATCTATTTATAAAATGGGAAATATCCATTACACAGCTCATTTTAAAAGTTGAGGTATGACTGAACTGCAACTACATTGCTATTTTGTTTTTAAACTCACATTTATAAAGCACAGCAATGTCCTTACAAAGTGTTCTCTGTGCTTTATAGTCTGCACAGGCCCAA
This sequence comes from Ptychadena robeensis, assembly GCA_036250615.1. NCBI lineage: Eukaryota > Metazoa > Chordata > Amphibia > Anura > Ptychadenidae > Ptychadena > Ptychadena robeensis. The sequence continues at coordinate 5,063,952 of CM070040.1, read as the reverse complement.
CACAATACATAAAGGATGGTAAAAAATTATATAAAGTTTGGTTAGAACGAGAGGCAAAGACCCATAGAGTTCTCCTTCTCAGTTGGGCAGAGGGGCGCCATGATTTGAGGAGAGACTCATGTGATTGACCATAAGCCATGTTGTCTTCTAATGATAAAGCTCTTTCTATCTCATTGAACATAGAGAAACAACCATGAAGGTTGTCTTCCTCATTGAGTAGAACTGGACATTAAGGTTCAAAGGGTCATACTTTAAGTCCTTTAATGGTGAAAAGCTAGTGGACACCTGACCCTCACACCTATCTATGTTTATTGGCTCCTCATTCCCAAAACATGGCCATACCCCAATCTTACCCTTTGCAGAAATCTTGTCCTTCACTCTCTGGAAAGGCATCTCCAGGATTTTGGAGTCCATTCAGCCAGTAGAGAATTTGTATGGATGTTGGGTGAGGACATCTGTAGCACATATGGTGCTCCAGTTCCTTCTAGTGTTCAGTAGGGTTAAGGGTTTTCAGGCCCTCACGTTCCTCCACACAAAACTAGTCAAACCATGTCTTTTTCAACCTTTCAGGGAACAGCCAATAGCGGTTTTGAGTGATTGACCATAAGACATGTCCTCCTCCAACAATAATGCTCCTTTTACTTCACTGACCAAACGGGATGTTGAGGTCCAATGTTAGGAGTGGAATGAGTCCTATAATGGTGAAAAGTTGGTGGACACCTGACCCTTACACCTCTTTGTGTTTATCGGCTTCTCATTCCCAAAACATGGCCATACCCCAATCTTCCCCTTTGCAGAAATCTTGTCCTTCACTCTCTGGAAAGGCATCTCCAAGATTTTGGAGTCCATTTAGCCAGTAGAGAATTTGTATGGATGTTGGGTGAGGACATCTGTAGCACATATGGAGCTCCAGTTCCTTCAAGTGTTCAGTAGGGTTAAGTTTTCAGGCCCTCACGTTCCTCCACACAAAACTGGTCAAACCATGTCTTTTTCAACCTTTCAGGGAACAGCCAATAGCGGGTTTGAGTGATTGGCAATAAGACATGTCCTCCTCCAACAATAATGCTCCTTTTACTTCACTGACCAAACGGGATGTTGAGGTCCAATGTTAGGAGTGGAATGAGTCCTATAATGGTGAAAAGTTGGTGGACACCTGACCCTTACACCTCTTTGTGTTTATCGGCTTCTCATTCCCAAAACATGGCCATACCCCAATCTTCCCCTTTGCAGAAATCTTGTCCTCCACTCTCTGGAAAGGCATCTCCAAGATTTTGGAAAGTATTTGTAGGAATTTGTGTCCATTAAGCCAGTAGAGGATTTGTATGGATGTTAGGTGAGGACATCTGTAGCACACATGGTACTCCAATTCCTTCAAGTGTTTGGCAGAGTTGAGGGTTTTTAAGCCACTCTAGTTCCTCCACTCAAAACTGGTCAAACCATGTCTTTTTGGACCTTGCAAGGTACAGCCAATGGCGGTCTTGGGTATGGGCAGCATGGGCAGTTTCCCTGGGTGGCATCGTGCTGGGGGGGGGGGGGGGGGGGGGGTTCTCCTTCTCAGTTGACCAGAGGACACCATGATTTGAGGAGGAGTCATGTGATTGACCAGAAGACATGTCCATTTAGCTAGTAGAGAATTTATATTGGGTGAGGACATCTGTGGCACACATGGTGCTCCAGTTCCTTTAATTGTTTGGTAGGGTTGAGGGTTTTCAGGCCACTCAAGTTCTATGCATTTCAGGGGCCCTATGAATGGGGCCGAGTTGTTGCCCGGGGGGTGATTGCTATAGTTGTTGAGCGGAGTTTTGAGTGTGTATCAATGGCTGAGTTGTTGAGTGGAGGGTGTTTTGCGCGCAGGGGCATCAGGGCCTTTCAGGGGGTGAGGGGGCCCTATGCCTCCGCATAGTGGGTAAAAAGCCCTGCTAACAACACCCTCATGTGGAAAACAAATATAGATAAATGTGAAATTCCATTTTTTTGCAGCTGGCTTAGATTCCTTAAAACTCTGAATTGTACTTTAGCATCTATTATCTGTCAGTAAAAGTGTGCAAATGGAACAGACAGAACGGCTAAGTGATGGTGCTGGAGGTTCCTGCCACTGTAACTTTGCTTAATTCTCCAGAACGGCTTGGAGGGGAAATGTACCATGAATGTAATTAAGGTTTAATCACCTGTAAATAATGTGCTCTTTCTCTTGGTGCTACTTTCCTGGATGGGCACGGCTGTGCCGTTCCGCTACGCAGTGCCAAAGTCAAAGAAACAGGACCAAAGGCGTCAGACGCTGTCTACTCTGTGTATAGGCAGCAGCTCATTGGTTGACTACCATGACTTCCTCGGTGTACAATGAATGAGGATGATCCATTATATATTCAAAGTGCGACCGAACGGTGTGGAGCTCAGGCTGGTGCATGGTCAGCCATGTTTTAAGAACCAATGAAGAAGGACTTTCAGGTTTTAAAGTGTAAGTTTGCTAAAAAAAAGAAAATGTTGGTTTTTAGTTTTATTTGGATCTTCTAATTTGCTGTAATTTAAGGAGATCCCTCACAGCCCCTCCCCTCTGCCTCCTCTCGTGCCCCCTGGAGCTCACTGCAAAGATAGACGGGTAAGTTTCTAATCTGTATTTAACTGAATGGAACATATTTTTCTATAGAAAACCATTATAAATGCCCCCAGTGACCACTCACGATATTGCACTCAGAGTTAACTCCACACATTCAGGAGAATATAGACTCTATGGAAGAGAAGATGATGAATGCGTTTTTAGGTATTGTAGCTTTATTGTGATCTCCTTCTAATTTGCTGTAATTTGAGGAGATCCCTTGCAGCCCCTCCTCTCTGCTTCGTCTCGTGCTGCAGAGCCCCCTGGAGCTCACTGCAGAGATAGACGGGTAAATTTCTAATCTGTATTAAACTGAATTGAACATATTTTACCTTAGAAAACCATTATAAATGCCCCAAGTGGCCACTCACGATATTGCACCTTTTGATGCTGAGCCCCCACACACTCAGGAGAATATAGAAGGTGATGAAGGTGTTTGTGGGTATTGTAGCAGTGGATGTAGGAAGGTGGATTGTAAGTGTACTGTTCCATGATCGTTAAGGGGTTAGCTGTGTCCCCATGAGTAATGTCAGTAATTATGCTTGTGCTGGGCAAAACAAAGGTGGGAGGTGTTACGGCAAATGTTTGGAACATGTGATGTTGTGATCTTCTGAGCCATCTGGGAGGAGAGAGGAGCTTATTATGTTAAGGACTTTATGTAAATTGGGTCTTCTTAGCAGCAGAGTAGAGGAGAGCAGAGGTGTACTGGGTCTAGTGGGAAACAGGCCTTAGGCCTGTGGATCCAAAGACCAGGCCTGCACTGAGATGTCACTAAGGCCTTACCCTTGTACCCCCTTGCTGGGGGCAAGGGCAGTCCTAGCCTAGGAGAAGTCACTCGGTGAGAGAGGCTAGGGTAAAGACCATACCGGCAGACACTGCTCCCAGATGGCTCCCAGGACTATCGTGGAGTGTAATTGGCACTGTGATGTGACTACAATAAAGGGGCACTGTATTCACAACAATCTGATGTATCCTTTATTCAGGGATGTGCGCAAGGACCTGCTAAATGGAAGAAAGCCTGCTTAGCCGCTGTTGCAAGTGTGGACCGTGAGGCCTGGCTGCCCCTTAGACGGAAGGGAGGTACGTGTATGTAGAGGCCTAGAGGGAGTCCGTGGCAACATAGGGGTGAGATCATTGTTTTCCCCTGATTCACCCCGGCACGTGCGGTGCACCCGGGCGCAAGAGATGGGCGGTGCTTACTCTTGGGCGGGCGATGAGGAGCCAGGCCTGCCCAGTCAGGTCTGTGTGCCTGCTCGATTGGGTCCCTTACCTGCAGCTGCCTGACCTGATTGGCCGCCCGTGCCCGCCCACTCCTGGCGCACTGGCACCGACCCTGTATTGTAGCCTCCATACCTGGAAGGGTCAAACTCCTTATAATGATAATATGAGTCTGAAGCTAGTTCCACAACAAAGTGTTCCTGTGTATGGGTGCAAAGAGTGCCTGTGTTACAAAGCCAAGCACACAGCTCCAGGTCTGTGCCCATTGGCCCATATTATTCACCAGCTTTGGAGGGAGAAACCCCCTCTATTTAGGAACTCAGTAAATCCGCACTCATTCAGATCCCCACAGATAAAGCCCCCCATACACCACATACAATTACCATGCAACTTCTGTACAACCAACTTTTCTTCTACCAAAACCATGTAATATGAGGACCTTTCTACACCTTCCAATCACTATGTATTCTATCAGGGAGGTCACTATGCTACATAGTTGTTGGTAGGTCTCATGAAAGTTGTATGGAGGAATCTGAAGGTGTATGGGGGGCTTTAGATACATGCACTTGTATATATTCCGATAAATAAACTTTGGAGTGGCCGTTCACTCATCACTATTCATACAGCCTCTGGGCTTTGCTGAGAGTGACACAGCACTAAAATACATTTCCATATACAAGGGCAGAGAGTGGTTCTGTTTCTCTCCGGCTCCGTATAATGCATTATGGATGCCTGCAGAGTTTAATAAAGACTCTTTATATAGCCGAAAAAGCAGGAGGAAAGTGTTTACTCCATAACATACATTTGCCTTGTTCTCTCCGTAATGCATGCGGTGTTCCCGCTCTGTAGGGTGTGCGCACAGACATTAGTTTTCTAATTTAGTTTTCTGGAAAGGTCAGTAGATTTGAACTCTGCTATGTCGGAATCAAGCACTGCAAAGATTTGGCTCCACCGCTAAGAGCCTAGGACATACTACGTATATACGCTATAGCTATTGTGACAGACTAGTCATCTGCCAGGGTGTAAGTGGTCCATCAGGTGTTGTATCTTGGAAGGAATCCAGGATATTGTTGGACAACAACAGTAGGTTGTTGTGCTGTTCTAGTTTTAGTTTTGGGATTCTGAGTTCTGGGATGGGAGAGGAAGGAACTCGTGGGCCTTCCTATCCCATCCAGGGACTACACCTGATGGACAGCAGGGAGGTGGCTGGGTGTGTCTCAACAAAAGGAGATTGAAGCCACTCAGTCAGGGCTCCTCATGGAAGTAGGAGACGGGGCACACAAGGAGTGTGGGGCCCAGGGCTGTGGCTGCTGAGTAGCCGAGTGAAGGACACCTATTTATGTTGGACAGTGCAAAGCCAGGCGGCTTGGTATTTTCAAGGACATTCATTTTGTTTGGATTAACCCCTGCGAGGGTGATTTTGTGTCCAAGGACTGTGTTGGTGTGCCAATAAACGTGGGCATCTATTGGATTGATGCTTTTGGAGACGCCGTTTGAGTGTGATCCCCCACACTATATATATATATGCAGGGTGCACATATATTTTTAGTGAGCTCCTCAGATGAGTACCAGTAGATGGTGTTTGGTACTCACCCCATATGTAGGGTAGTCTTTCTCACTGTCTCCATCACTGTCCTCTGCGTCAGCCTCCTGCATGGTAGATTCTGCTGCAGATGGACCTCCCTGTGTTCCTGATTGATCCTTTTGATTAGCTGTCTCCATCTACAGGTCACCAGCTGGCTTTGGGTCAAATATAACTCTCACAGTACAACACCGTTTGAACCCCAGATCTCAGTATATATCTCAGTATCAGTAGTGAAAGTAGTGAAACTTTTCCCCCAGATCTCACTCTACTTGTGGTCCCCCTTTTCCAAAGCATACAACTTTTTTCAGGGCCCAAACTAATTCTGAGTATGGGGCCCCGGGATTTATGACAGCGGCCATGCAGGCTTACAATCTAAAAGGTTAGGGAACAAAGTATACAATAGGTGGAGGGGGGCCAGGGGGGATAATAACATTAGGAATACTATACAGCCCAGGTGCCCAACCTGCGGCTTGCGGCCCTTTGGGCGTTCCTTGGCAGCCCCCCTTGGCCTTCCACTTCTGGCACCTGAAGCCTAAAGCAAGCCATACACGTGTCGGATTCCATGGCCAATTGATCACTCACCCGATCGATTCCGGCGATTCTGCCGGGAATCGCAGGTGTGATCAATCGGCCAATTAAGAGTATCCATCGCTGCATACCACCTTGTCCAACGGATTCCGGGACGATTCCGTGTCCGATTGTCCACCTCACAAATGGCAACTCCCCCTGATCTGGGCAGAATCAATCTGATGGAACCAACATGTTGGTTCTCTGTCCGATCCGATTCTGGGCCCCTGAACGATCGGACCTGATCGATTGGACAAGGTGGGCTGCATGCGATTCCGGCACAATCGTTTCGCGTGCACGCGCCCGGAATCGATCGTGCCGAAATCCGGTGGGAATCCGACACGTGTATGGGGGCCTTAACTGTTAATGCATAGGAACTCACCTGTTCTCACCCAGGATAGTCTTCGGGAGGGAAGAGGAGGAGAGGGACTCACCTCTCCTCTGCTTTCTGCTCTAAGAATATCCCATTCTAAGAAGATGAGTGCCTATGCTCCGACTATTCCACCAACAAACTAAATGTGCATCACCACACTACAGTGTTCCCTAATACTTGAAGTATTAAAAAATGCTATCAAGTATTAAAATGAAAAATTATTTGTTCTAGCTCTGACTGCCGTCATTTCTTCATTAGAAAATGGTTATACAATCAGTATAGATTGAAAATGTTATGTGCGGCCCTTTAGTGATGCAGAGGGCCGCACTTGTGGCCCTCCATATCAACTCAGTTGCCCACCACTGCTATACAGGCAGTAAGATCTAATTCAAATGGGAGGGTGGATGATGATGTGGTTTGTCAATGATACATTACATTTATTCTATTACTTTCATTTAATACCTATGTGTATAGATAAGGTGCAGAAAACACTTATTTGTGTTCTTAGCCAATTTCTTGTACATTGTTATCTAGCACCAGACTTGATGTTTGATGTTGCTGTTGGGCACTCGTATGGTGAAGTCTCCCCCACCTCATTAGTGGGAAAAGCTATTAGGCTATTCCCTGTGTCTTCTCCATCCTCCTTCTCCTCATTCTATGTAATATCTCTCCTTTGGAGGAAGCTTACAAAGAACTCCTCCGCCTACTGCTTAAGGAGCAGCTCTCATAAACGAGGGACGGTTAGAAGATGAGGGTTCTGTAGCTTCCATTGTGGTCTTGGTTGAGATATAAATTTCCATTGAAAACTTTGACTTGTATAGGTCAGATGGACCTTCGTATCCTTAACCTGCGAACTCCCTATACAGACCCCCCCCACATCTCATACTCCATACCCAGAATAATAATACACTGTACACTAAAGGCAGATTTTAAATGGCAATAGCACCTTTTAGTAATGCAACATTAATGTAAGTGTTAAGCATAACTGATCAGGTAAACGTAAATCTGTGCGTTCGCAGCGTGGAAGAAGATGCAGAGAGGACACTTCCCATCCTAATGAATGGGACAGTGTCCACACGGGGTAGTCTTAGCTGCTAGTCCACAGGGTGCAGCCGGAGACAGCTCCATTGAAGATCACTGAAGGTGTCTCCAAGATGCGGGAAAACAGCGCCCAAAGCTGTTCAGGCACTGATTTTCCCCTTTCCCCTGTTGTATGAATAGGGCGCGCTCCCACCAATGTAATTGCAAACTGCCTGCGAGCAGCAGGAAATCTGCAGTGGAGACAAGCCCTTAGGGTCGAACACAAACAAAACGCGCCACTGCCGATTTTGCCGCCGACTGATGTGCGTGCGAGCCGTCTGCAAAATCGGTCGCGGATCGTGGATGCCCACATGGGGCGACAGATCCCTGTTGCTCAAAAGCTTGGTCAGCCAGAGACTGACCTTGACATTTCCATAAATATCTGGACAATGCCATTAGTTTGAATGGGGACGGGCGTCCCCATCCAAACTAATGGCCAGCACACAAAGGGTGTGATGCTGTGAGCAATGGAGAGCAGCATGATGATGTCATCAGGTTGCTCTCCACAGCTCATCTGTCGGTCCCCACTTGGTACGTGTGTTTGTGTAGGCCCTTAGCCGCCACTTGAGAACTAACCGACTTGAGGACTACTAAGGCTGCCCGCAGGCCCACTGAAACTACTCACCAGATTTGGTCAGCTCACTATGACCTACACCCAGGAGATACCCTCAATGGGTTCACACCAACCTTTTAATTTCAACTGTCCACCTTCGAAGACCTGGAACCCGCCATCCACGCTATGCAACCAAGGAATCCCCCTTATAGCATCACAGTGTTACCATGACCCATTGCAGAGAAACCCACACGCCAACACGCCTTGGGAGGGTGGGTGGGAGTTTGTTACTTCTCTGTCCTCCTCACAAGTGATGCTGAACCAGTCAAAGTCCCCCCTGCTACAACCTGCAACCCTCCTTCCTAGCATAACAACCAATCTGGTAGGTCAATACCTTACATGATACACACAATACTTACTTTAATTTCCCTTGACCCCATCCAACTATTGTCCCATTACCAACCTGTCATGTAGGCCTTACTCTTATCACATTTCATTCCACTACTCCAGGCCAGTCTTTGTCAAAAGGACACAAAACTATATTTTGAACAAGCATATTTTTTAAATTTGGACCAAAATACAAATCCAATGCGTATCCAACAAATGCCTTTTACAAACTCAGTAGTAGTGATGGCCGAACTGCCCGCAGTGCAGACAGTTCAGTGGGGAACATGGATGTTCGCCCTCCTTCTCGCCGGCGAGCAGTACGGGTGTTTGACCCGCCCCGTTCGCCGGCGAGAAGGATTATTCCTCCGGCAGGATCATGACTCTATTATTCCTCCAGCAGGATTCGGCCATCACTACTCAGTAGCCTTGTAAAATCCAATCCTCTTCGCATGTGTAGGCATGTTATCTTACTGAGACTTCAGCTGGGTGCCGCCATATTGGATGTGAAGTCGGAAGCCCCAGTAGAATGTCACTCGGACAACTTGCTTAAGGATTCTACACTGTTCCTTTCCTACAGGAAATATAATATAAAGGTGTTGGAAGGGGCGTAGAAGCTGGGTCAGTCTTATTGGGCAAGAGAAGGCTATGAAGAATGGGGGGGGGGGGGGTTGGCTTGACAGAGAATGACTTTATTATATGAAGCAGTAAACTTTTTTGAGTTAGTGGCAGATAGAAAGTAATTAAAATAATTTCTGTAAACATTTAAGATGTTTTCTTAGTTTGTGGCCGGGTCTCTTTTGGGAACATTAATATGACATATAGTGCAGTGTGAATTTAGTATGTATCAGGTATGATATTGCAGCATGACAAATCAGAGACTGGCCATTTCCATCCTTCTGCTCATGTCCGTAGGTCACGTCTTTCCTCAAAAGTTTTTTTTGGATGGCCTGAGGCTCAGAATGCTGCTGCCATAGTGGATATTGTGCCTGAAGGCGCTAGGGCTAGTCAGGCTTTGCTGTTGCAGGAGATACCTTCTGAGGGTCAGGCTCTTCCGTGCCTCTATGGATCATGTCTTCTTCCTGACATGTGATGTAAATCTCTGCGTCACCCATACAGGACTAAATAAGAGGCCCTGCCAGAGTTACCTTCATTCTGCTCCAAACCATTTGGTGGCTGAAAGCAAAGATAGTTGTGACATCTCATAGTCATGATGATAATCACCAAAGTAAGTCACATGCTTCTGTAGAGACATGCACCTGCAGAGGGTAGTTTCCCTTTTACGATTCTTGATCATGATTACCCAGAGCTCCAGGAAGTTGCTCTGTGAGGAAGGGTCTGATAGAGTAGGAGCAGCTACCCACCACAGTTTAGTTCGGCGTGTGGGCAGCTGGGGAGCTCAATAGCACGCAATCCCAACCTAAGCCCCAGTTAGTAGGAGCCACTGCTTTTCCAGTCCCAGACCTGGGCCAGGTTTCCAGTGGGGTGGCGTGTGGCCCAGACCGCGTGGAGCAGACTTGAATGCTGCTGCCTGTGCTGTGATCCCTATTGCCTGAGACTTTCTTAAAAAGGGCAGGAGGGAGGAGCAGCTGAGAATAGTGGAGAATACAACCAGTGGAGAATACAACCAGTATCCAGCAGAGGAAGCTCTCCTGAACCCTCTGAAGTAGGGAAAGTATTTGGAAGCAGGGCTGGATACAGATAAAGAAGCAGCAGACACCTACCCTAAAGAGTAGTATACTTGGCTTTTTGACACCCAAGGAGTGTGTATCGGCTGCTTCGTTGTGTGTTGTCACCCAGCCACAGGAACTTCTATTAAACACAAAATCCATGTGGGTGGCCCTCTGGTGTCACCATTATAAATCCAACCCTGATAATGGCAGACAGCCATCACTGCAGTATATAGGGAGGTGGGGGGGGGGGGGGGGGGGGGGGGGGGGGGGGGGGGGGAGTGATCGGCAGCACTGAGATGCAGCACAGAGGAAAAAGAAGGACCAGACCAAGTATTTTGTTATGAATGACAGGGAATATTTTAAATAAATATAATTATTGGGTTTTATTTTAAATAACCGGAATGGGTAACAATTATATTCGTTATAAATGACTTTTGTTATTTAACTCAATTATTTTATCAATATATTATTGTCACTGTTGTTAAAATTCTCACCATCCAATTAGAAAATGTCACCTTCCGATTGGCCGGCTGTCTGGTGATTTCCATACCGCTGACAGCTCGGAGTAAAGGTTTCGGGAGAGGTCGGTGTCTCGCTATCCATCCATTAGGCAATGTTACGGTGTCACCCGGTCTTCTGTCGCCAATCCCAAAATAAGCAACCCCCCCCTCCCCCCCACCATAACAGATAGATATATTGTTTATCATCAGCAAACTAACAGACCTAGACAGGGCGAGTGTGAGCCGTGATAGTGAGATTTATTGGAGCAGCCAGTGCAGACATATAATTAAAACATCAGCTCATTGCAGTCTGCCTGTCAGCAGAGAACGTAATCCCGGCAGCGCCAGAGACCTGAGACCTATTATAGTATTAGCCGGCCGGCTATGGCTCTGCTGTCATTCTCTCCTGCAGCTCTGGGGGCAAGGCCTGTTACTCTGGCCAGAGAACAATGAAAAGAACAATAGCTTCCAGGCAACGCGTAAATAGTAAATGTGGAAAAAAAAATTTTTTCCGAAAATCCCTTCCCACCACATAGGTCCGTGATGGGGAATGGACAACGAGTGCCCAAACTGAAACCCTAAACCAGGGCTACTCAAATGTAAATTTGAAAGGTCCACTTACCAAATTTCAATTCAGTC
>CM070040.1:4989067-5000510 GCA_036250615.1 Ptychadena robeensis | reverse complement strand
CATCCAGAGTACCGCACCTTGCCGCTCTACCGCTAATCCCCCACAATATATATATATATACACATATATCAGGGGCAGAGGGAAGTCCCATACTACCAGGTTGAAGTGCTCAGCCTCTGACACATTGCACTTTTCACTTTTTATCTCCCTCCACAACTAAAGGGATGTAGAGGAGACACCTATATGAAATGCAGTACAAATGAGCAGAAGATTCGGGGGGTTAAGACAGGGTGCAATACCTGGAATGGCCACTGGGGGAGTTTATAATGGTTTTCTTTGGGAAAACATGTCTAATTTATTTAATGCAGTCAAGATTACAGATTTATCTGCAAATCACTGCGATATGTTATATTTGTACTGTGATGCCAGGGAGAGAGGATGGGCTGCAAGGGATCTTGTTTAATTACTCCTTACAGGTACATTTTTTCTTATGCATTCCCCCCTATTATGGGCACTTCTAGTGCCATTCATGTAAGGATTAGTGTTGAGCTCGAATATTCGACTTGTGAATATATTCGTCGAATATCTGTTATTCGAGAATTTGCAGATTTTGCGAATATGGCGGCGGATATTCGCAATTTTGAGTATTCACGATATTCTGCATTGGGATACTTATGGCCATGGATTGCAAATATATATAGCACATGTGACCATTCATTTCGAAGGTAGTTGGGAGACGCTCGCATTGTAAATATTCATGAATGTCCAATCGAATATTAGTAGAATTATTTGCAAAATATCGCAAATTCGGATATTGCCTAGTAGGATATCACTAGTAATGATCAATTTTCTAAAAAATTTAACATTTTATTTATAACATTTCCTCACCTTGGCCAATATTATTTATTGCGCAGTTGTGTTGAAAAAAAAAGTATTAATTGTGATTAAAATAATGTAAAACAATCTGAACCCTCTATATTAAAAATGAATGTTTTGGGAAGCATTTGAAGTTCTTCCAGGTTCACATTGTCTGTGTCCCCCCCCCCGGAGGGAAATCTCCCCAACGTGAAGAACGTCTTACATATTGACAATTGTCAGCGCTCCCGTATGAAGATTTTCTAGCTGCTCGGTGACAACCGTAACATTTAAGATAACCTTTCACTGTCACATTGACGATATCCAGAAGGACGAAATCAGAGGGAATCTCTTCAACATAGATATGAAGGATTAACCAACAGGGGGGGGGGGGTTAACCATTTATCATCTTCTTATTAAATACCGGTGATGGTGGTGGGGGGGGGTAGATAAAGTTTCAGCAATAAGCCCTCTTGTAGTTTATATTTCAAGGCATTCTTTAAATTGAGCTCTTCCAGTATTTGGCTTCTATATTCTTTATCAATAAAGTTCATTAAGAAAATCATGTCAGAGCCCATTGCTGTTTAACACTGATATGGCTTTGATTATAAACAGAACCATGTGATTACTAGTGTTGAGCGGCATATGGTATATTCGCGTATATATCGAGGAACATTCGAAATTAGTAAAATTCATTTTGACTGTGTTCTATTGCCTTCCATCGGGCGTAGCTGTTCACATTTAATTGTGAATGGCTACTGGCGCTGTAAAGCTAGCCATACATGTGTCGAGTCGTGAGTGATCGATCGCCCATCCGATCAATTCCGGTGAAGCCAAAGGCGTCGATCGATCGCCCAATCAGGTCTGTGCCTACCACCTTAGGCCACCGATTCCTGGACGATTCTGTGCCCGATCGATTGCTTCACAAATGTCAACACCCCTTGATGTGTGCCCAATTGATCAGAAAAGACCAACAGGTTGGTTCTCTGGCCGATACGATTTGGGGGCCAAGTCAATCGGGCGGGGTCGATTGGTCAAGGTGGGCTGCACTCGATTCCTCGTCGATCGATCGGCGTGCACGCGCCCGGTGATCGATCGGCCAAGAATCGTGTGGGAAATCGACCCGTGTATGGCCACCTTAAGACAATACAATACACAAGAATACCAGAAGGGTGAGGAGAGAGGCCAAAAGGTAATGGCCTATCTTCCCACCTAGCTTTCCTTGTTGGGACTAGGCAAGGGGACTTTGGCGGGGCCCCCCTATATTTACCAAATAATCTCTTGTAGAGGATTTAAACAAAAATAATCATAAAAAGGTCCAATTAAACAATATATCAATGAGACTCCCAAACAGGTGGAGCTCAGCATAAATGGTTGAAAATCACCGCAGTTCAATGTTCATAAGTTGATAGTTCTTGGCACGAGGTTCAGTGAATAAAAAAGTTTTGAGGTGCCCTTATCATTCCTATCTAATTCTATGGACCCGGGATTCTGAATATGGCCGCTGTTTGATTAGACGACCCCAACGCTTGGGTCTCATCCTTCGATCTTTTATATTTATGGAATTAAAGATGAACTTTTTTATTCACTGAACCTCGTGCCAAGAACTATCAACTTATGAACATTGAACTGAGCTCCACCTGTTTGGGAGTCTCATTGATATATTGTTTGATCGGACCTTAATATGATTATTTTTGTTTGTTTGTTATTTGGTAAATATAGGGGGGCTCCGCCAAAGTCCCCTTGCCTTGTCCCAACAAGGAAAACTAGGTGGGAAGATAGGCCATTACCTTTTGGCCTCTCTCCTCACCCTTCTGGTATTCTTACATATATTTTGGGATGGGGGCCTTTTCCCCATAGGGTTCAGGTGACACTCCTATTACTTTCCTAGGCAATACAGCAAGTTTGGAGTTCAAGTGATACCGTTTATTGGCTAACTGAAGTCATTAGAGAAGCAAGCTTTCGGGATATCGCAGATCCCTTCTTCAGGCTAATACAATTCTGGTCTTTGAAACTTACATTTATACACAAAATAACATGGTCATAAATATTTGAACAAGAGAAACAGTTTTGCCTTGACACACATGATTGATGGAGGTGAGAGTGAAGGGTTAGTTAATGGAGTTAATTTCCTAGGCAATAGAATACAGTCAAATCAAATTTAACACATTTCTAATGTTCCTCGATATATTCACGAAATTATGCAAAGAAGAATATACCATATGCCGCACACAACTATTTTAAAGTTGATAGAAAGAAAATCGATTCCTGCCCACCTGTTGGGATGCACTAAAAGTGATAAAAATCGAACATGAAATCGATCAAAAAGTGATCGGACATGTCAGTAAATTTCAGTCCATCGTACAAGTAGAATAGATTCTTATGATGGAATCGATTCCTTTAAAGAAAGTATTAAAAATGGAATTGATATTCGAAAGAAAATGTAATCGCAAAATAATCGACCCGTGCATGGCTAGCCATACACGGGTCGATTATCTTGCGATTCGATTTTCTTTCGATCGTCGATTCCATCATAAGGATCAATCCCACTTGTACGATTGACCGAAATTTACTGACGTGTCCGATCACTTTTCGATTGATTTTATGTTCGATTTTGATCACTTTTAGTCGATCGCACCAGGTAGGCAGGAATCGATTTCCTTTCTATCGACTTAAAAATAGATTGTTTTTAATTGATTGAACGGAAAAACTTAACCATGTATGGCCACCTTTAGGCTAGGCTTAGGTCGATTATTTTGCGTTTAGAACATCAATTTGGTTTTCTATCGATCGTCGATCCATTTTAAAACCGATTGATTCATATAAAGATGTGCAGGAATCGAATTTCCTTCCATTGACCAGTACTGATATTGGATCATGCTGTCAGTACGGATGTTAGTGCGGCTGTGTCGGAAGGCATGGACTATCGCACATAGTGGGAAAAATGGCTCTGCCTTATATTGTGTGAACATTTGATTATTATACTCACTCATATAAGCAGAAACCTATGTATAGCAAATACTGCTTAACTCCTGGGCTGTTCGCCATTACAAAGAAATCTGCCACGATTTTCTGCTCTCCTTTGGCCCCAAAGACACCTGAAGCCGGGGATGCGCTGTAAAAAAAGAGATCCCACGTCCTTTACAGGGAGGTCAATGAGGCTACCTACCCCCTGCCACTTTGGCATCATATATGACGTCATCGGCAACCAGAAAGATCAGTGAGTATGCTGATACAGAAGACTGCAGTGGGCTTTCAGCGGACAGGTGAGTATGCCTGATGTAAGCTCATGGTGTTGTTTACAAACAAACTCACCCTGAGTGTCTGCATTGAGAGTACAGAGGACCACTGTGGTCTTTCAGAAGACAAGTGAGTATGCCCGATTTAAGCTCGGGTGAGTTTTGTTAACAAACAAACTCACCCTGACTTTCTGCATAGAGGTGTACAGAGGACAACTGTGGTCTTTCAGCAGACAGGTGAGTATGCCCGATGCCCGATGTACTCACCCGAGCTTACATTAGGCATACTCACCTGTCTGCTGAAAGACAACAGTGGTCCTCTGTTCTCTTCTATGCAGAAACTCAGGGTGAGTTTGTTTGTTAACAAAACTCACCCTGAGTTTCTGCATAGAAGAGAACAGAGGACCACTGTGGTCTTTCAGCAGACAGGTGAGTATGCCTAATGTAAGCTCGGGTGAGTTTTGATAACAAACAAACTCACCCTGAGTTTCTGCATAAAAGAGTACAGAGGACCACTGTGGTCTTTCAGCAGACAGGTGAGTATGCCGATGTTATCTCGGGTGAGTTTTGTTAACAAACAAATTCACCCTGAGTAAACTCGGAAGAAACACCCAGGAGGTTAAGAAAACACATTACCTGGGGCAGGGCCACCGTTAGAAATCCCGGGGCCCCAGACTCTGAAGTTTTAAGCCCCCCTCTGAAAAAAGTTGTGGAGCGGGGGGAGGGTTTTGCGGTTGCTAGCAGACAGCTCATAAGAGGCTGTCTGCAGACCGGGAAATTGCAGACCGGGCAGCCCGATTGGAGAAGATTGGGCAGTCCAGAATGCGGCCGCAGGGGCCTCGAGATAATCCCAGTGGGCCCCCCTAGACCTTCCTAGGGGGGAAGGTCTGCGCTATAGCTCAAGAAGTGTAAAGCCTGCGAAAGTTTTGGAAAATGAAAAATGCAAATCTGGTGTCTCCTGAGTAACTCTGGGTCATCGCTACACATCAGATCCTGAAACTTTTTCCCATTTCATAACAATGACTTGAGAACTTTCTACTGCAGCAACTTTAAATGATTTCTGATAGATATTTCACTGATAAAGGTGAGCACGCGCCATGAAAGTGCTCATATCTGATATATCTCCGAGTGTCATTAAAATCATTTGATTCAAATAATGAATAAACGGGTGAAAAGATTGTAGCGGGGAAATAAAAGGAGAAGTGTTCTTCACCTCCGGTCACTGGTCCTTTGTGACTTTCATTGTCCCCAATGTTCGCCGAGACAGATAATGTAATTGTAATTAATGATCTGAAATATTGATAAGAGAGGTTTATGACAGGGAAATACTTCAAACAAGAAAGAGCCGCGGAGAGATCTGAGCACGCTCATGGTTAATGAGGTGATCAGAATACTGGAATAGCTCTCTAATAGGCGCCAGAGTTTAACTGTGGGCTGAATTAATTGATGTCATCACACCGGCTTATTCAGTAGAGCAGCATGAGGAGCAACAGTGATGAGCAAACTTTATTTTCTGACCTTAGTGCGGTCATAGATAGTAACGTGTGGTCAGATATGAAGCCAGCATCTGACTTACAGCCAGAGGGGCAACAAACATGGCATGGCCAACTGGAAAGGTTATCCAAGTGGGATCTGTAAGGTACTTACCCCTCTGGTGATCCCACGTCATCCTTGGCAGCAAGTTTAAAGAGAACTTCTGCAGCAGGCAGCATGGCCAAGTTATGTCTACCCACTCTGGTCTACCCACTCTCGCCTAATATTCCCAATAAATTCAAAAAATGTGTGATCTCGTCATTATAACCTTCATTGCGCGAATTGGCACTTGTACATGTGCATATTGCAAACGCAATGCACGGTAGTTCTGGGAACTGATGTAAAAAATCAAAAAAATTCAGATTATGAAGACATAGCGCTATATTCGAGAAGTGCCGATATTCACAAAAAAAAATCCCCATTAGAGTATTTGTGATTAGAGATGGTCGAATTTTTCGACTTGCTAACTTTGTCAGCTGATTGCAAAGCCCCTGAAAACGGTATCATCACCAAATTTGCTGGAAATGTAGAGAAGGGTTGGCGGGAACATTTGAAAGAAAAATGTATGGCTCTAGCACATGTCGTTTTTGCATAAATTAAGTTCAAATTTAAAGTCGAAATTCCGATTTTCGAAATTTTTACTTGACTTTGAACTTAATTTGTGAAAAGACTATTTGTGTTAGAGACATACTTTCTTTTTTGGAGTATACCCCCAACCCTTCTCTACATCTTCAGCAAGTTTGGTGATGATACCATGCTCAGGGGCTTTGCAATTAAGTCGAAACCGTCGAAATGGTCGAATTTTCGAAAAATAATTCGACCATCTCTATTTGTGATCAATAGTAATGGCTGAATTGTCCTGAAGGTGGACAGTTCAGCCACCAACATGGATGTTCGCATTCCTTCTAGCGGGCGAGCAGTACACCCGCTCCGTTCGCCTGTGAGAAGGAGCTCACTATTCTTCCTCCGGCAGAATCAGGAGCAGTAAGATTCCACCGGAGGAAGAATCTTTTCCCTAGAGACCAGGTAGAGAACCTGGTCTTTTAGTGAAAATCTGCTCCAAAAACCAGAAGTCAGTGATGTTACCTCCAGCAATTGGAACCAGGAACTATGAGTTCCAAGATCTCCAGATTCCAGGTACCGGAAGTGATGTCACTTTGGTTTTTCCCAATTCAATCTCCCGGCAAACAGGCAGATGTCGGACTTTTCCAATCCACCTGTTCGCGAACAGACCTTGCTGAAGTTCGGCCATCACTAGTGATCAACACTACTGACCTACTATCTCCTGAATGATCCATCTGTACTGTATTTTATTCGACCGGTCTTTTGTGTATGACCCTTGGCTTGGTTTCTGGATAAAGCCAGTTGAAAGGGGGTCGCCAGTTATGTGGGAGACCATATTCATGAGTGGGGTTGGTGGCCTTAATCAACTGTAGGGCCACCATCAAAAATTTTGGGCTCCATACCAACAACAGCAGCAGGAATAGCACCGACGGGGCAACAGACCGCCAGGCCCCACTAGTTGGCAGCCCTGGCCAATTGGCTTCTACTCTACTTTATTGGACTGGACTTTCATGTATTACCTTGCCTTGTTTTCTGGATAAAGCCTGTGTGAAGGGGGTCACCAGTTATGTGGGAGACCATATTCATGAGTGGGGTTGGTGGCCTTGACCAACTGTAGGACCACCATCAAAAATTTCGGGCTCCATACCAACAACAGCAGCAGGAATAGCACCGACAGGGGGAACAGACCCCCTAGTTGGCGGCCCTGGCCAATTGGCTTCTACTCAGATCGAGTTGAGGATCGAGAGGGATTAACTTAAATGCTCTCTTTAAACTCCATTCAGATAACATGAAATATCTGTACGCAGAGTCGTTTTCCAATATTTGTACATTGTTCTCCGACAATTTATATAGCTATAAGTGCAGCTTGTATCAGCCCTGCATAATTCACTTCATTTATGAATTATACATTATTTTCCATGCGGTAATATTTGTAGAAAACACTGCGTATTAAAGACAAGTAATAACTCCCCCATTACAATGCAAACTGCACAAATAAAAAGCCGGAACAATCTAAACTCAACATTATAAATTGGTTTGTTAGCGTTACCTTAACTCCCATAAACTAAAAGACATAAATGAGAAGAATTTTATGGGAAGTCGAAATAAATACGCCGAGTTATGCTTCTGACTTGTATAATGTGCTACGCAGAAATAAGGAAACGATTCATAAACAACGATGAAATAGCTGCCTTGTAGGTGGCACAAGTTGTTGGGGTTCAGTGGGAACGGTCAGCCGGAATTGTTTATCCAAGATGCTCACAGACGAAAAATGCAATTAACCGTATTTTTCGGACTATAAGACGCACCCTGTTTTAGAGCAGGAAAAACAGATAAAAAATGTTAAATGTTCTAATCAGTTGTAAAAAAAAATCCTGCAGTACCCAATTTCAGCCACAAAAATGGTGTCGCTAGAGAGCAGACTTCAGACAGAAGGGAAGGGGGGGAGCGGGGGATATTGCACTGTACGTCTCCCTTCTTGCCAGCTGCACGGTGATTGCAGTTACAGGCAGACATACATGAAGCTGCTGGCTGGCAACTTCCATGTGTGTCTGTCCGATGTACTGCTTCTGTACAGGCTCAGGATCAACCATGACAAGATGCGGACGTGCTGCTAAGCTAAAACTAGTTTATTTAGAACGTCACGATAACAACTCACAAACTCTTGGTGAACGGTTTGGAACCCAACGGGGCAACCAAGTCCTTTTATTACTTGCTTGGGCGCGACGCTCAGTAGACTGAGAAGACGGGTCCTCCTGGCTTCGTCCTCCGCGGAGTACTGCTGGAGCGACCCAGGAACCTCATGCTCGCCACCAGTCAGGGGCCCGGTTAACAGGGGACACCCCATTTCACTTGAGCAGCGTACTGCGGATGGCCCCAACTACTGACACACGTACTGCAGCTGGGTCTAGTAGAAGTAGCGCAAGCTATCAGGTCCACCGGCTGCCTGCACGGTGGTACAAACGGTGGAGGGCTGTATCCCTGGAGACAGCTAGTATGCCCAGCTGCTTCCGTCTCATCAGGAATCTCGCCTCTGGACTGCCCCTCCTCGTTCAGGGGAGTGAATACATACCCTGGGGACCCTGGGGGCTGACGGGATTCTGAATTAAAGGAGCCAGTGTTCCGATTAGGTAGGGTGGCTACACTACCCTTCTATCAGCAGGGCTCTACTGGTAGAGACAGTACAGTACAGATGAGGGATGTGGCTGTGGTCGCATCTGTTTGGGAAGCCAAGGCGTGCATGTGTCTTATGGTCCGAAAATAATGGATACAAAAGGAAGGATGCAAAGGATGCCAGTTTGGATTTAGAACAGTATTTATTATTGTAAAAGGACCCAAATAACAGCTGTTTACAGTATTAAATGTTTTTTTATATTGAACAAAAAAATCATTCTTTGTAGGCTTCTAGTAAAATTCTTTTTTATTAAAATCACTTTGCAAACCATATACAACACCTCATTTACACAAAGCTAAGGGTAAGTATCTTTTCTAAGTAATAATTCAACAAGTGGAGGGTATTGGGTGCAATACAGGTGAGTTTTCCTGCTGTTATCTCAGGTTGAGTTTCATGATGATTGGGCAGGATGCTCAGGAGGTTAAGGATCTTCTCCACAATCATTGAAATATTTAATCCTGGCCCCTCCCTTCTCAGAGCAGCTCAGAGTGGACCCACCTAATGAGACAGGACAAGTTGGGCAAGTGACTTGTCTCCGGGCAGCCGGGTAGACTAATTGCTCTCAGCTTTATCGTAAGATGCAGCTGTTTGTGCTTGAATTTGAAATGTTGTTCCTACACCGAGGATCCTATGTCCTGCCAGTTCTAGCTGAGCCCGCAGATTCCGCCACTTCATATTTCCCACTAGAGATGGTCGAATTTTTTTGGTATCATCACCATACTTGCTGGAGATGCAGAAGGGTTGGGGGTATACTCCAAAAAAGAAAGTATGTCTCTAACACAAATAGTCTTTTCACAAATTAAGTTCAAAGTCAAGTAAAAATTTAGAAAATCAGAATTTCGACTTTAACTTTGAACTTAATTTACGCAAAAACGACATGTGCTAGAGCAATACTTTTTTCTTTCAAATGTTCAAATGTTCTTTCAAATGTTATCTACATCTTCAGCAATTTTGGTGATGATACCATGTTCAGGGGCTTTGCAATCAGCTCACAAAGTTAGCAAGTCGAAAAATTCCACCATCTCTATTTCCCACCAATATTGAACTGGGTACCAGAGACTGTATAACCGCTCTTGACATCCCATTATTTTCTCATAACGTCAAACATGTGGCTTCAGGACTTCTTTAGGGCTGCTACTACTCTCTGGAAATCGCTCCCCCGCCTCATTCAACTTGCTCCTACTTTTAGCACTTTCAAAAAAGCCCTGATAACCCTCCCATCTTCTCATTCCTGACATCATTCCCCTGCCAGTTCCATCTCTCCCCACCTATTGTATACTCTGTTCCCCAACCTATTAGATTGAAAGTCTGGGCAGGTCGAACACCCATACTGCTGACCAACTAGAAAGAGTCACTACTCAACTCCTCCTGTGTCATAACTAATGATATTCATATACGCAGTGCTCAATATTTCAACTAATATTCACAACAAATTAGTAAATTCGAGAATTTGTGATCTCCAGTCATTATTACCTTCATTGCAAAAAGAGATTTTGGCAATAAAATTTGCATATTTGAGATCAACACTACTGATAACAAAAGTTTTTTCCAATGCAAACCACTATTTGGCGCCATCTAGTGGCCATACCGGTTACTGCAGTTGATTAATTCACAAGTGCTGGCAGCTACAGAGAACTAAAAATGGCTGCCACAGGTAAGTCCATCATCATTTTGACTCAAAGGTAAGTAGAAACCTAATTTTAATAATTTTTTTTCACTTTAAAATTATCCGCTTGAAAAAAAGTATCTGAGGAAGAATGTTCTTCCTGTATCTGTATTTGTGATAATAGAGTATATTAGGCTTCTATCGCATTCTCTGCGACACTCCACTCCATGATGTAGTCATGTTCTCCTCACAAGCCACTAAGTTGACAATTTGTCAGTCCGTGCCATCATCCATCTTCATAAAAGCAATCTAAAATATCGCAGAGCGCGAGCCAGCGATACGCCTCTCCCTGGCACACAAACTGAGCGTCTTCATTTTACAGCGGCCCCGGAGCACGGGCAGAGACGCGCCAGTGATTGATGTGTCCTCCGCCGGAATCTTAATTTTTTTTTTCTTCTGCAGAAATAATCTGATTAAAACGAATCCTTTGTAAGGTAATTAAGGGGAAGCACGGATACATGAATGAAGTGTAAGACAGATGGAAACATCCAGACAGTTGTAACCTGGAAAAAAAAACATTGGAGAATCTTTGATGGGTAAAATGGGCAGAAACACAAAAGATTAATTCCAATTATTGCAGCAACCAAGAAGATGCAGAGGATTGTCTTATTATATGTATAGAGAAGGAGAAATCGAGATGTCCTGGATTGGCTTTTCCTTAAAGTGAACCTGTAAATCATTTATTTGAAATAAATTCCTGAAATTTCACAAGGTCTAGAACAGGGGCGAACAAATATTTTGACTCATGGGCCCCAATAGGTTCTAAGAACAAGGACAGAGGCGCACAACCTAGTACGACAAATGGTTAAATAATGTGGAATAGGATAAGATAAAACAAAATTAAACAAAACGAGACAAAACAACAGACCAGATACTCAAATTGAGAGAGGTTTACAAGGGTGGATCTCTCAAGGCCATGTGTTTTCAAGGAAGACCTCACTTCCTGGTTGGGGATGAGATCGCTTCCTGCTT
>CM070040.1:4945526-4959837 GCA_036250615.1 Ptychadena robeensis | reverse complement strand
TCATTAATGCGCAATTGTGAATTGCGTAATTTCCACGAGAATATCCGCCATAATATTCGATTCCATCATTTTGTAATCTCGAATATCCGCACTATACACTAACGACCCATGGAATTGCCGATCTAAAACTCGCAATTGCGATCACATATGCGCAATGCATGCAAGTTCAATGGAGCTCGGATATTCGACTGGGAGAATATCTCATTTCCGTTTTAAAAAATAGCAGTTGCGAGGTATTTGTATATTTAGTATAGTATATAATCGCGATTTTATGTCGTTCTGTCGGATAGGAAGATGATATATTCTGCGATATTCGCCAAATGGCGAAATAGCGAAATTCAGCAAATATTCAAAAATCGAATATTCTGAGCTCAACATAGTCTGGTATGTATGGGGCGCGGAAAAAACTCCATGCAGTCTGTGGTTCCCCTTTTTTCTAGAGCTTACTAAACGTATTGCCAATAGGAGGTCCTTGTAATGCTCTGGAGGTACCCCATATGCAGTTTCTGATCCCCCTTTCCACGAGCGTACGTAATAGAACACTTGCCAAAAAAGGGGTCTGGTATGCCCTGGGGGGACCCTCTTTCAGTTTGGTCCCTCTTTTCCAGAGTCATTATAATAGACCATATTGATTAAATCAATACCCTATGTTTTTTTAAAACATGGATTCCTCCCAATTAAATTAAACAAACCCATTAAACCAATGTGGATTTTTTTTATGGGGGAGGGGGGGGGACTTCGCCTATATAAAGTCAAGGGGATTAGGTGACCATTGAGGACCACAGGTGTGGGTTATTTGTTTGAATGTAAAAGAGTCCGCGGACGGTCCGGACGGAAACACCCTCCACCCACATTCCTCCATCACTTAGTTAGTACAGATAGAATTGATGTTGTCTTCTAAAAATAAAGTTCTTTCTTTGAACTTTTGCGCCATCTAAGACTTCTGGAACCAACAGTTAGATGAACGAGGAGCGGATCCATCTCCATCTATGTAGTAAACTAATACCCCCGGGTTACTGAGCCTCGGGCCCTCCCCTGGTTTACAGTATAACCTCCTAATTATTATGAGCATTATAAACATTCCTTTACTATGCAAGAGAGTCATACCTAACCAACACAATTTTGTGTCTTATTATTTTTTTTCAGGAGCCCATGAACCATGCATAAGTTGCATGCGAGACTTCCACTATGGAAGATTAAAGATTATGATGCGACGGATGGTATTAATCGATCGTTTATGCCTCGCGGGCTGGACAGGAAACACAAACAACATAATTATATTTAAATGCGTTACAGGGGACAGGGGAACAGAGCGGGGGTGAAATCCACTATTCCTTTGAGCTGAACTTCGACCCCTCTGCTGCTCCCGGTCCGCCCTCCCCTCGCGGTCATTCATCCTTTTTGGTGAAGGGGAAGGACTATTTTACTGAGGGGACGGGATCGAGTGCGAGGTTGGGGGAATGCTTATGATGGGGGCTTGGGCGGCGGGGCAGTAACACACCACATGAACTTATATTCTAATGAGTTATCATGGCTTTTCAATCTCTGTCATGCTTAAATCTTCAAATATGAATGAAAACAGTGTTACTGTACTCGTCTCTCCCCTTCAATTTACCGCGACGCGCTACCTTAGCAATTCTACATGTCCCGCCGGGCACGCCAGTCAAGTCAAGTCAATATCGTAACCGCACCACTAATGGCACCGGAGGAACAATCGGAGGAAGGGGTGCAGGCAGATAATAAAAGAGTGATTTATATTCATAACAGTGCTTTATAAAAACAAACCTGGAACATGGAACGCAAAAGGTCTGCTGTGTGGAACACATTTAATTGTATTGGAAAGTAAAATGTTTTTAGACCGATGCTATGGATGGAAATCTATAAAGGCGTAAATAGGACATGACTCACACAGAAATCAATGCTTGCTATAGACCACCAATGATATTTAGACCCTAAGGAATACCACCTCAGATTACAGACCTACTATAGTCAAACCACTCAGTGATGGACACTCTCTAGAGCACTTAGTGATGGAATGGACAACCAGTGGACATGGACACCCCCCATTCCTATAAAAGACCTTCCCTTGTAGACAATATCTAGTGATGGAGAGAAGAGATCTCAAATGATAGATTATAGGACCCTTATTCAGTGGAAGAAGTCTAATAGATGACAAGTCTTTGTCCTAAAGACCTACCCACCTTCTCAGTGAATACACCTCAAACTCCATTGAAAGATCGCTACACCTAAAGACATAACAAACTTCTCAGTCATATACACCTCCCACTACATTGACAGATTTTACACATCCTTAAAGTGTACCACGTTTTCCCCCAACTCAATTGACCAGATCCCAGCCACCTAAAGACCTACACACCTTTCAGTGATCTACTCCCTCAATTCCATTGATAGTCCCCACCTCCTAAGGACGTACCCACAATTATCAGTGGAATACTTCCCCTATTCAATGGACAGATCCCACACTTAAAGATGAACCCACCCTCTCAGTGAAATACCCCTTTTCAACTCATTGACAGATCCCCACAACCTGAAGATGGACCCACCTTCTCAGGAACTACACACTCAACTCAGTTGACCGATCCCCGACCTAAAGATGTACCCACCTTCAGTGTCATTACCACCCACAATTTCAATGACAGATCCCACAACCTGAAGACGGTACACAC
Source organism: Ptychadena robeensis (assembly GCA_036250615.1). Classification (NCBI taxonomy): domain Eukaryota; kingdom Metazoa; phylum Chordata; class Amphibia; order Anura; family Ptychadenidae; genus Ptychadena; species Ptychadena robeensis. The sequence continues at coordinate 4,957,150 of CM070040.1, read as the reverse complement.
CTTCTCAAGGACATACACCCATAACTCCATTGACATGATATCACACCACCTTAAAAACCATACCCACCTTCTCAGTGACGTATGCCTCTCGCTCAATGCAGATCCCTCTACCTCAAAACAACCACACCCTCTCATCACCAACATCCATGTCCAGACAGATCCCAATAAATAATGACAGGAGATACGTTTTGTTAAATTTACTGCAAATATAGGTAAAATGTCTATACTGCTCATGACTAATTAAGAAGGTAATTGATTAAAGTAATTGTACAGATATCCGCCAATCATAGGCTTGGTTATTTCGACATATGTAGGAAAATTCTCAGCTTTTCCTAAATGTCCACATATGGAGTCAAAAGGAACATGAGGATTTTAAATGTCCTCCCACCAGCTATAACACATCCAACGGAAATTGAGCTTCTATGTGATTGTGGTTACTACACCCCCCCCCCATCCCCCCGTCTCCACCCCCAATTAGTCTCCCCACCCTACACCTACAAGGACAACAAGGGCAATGCTGTTGTCATCACGACAGTACATTTAGAAGACCATGGCTCAGCTCTGACACATTGCTGCTATGTTAGCTCCATTATACATAAAGATCAGGATAGCTGTGAACGTGCTTCTGTGCTTTCAACAACATGCAATGTGCGAATAATAGACATGTAGATATCCCCCACAGTGACAGCTACCCCATAATTAAACAGTGTATGTAGTAGTAATTATGAACCAGGAAAGGAATGCTGTGATAAGTTATAGGGGAGCTTCAATGTGAACAAATAACAAAGCTGGCGGCAAGGCTGTTTGATGGATTTCCGCATCGAAGTTACCCATAAAAACTAAACATCTGTAGCCGGTTGATTTAAAAAAAACAAGGGAGAGCTCACGTTGAATCTGCAGATGGCAGATAGTATATTCTTTTGTTGGAGTGTCTCAGACCGGTCTCTAAACACTACATTCAATAACATAATTTCTTACTAGGCCTACGTAGGGGATATAAAATATGGGTCAATTTTTTTTTTTTTTTTTTTTTCTTCCTTCTGGTTTCGTGTGGTTTTCAGCATTTTATTCCTTTAGGGGGCCGAGCAAGAACTTGTAGAATGGGCGGACCAGAGGGGGGTGGGGTCGTCAGGGTGAGTCCGGGAGAGAAGAAAGGAAAACATGCCAGTACATACTGCTCCTTCTTCCTCTTATTCTACTTTTTCTCTCACTATTATATCTATTTGGAGTGTTGTCAGCCCGTCTCAAACACTACATTCATTAACATGAATTTCCTTAATAGGTCTACATAGGATTAGGATATATACCAAAATAGGTCCTTCCTTCTGTCTGTGTTTGTAATTCATGACCATTTCATTCCCTTTTGGGGGGCCAGAAGCAAAGAAACTGCGACGGGTGGACCGGGGGTTGTTTGTTGTAGGTTCGTCCGGGGAGAAGAAAGGAACATGCCAGTACCACACCGCATCCTACTTCCTTTCTTCTCTCTTTTTTCTTTTCCCTAGATATTTTATTTGGGTTGTCAGCCCATCTTAAACACTACATTCATTAACATTTGATTCCGTGCTAGGTCTACGTAGGGAGATAAAAAAAAAGGGTCCTTTCCTTCTGGTTCTGTGTGGTATTCATGCCATTTCATTCCTTTCGGGGACAGAAGAAGCAGAACTGAAGAACGGGGTTGAAAGGGTGTGGAAACGGGGTGGAAGGGTGGATGGATCACGGGGTGGCGGGTGGGACCGGGTGGAGAGGTTCAATCCGGGGAGAAGAAAGGAACATGCCAGTACACATGCTCTCATTACTCTTCGTCTTCTCCTTTTCTCTCTACCTATTATATTTTATTTGAAGTGTCAGCCCGTCTAAACACTACATTCATTAACATGAATTCCTACTAGTAGGTATGACGTGGAGATTTAAAAATGTTTTTTTTTTCCTTCTGGTTCTGTGTTGTATTCATGCCATTTCATTCGGGACTTTCGGAGCCAGAGCAAGAAACTGTCGACCGGGTTGGACAGGGGGGGGGGTGGAGGTCTTCGTCCGGGAGAAGAAAGGAAAACATGCCAGTAAAAGCGCTCCTCGTTCCTTCTTAGTCTTCACCTCCCATAGCCAATCACCCCACCCTTGTGCGGGATGGAGCCTTCAAGATATGCAAAGCAGGATGAACAAGGAGACAGAGAAAGAACCCAATGACCAGCAGGTATGGTCTTCGAAAAAATTTGCAGTTGCGACATTTTAAGTAGAAATTCGCATAGTCGAATTTTGCGGGGGTGAGGTATGATTTCGACCTTTTCGCCGAAAAAAAGTAGAAATCAGCCTGATATTTCGACTAAAAATCGAATTTCAACATAAAAAATAACTGTGCTTTTGCATTTAGCCGTTGCAGCTAATTTCACGCGCTTGCGAAAGTAACACCATTTTATTTAATATTTTGCATGCGGGCGTGAGTGATGGGAACAAAGTTCACAGTGATTGGAAAATTCGCCATTGAGAATAAATTCGATGGCGAAAATTCGCACCATGGTGCTAGCTAACTTTGTCAGCTTATTGCAAAGCCCATGAATAGTCGGTCTATCCTCACAAAAATTGCTAGCAGATGTAGAGAGGGTGTTGTGGCACATGCCGGAGGTGTACAGAAGGTTGGGGGACATTTGTGGGATGATGTAAGAGAAGGGTTTGGGGAAATTTGCTGGAGATGTAGAGAGGGGTTTGGGGGGACATTGTGGAGATGTAGGAGAGGGCCTTGGGGGACACTTGCTGGAGATGTTAGAGAAGGGTGGGGGAGGGGCATAGTGATGGAGGCGTAGGAGAAGGGTTGGGTGGACATTGCTGGCCGAGTTAGAGAAGGGTTTTCGAAGGGACGATTGCTGGAGATTGGAGAGAAGGTTGGGGGAACAGGCGGAGGTGTAGAGAAGGGTTTGGGGGACAGTGACGGAGTGAGATGTTTAGAAGAAGGTTGGGGGACATTGCTGAGATGTAGAGAAGGGTTCGAGGGACATATGTGGAGATGTAGAGAAGGGTGGGGGACATTGCTGAGATGTATAGAGAAGGGTTGGGGGACATTGCTGTGAGATGTAGGAGAAGGCGTTGGGTGGGCGGGGAAGGGACATTGCGGGCTTTTTGAGAAGGGTTGGGGGGGGGACACGGACATTGCTCTGTGATGTAGAGAAGGGTGGGGGGTGGACTGATTGCTGGAAGCTTGGTATTGTAGAGAAGGGTTTGGGGATCACATGGGAGGAACATTGCTGGAGATGTAGGGGTGAAGGGTTTGTGAGAAGGGTTGGGGGACATTGCTGGAGATGTAGAGAAGGGTTTGGGGGACATGCTGGTGAGTTGTAGGACGGGTGGGGGGGGGGAAACATTTGAAAACAATAAGTTTTGCTCTAACATGGGTTCAGTTTGTGGGATAAATTGGGTTTTTGGTTTTTTTAAATCTCAGCTTTGATTGTAAAAGCTCTGCGACTATTGTACACTGATCTTTCTTTATGTAGCATAAACTACAGCAAATCCAAATTTTCCAACCTTATGTGTGAATTTTTTGACCTTATGCAAATTTTAGGCTTTATGCGAAATTTTTAATTTTAGTGTTTTTATTGCGAATTTTTGGCGTTTGCGAATTTTACGACTCTCGACTAGAAAAAGTAGAAAATTTCGCGAGGTTCGAATCGGAAAAATTCGATTGGGAAACTCGAAATTCAGTAGAATCTAATTGATATTCATTTGACATCTCTAAGTATAACAGCAAAAATACGCATGATGACCAATGGACTGGATATACGGCAAAGTATGCCTTAAAAAGGAAATTGCTTCTCAACGTTTGGTCGTCCTAGCGGGTCTGTACGTGCTGGGTTGTTCGTACAAGGGTTTATCAAGAGTGCCAATATGTAGAGGAGAAGAGAGTATATATAACAGAATATACACAGATACAGATAATATATACGTTGTTAGATGTGTTAATGATATTATATGTTATGCACGGCATATACTCAAAATTACAGATCAAAAATTCTAGAATTAAAAAGGTTGAACGATTTATTTCAATGTTATGTCGTAAATTCGAATATTTTAAAACATTCTGATGGTAGATGTTGTGATCATTTTGACCTTTTAATCATGATTGCAAGCCGGATCTTCTACAGATGACATGATGAAATTACATTTCTCTGCTTTGTGTGAGAGCTGTGAGAAGGAATATCTTATTAAGTCACTGATGTATAAAATAAACTAATGTAATGTTCATACAAACCTTCTTATATCTCCAGCTATATTAGTGAAGAGGACCATGGCTGGGTATGTTCAGTAGTCGATGTCTCAATGGATGGAAGACCCCCTTCCATAAACTAGGGGTGAATTCCCCAAAACAGGAAGTATGTGGGTTGCACGTAGCACATAGAAAAAAGAGTAATAAGGTGTGTAAAACATGAAAACAGTCTTTTGGAGTAGCGAGAAGAATTGATTAGGTAGGGAGCAGGGCAGCCTTCAGAAATCATGGGGCCCGGTGGACTAGCAAAAATGTCGGCGCACACCCTGAAGGACGGGGGGGGACGGTGGGCCGGGGGGGGGTGGAGGGGGCGTTTTGGGGGGGGGGACAAAAAGCCACATGTTCGGGCCCCATCCCCCTTCTCAAACTTTCCCCCCCTAGACAACCAGACTCCCCCCCACTCCATCTTCCTCACTTTCCCTTCCTCCCCCCCCACGTGCCTTTTTTCTTCTGTCAATTCACACTCTTGACCCGACGCCAGCACCATTCCGTGACTCACTGGACCCTCTCTCTTCTCGAATGGCTGACCAATTTCTCCCCCTTGAGCTCACTCTGGCGGGACAGGGAACAACCTGATCCCGACCGTTCCTGTATTTGAGGACCGTCCGTCTAAACCCCTCGTGCGTTATGATCATTTGATCCTCGCACATTAGCGAGTCCCTACTTTTCGAGTAACTGACTGAAAGGCCGTCCCATCTCCTCTCCACACTCGATCACCGTTGCACGCAGCTCGATCCCACCCTCAGTACAACACCGTGCCTCAACTCGCCCTCCACCATCTCACCCAAAACCATCCCCCCGTTTCTCCATCACTATCCATCTACCGTCTCTCTGACCACGGAAGCTTATGCACCGGACTCTCCCCCTGACGTGCCCCACCACCCACAAAGCCTAACTAGGCGCCTCGATACTCTGTGAGTATTACGCCGAAAAACCCACACTTTATCAAATGCCATCAGTCACCTTTTACGCCTATTTGGCTCACACGTCGACTCCGGCCCACCGCCGTCCCCCAGTCAACTCGTAATAACCCTCCCTCAGTAGCCCTTACCATCCACACCTCTACTCCCACTATTTATCATAACCTAAGCACATCCAATTATCGTCAACCAATAGCCACACATGTAGCACCCAACTTTTTACGCTCCGAACATAAACTAGTTCAGTCTTTTGCTAATCTAACAAACCCTCAACCCAGCGCGATTACAGCCAAGCCGATCCCTTCCATCTCCCCGCTGCTCCAACACACGTGGTACCAGCAACCACAACTCAATATTCCTTTTTCCAATCCCCCTTACAGGCGTCCTGATTCTTTCTCTGGTTTAGTTTCTTTCCTTATTACCCCGAGACTGATAGGTACAGCAGCCTCTGCTCACTGTACCTCTGCACTCTTCAACAGCCCGGCAGAGCACGCCACAAGAAGTGGCAGTCCGGACTGTGCAGAGGCCGAGAGGTCCGTGAGCAGAGGCTGTCCGGTACAATCAGTCAGCACGCCGGACCACCAGTGCTGACTGTCGGGCCCCCCTAAGTGCTCGGGCCCGGGACAGGAGTCCCCCAGGTCCCCCTATGGGGGACCTGGGTATTATTATTACAACCTGAGGGTTTTGAGCCCTTTAAATTTTCAGGCCAACCTATCTGCCTTTTATGCCATAACTGGCTGAGGGCCCAACGCAAAAGAATCCCACCACTAAATCACTAACATTTCAAGGTAGGAAATGAAATACTTTAGCTAAGCCAATTTATTATGGTCCATGTGACGTCTTCATTCTCTTTAACCGAAAGGGACTGGCTCTGTGGGTGTGATCAAGCATTAGGTCAGATGACCTGTTATGATATGTTGTATTGTTGAGGGCCTTGCCTGTGTCAATATAGCCCAATTCTTGATAGCACTATTCAGGTGGAGAGCCGGCGCGATAGGCGTGCGATTCGGCAGATGGGTCAGTGGAGCTGTTGTGACGGCGAACAGGAGTGCTATTGGTGGAGCTGTTCAATTGGAGGCGAGGGGTTATGCTAATACACACCGCTCCTCCTTCCCTTAGTCCATTCATATTTCCCCCTCCTGTAAACACACACATACACCCCCCACTCCAGATCTGAGCGGCGATATGGCACGGAGAGGCCACCAGGGGCCCTATGTGCAGGCATATTTGGCATAGCAGGAGAAACTAGGAACAATTAGGTCATAATGCAAGGGTACCAACTGAGTATCCGGAAGGGTGTCAGGTCGAGTCAAGCGTCCTACGATCCCGGTTATCCTGAAGGGGTTCGGTAGAGCAAGGGTCCAAACGTAGGTATTATGAAGAGGGTTCAAGTAGAGCAAGGGTTCTCATTCACATGAGGTATCTGAAAGGGTTTAGGTAGAGCAGGGGTCAAACGATAGGTACTTGACGGGGTCAGGTTATTATAGCAAGGGTCTATCTAAAACGAGGTATCCTCAGGGGTTCAGGTAGAGCCAAGGGTCCAAACGAGGTATGCTGAAGGGTGTTCAGGTAGAGCAAGGGTCCCAAATGAGGTATGCTGAAGGGGTTCAGGTTAGAGCAAGGGTCCAACGACGGTATTCAGAAGGTGTTACGTAGAGCAGGGTTCTCACATGAGGATCAAAGAAGTTCAGTAGAGCCAAGGCGGTCCACACAAGGATTCGTGAAGGGGTTAGTAGAGCCAGGGTCCAAACGAAGGGTATTCTGACGGGGTGGCAGGTATAGCAGGGTCCAAAACGAGTTATGCGGAAGGGGTTTCAGGTAGAGGCAAGGGTCGAAAACAGATATTTCTGAAGGCGGTTTCAGGTATAGCCAGGGTCCATAACGAGGATCCTGACGGGGTTGGTAAGGTATAGCAAGGGTCTCAAACGAGTTAGTATGCGGAAGGGCGTTCAGGTAGAGTACAGTAGAGAGTAGGGTCCAAACAAGGGTTCGGAAGGGTTCACGTAGAGCAAGGGTCCAAACGAGGTCTTTTCCTGAAGGGGTCACGTAGAGCAAGGGTTCAAAGTGAGGTATCCTGAAGGGGTTCAGGTTAAAGGATTTGTTGTCAAAGTTTAAGCAGGATCGGGCAGGCTGCAGTGAAGAGAATGGTCAAGAACAAAACATAGGTTAGAATCCATAATGAGCCCCAACTACCACCCGGCTGATATCAACAGGCATTAACACGGTAGTGTGAGCTGAAAATGAGAATTGCGAGTATATTCGTTCGGCTATTTAGGAATTTGCAATTTTCGTGAATATGACGGTGGATACTGATCCAATCTTGAATGTTTTGCATTGGGAATATATATATATATAGATGTACCCATTCATTTTGAAGGAAATTGCACAATGTGAATGCATGGGCGAATATTCACCAATATATATTAGATCGCTCCCATAAGACCCCAACCTTGTTAAACTGTTAGATAGAGCCCTGAGTAAAGAATGATCGAGAGAGGGAATGGTGTCGTCATCATTGACGGCACCACACCCATCCGCTCGATCGTTCAGCGATCGATGCGCACCTCTTTGCTCATTCGATTTGGATATTTGATAAAGGGAATGACATCAGCTCGGTGGATACCAACCATATGGGGGGGGGTTTAGCCCTAGCCTTGTTGTGAGGTATCTTGTGGGTACCCCGGGGCCGGGGGGACTTAAAGGCCAGTCAATCGGTGTGGTAAAATTTATTTTGGGATGTTGGCAATGTTATTACAAGACAGCCCTTAAGTCCCCCATACACATTAAGATTGAATCATTCAATCTTCAGTAGATCTACCAAACAAATGTGTAGTATAGTGACTCCCTGATAGATTACATTAGTGATTGAGGACGTATATATCAATTGCTATGTAGTGTCGGGTCCTCCCTGATAGAAGTACATAGTGATTGGAAGCGTATATATCAATGCTTAGGTCGTGCTGGGTCCTCCACCTGATAGAATACATTAGTGATTGGAAGGTATATATCACTGATAGGTAGTGCTGGGTCCTCCCTGATGAATACATAGTGATTGGAAGGTATAATCACTGCTATGTAGTGCCAGGTCCCGCCCTGATGAATTACATTAGTGATGTAGGAGTTATATATCACTTGCTAGTTAGTGAGGTCCCCTGATAGAAAAAAATAGTGATTGGAGGTATATATCACTGCTATGTAGTGCCGGGCTCTCCCTGATAGACTATATATCACTGCTGTGTGTGACGCGGTCCTCCCTGATGGGAATACTAGTGATGGTGAAGGTATATATCCACTGCATATGTATGCCGGTCTCCGAAAGTACATATGTGATGGAAGGATTAGAAAGGTGCCTCAATTACATGGTGTGATTGGTTGAGAAAAAAGTTGATTGTACAGAAATTGTATATGGAAAGATCTGGTAAGGTGTAGGGGACCTTTCCTTTAGGAGTATTTTCTGCCAAAAGGAAAGTGGACATGTCCGTAAAATCCTGTTCAAATAGCAAATACGTTGAGGGGGATCAGAGTGCCCCATCTTACAAGCAGAAGTGGCGATCTGCGAACACGGAATTTTTACAAACAGTTTTTACACACCTTGTCAGTTGCTATTCGAGCCCAACATTTCCTTGGCAGCAGACAGAGCATGACGTAGACATTCACGGGAAGATACCACTAGGTGGGTAAACGAATGTGCACTCCATATCTGCATTTAGGTAATCAACCCCCCTCCCCAGTCCCCGACAGGCCCATCAGACTAAACATCCCAGGGTTGACACGTAATCACCCCCATGTAAATCGAGTCTAATGAGATTGCACTAGTAAACAATTTTAAAAGCAGCATTGATCCAAATACACTTTTTGTGTTTCCGAGTCTACTGTTTTAAATATTCACGAGAAATGTAAAAATAAATTAAAATGTTGTTTTTATTTCAAATATTATAACGCTTGGGGATAACTCCTTGTTAGCTGTAGTGGTTACATGATGTGTAGGTGTAAAAAGAAAAAAGTTTTATTTTGGTTATATTGACTCTGTGAAGGAATGTTAGAATTTAGAATTTAAGCAATCTCAAATCCCTAGGTAATATAGTTATTATTCAATATGGAACCAAACTGGACTAGATCTATTCGTGGTAATGTGCCACATAACTTTATTAGTTAGCTCCGAAGATGAGTACCAGGAGATAGATGGTGGTATTCCTCACTGTCTGCCTCATGTCCTCTGTGTCAGCCTCCTGCATGGTACGGTTCTGACTGCAGAATGGATCTCCCTGTTTCTGATTGATCTCCAGATTAGTTGTTCTCCATCACACAGGTCACCAGCTGGCTTTGGGGGGTCACAGTAATCCACACTACAAGAGGTTTGAACCCCTCCAGGATCTCATACCTCAGTAGTGTGACCCCCAGATTCATACTAAGTAGTGTGAACCCCCAGATCTCATTACCTCAGTAGTGTGACCCCCCATTATACATCAGTAGTGTGACCCCCCAGACTCTACCTCAGTAAGTGTGACCCCCAGCATCTCATACCTCAGTAGAGTGAACCCCAGATATCATACCTCAATAGTTGTGACCACCCAGATCTCAGACTCAGTGTGTGGACCACCCCAGATCTAATACCCTACAGTAGTGTGACCCCCAGATCTAATACCTCAGTAGTGTTTGACCCCCCGATTCATCCCTCAGGAGCATGTGACCCCCAGATCACATCCCCAGTAGTGTGACCCCCCAGATTATACTCAGTAGTGTGACCCAACAGATCTCAGACCTCAGTAGTGTGACCCCCAGATGTCATACTCAGTATAGTGTTGACCCCAGTCTGCCAACCCAGGATGTGACCCCCAGATCTCATGACATCAGTAGTGGACCCACCAGATCTCATACCTCAGTAGGTGACCCAGATCTCATTACCTCCAGTAGTGTGGACCCCAGATCTCATTACCTCAGTAGCTGTTGACACCCCGATCTCATCCCTCAGTAGTGTGGCCCCCCAGATCACATCACAAGCTAGTGTATGACCCCCCCCAGATCTCATACCTCAGTAGTGTGACCCACAGATCTCATACCTCAGTAGATGTGACCCCCGATCTATACCTCAGTAACCCCCAGATCTCATACCTCAGTAGTGTGACCCCCAGATCTCATACCTCAGTAGTGTTAAGCAGGGTACAGACGTGGAGATATGGGTCGAATTGATGGCCGTTTCTCACGGCCATCTATCTGACCAATATAATATGCGGCCATCACTGTTTTTGAGTGGGACAAATCAATCCCGCTCGAAAACAGCCTTATCGGACATGACCGCTAATATGGCTAATGTCCGATGCTTTGACCAGCGGGTCTCTAGGCAAAGCTCGGCTAAGGAGGAGGAGCCGGGGAGAGACAGTTCTGCTCTCCCCGGTTCCTCCAATATCTGACAGCAGCGTGATGACGTCATTACGCTGCTGCAGGGTACATCGGACGGCTCCAATATCCAGCAGTCTGTACCCTGCTTTACCCTGAAATGTTCTGGCTTAGTAACTGAGACTACCTGCAGTCCAAATTTCAACCATTCATAGTCATATTCCAGCTGTCACACAGTGCTTTTCTCTTGTTAGATTTTACCCTTACATATGCCTACTCTGACTTTTACCCCCAGATCTCCAACACAGTTAAATGTCCAATCTTTTTTTTTTGGATTAGAAAATTCCATTCCCAATTTCACACCCCTAACTGCAACCTTTCGTAGTTATTTATGTATCCCTCTGGTTATCTAACTCACATAAATTGTATACATTTTACAATAAAAACGTAAAGATTTTTTGGAATCTAAAAATGTAACTTTTACAGTAATGTATACATGATACTGAAGACATAAGTAAAAACTGTTTGTACAGGTATTTCATGTGCTCAAGCTTTAATCTCAACTCAATCTGCAATGTTAACTTCAGCCACAAGATGTCACTAGAGAGCTTGTGCTGTCGATTTACAGATCACATCACCAGCTACTTTTTCACACATTGGGGAGAGGGGGAGCAGAGGGGGACACTGCTGGTTGGAGATTTCTTCCCTCTATGACTAGTACGCAGATGTGGTTTGGAAAAATAATCCAGGTACGCATAGCTACTCAGTACTCATGCCTACTCAGTGACAGTTTTAGGCTTGGGCAACCTGGGTGGCGGCATCATGTTGGGGGCGGCATCTGCGGATTGGAAAAAGGAGTAGTGGAGAATCAACAGCACCCCCACCACCAGAAGGGTGCGGAAATATGGCAGATGAGTTTTGGAATATAACAGAGACCGTAAGTCTCCAACACCCCCACCAGATACAGGGAGCACTCCCAGGGGGATGTATGGGGATGCTGGAACAGAACAAATTCCGCCCCCCAAGAAAACATCTCTGGTCACTCCCAGGGTTTTGTGAGACTTACGATCTCTGTTCTGTTCCAACACCCATCCGCCACATTCCCGCACACTCCC
>CM070040.1:4828883-4842357 GCA_036250615.1 Ptychadena robeensis | reverse complement strand
TTCTTCTGGCCGGCGAACGGGGCGGGTCGAACACCCGTACTGTCCGCCGGCGAGAGGATTTTCAGTTCACGGCGAACAGTTCGGTCCATCCCTAATGCTAGATAGTTCGGTCCATCCCTAATGCTAGATAGTGATGGCGGCGGAATGATGGGAAACAACAAAAATTGTGAATTGATGTGTCTGGTTATCAAAGGATGTTTAAGGGGAAATCCATCTTCAAGGAACTTAAAGGATAATTGGGTTTCCAGTGCAGATCTTTCATTGGTCCTTATATTTGCATCTTCATTTCATTTCCTTTCCTTAGGAATCCCTAAAGTGCACCTGTCACTGCAAGGAGCTTCTTCATTAACCTCCCTAGCGCTCTTGCAAGGTCCAGATTTCTGTACCAAAAGCGCACCATAGACTCTAATGACATTTTTTAAAGCTGTAGGCCAGTAACTTCCCAAAATTTGTCCATACAAGGATCTAGTAGACATCCTGACTATAATAATGTTTGAAACACACAATTATGTAAAAAAAATTAAATTAAAAAAAATTGTAAAAAGGGATAATTTGAATGATAAAATCTCTAAAATACTTATTTGGTATGAATGATTTCAAAACAGTCTGTATTCACATTTATGTTTTGTTTATAATAACATTTTTATTACAATTGGAAATGTGTTTTTTTTGTTTTACTTTGAATTGTATTGGATGTGGTCACTGTATTCAATACAATGCCCTTTGGCACCCTCTGTGTTCACACCAGGGGAGAAAGGGTTAACTTCAAAGAGCACATCTGGAAATCACACTGAAACAGTCTTCTGCATAGTAAACTGTTTCTCGTGCAATTTACATTTGAATGTCCAACCCCCTGATGTGATGCCATCTGCCATACTCTGGGGGGGGGGGGGCTACATCGGCTTTAAGATGTACCCCCCCCCCCCCACCCCAGTACAGATGATCAGAGCCACCGGGACAGCACAGAACTGTAAGTATGCATTATTGGGGCTCAGATCTTCCCTGGACGGCTCTATCTCGTCCACTGCAATACTGGCAGGACAGCACTGGACAAAATAGAGCCGTCAGAAGAGCTAGGGGGATTAAAGCTGGCCATTAGTGATGCCTTACAGACAGTTCATAAACATAACATCATAATGTTCCTAAATAGAAAAGGGGGGCCCTGCAAGGAAAGTCTGGGAACCACTGTCTTATAACATCAACACCACATGAACTGTCATCCTATGAGTTTTATCCACATATGGCTTAATCCTCACATGTTGTTACCATATTTGGAGAGACCACACCCACCTGAAACAACTCCACCCCTAAGAACTAGCCAAACTCCAACAAGAAGTTTCCAGCCAAAGTTTTTTCTTTTTTTTTTTTTGAAAATAAACAATACAAGTACATTTTGTTCGGTACAAATCCACCAAAGCATCAATTTTTGAACAATGTTTTCCTTCTGAGCGTGGAAAATCAAAAACAATGTACAATCTTCTTGCTTGAGCTGAACTGTAACTAAGATGTTTCTTCCGGGCTTCTTACAAAGCCATAGGAGCAATAAAAAATAGATAGTTGTTGAGGTTGCAGAAATTTAGGGCGCTGTATAATATTCCTTATTCCTCTTGACGCCGGAGCTCAGGGCACCCTCCATGCCTCACCTCTCTCCGCGTCATTTCCAAACTCTTCTTGGCAAAAACACGATAGTCTCTCGAGCATGGACGCCTCGGATATATTGATCTTCAATTACTGGCTGGATAGAGAAAGTCCTCCATCCCTTTGTGGATATTTCAAAGTATAACCAATCAATCTGTTACATTAGGCTTTTGTTTAGGTAGCTCCAATACCATGTCTTTGATTAAATGCGGGTTCAATTAATGCATACCTCATTCGTCCGTCATGTAAGCACTGCGTCTGAAGCAGACCTGTTATGGGTAGAATCGATGCAAGGATGTGATTGAAAGTTTAAGTAACGCTGCAATCTGTTCTTAACCATTTCCTGACGTCTTTCAGCTCCTCCTAATGCGTATGTAGTTGACTGTTGGGTTTCCTATACAATAAGTTTAAAAAACCTTTACGGCAACATCTCCATTGATGTTAAAATATAGAAGCTCCTAAACAGGTCAATACTTCTTTAGCATTGACCGGGATCTCCCTGGAGTCACCCAGTACGTTTGCTAGCAGCTGCATGCCTCACCCCGAACTTTGTGCAGGTTTTAAGCTAGCCATACACGTGTCGGATTCCATGTCTAATCGATTCATCATCCGATCGATTCCGGCGATTCTGCCGGGAATCGCAGGTGTGATCAATCGGCCAATTAAGAGTATCCATCGCAGCATACCACCTTGTCCGAGCGGATTCCGGCACGATTCCGTGTGCGATTCCACCTCACAAATGGCAACTCCCCCTGATCCGGGCAGAATCGGATGAGAAAGACCAACATGTTGGTTCTCTGTCGGATCCGATTCTGAGCCCCTGAACGATCGGACCTGATCGATCGGACAAGGTGGGCTGCATGCGATTCCGGCACGATCGTTTGGCGTGCACGCGCCCGGAATCGATCGTGCCGGAATCCGGTGCGAATCCGACACGTGTATGGGGGCCTTTACACTCCTCCTTGTAAGGATCCTTTAACCTCCCTAGCGCACTGCTGAGGTCCAGATTTCTGTACCAAAAGCGCACCATAGACTCTAATTTTTTTGGGTTGTAGGCCTGTAACTTCTAAAAATATGGCCGTACAAGTCTAATAGACATCCTGAATATAATTATGTTTGAAACACACAATTATTATTAAAAAAAGTACATTAAAAAATTATAAAATGTATCATTTGAATGATAAAATACTTATTTGGTATGAAAGATTTCAGTATTTATGTTTGTTTATAATAACATTTTTGTCACAAATGGAAATGTGTTTTGTTTTACTTTGAATTGTTTTGGATACAGGGAGCCATTTGGCACCCTCTGAAAGAGTTAACTTCAAAGAGCACATCTTGAAATGGCACTGGGGGTGATTTTCCAGATGTGCTCTTTGAAGATAGCCTAATCTGCATATGAATGTCCCGGGGGGCAGGTAATTCATATGCAAATTGGGCTGGGAGAGGGGTGACATCGGCTGGCTTTCTTCAGTAAGGAAGCCAGCTTAGATCATCAGATCCCCCAGACAGCACAGAACAGAATGTGCTGCTGCCGGGGGATCTGAGCTTAGCTGGACGGCTCCATCTCTTCAAATGCAATACTGACAAGAAAGTGCCGGACGAGATAGAGCCGTCAGAAGTGTTAGGGGGGTTAAGGAGCATATGCCTTGCTTAGTACTGTACACTTGGATTTAGGAATGTCCACAAAGGCTAGTTTAGGGGATTACTTTTACTAAAGGGGGTATATACAAGTCTTTCACTGTTACCTGTCAGTCCAAGGATAGGGAACAATGCATTGGAGCTAAAGTTACAAACAGTTCACAAAAAAACAGCTGCTGGAAGGCCGAGGATCTAACCCAGTAGAAAAGGTGCAGGCAGACAGAAGGGAGGCAGTAAGTCTATGGTGTGGCTGGCTATAGTAGGCCTTCCAGAGTTAAGGCCCCCATACACCTTACAATCTTACCATACAATTTCTGTACAATCAAATTTTGTTCTACCAAAACCATGTAATATGAGGACCTTTCTAATCCTTCCAATTATTGTGTATTCTATCAGGGAGGACCCAGCACTACATAGCAGTGATATATACCTTCCAATCACTATGTATTCTATCAGGGAGGCCACTATACTACACAGTTGTTAGTAGATCTAATGGAGATTGTATGGATCGATCTTAAGGTGTATGGGGGGCTTAACACTCATATCAGAAGCCTGCTAAGAACATCTGCATGACTGGACTACCAATCTCTTGAGTCCCCTTAAATGCTTAAAAGTCCACCTGCTGACCCCCATGTCACTCCTGAATAGGAACAAGCGAGTCCACTTGCAAATATAAGAGTGTTTGGTTGGGCCAATCTTGACATAGTAGGTGAACCCAAACTTCATCCCTACTAGAGTAGCAATTTTCTGTATCTGCATAGTCACCCTTTTTGGAAACCAATATTTTCCGTGCTCAGATTTTACTGTCCAAACCTATATCTCTTGCTCAAAGTACTCACACTATGCTGGGAATACTAGTTCCACAACCAACCAGAGGATCAGTGATTAATTTCCCCATTTAAGATGTTTCTGCTTCAGTCATGCTCCTCACGTAGGCCGCATTGTAAAAGATAATGAAAGACAGACATCAATGCTGAGGGCCAATCTTACTGGAAAGTAAATCTTTAATCTTAATATTGTGGAGGACACGGGCTCGGAAAATAATTACCCCGCATACATCTCCTAGAAAGGCGATTTATAAAAAGATGAAGTTATCCCGCCCACCGCATGTCTCTGGGCTGATATTCTAATTAACGGTTGTAAATATGAGCTTGATTTATACACAACAATAAAATGCCGGAGACGTTTTTGAAGTTGTTTGGGCAGAACAGACAGTGACAAATATTGATCTGGCTGAATTAATAATATTATATGGATGTGCTGTGAGGTTTAATTAGGAACACCCCGCTTTGTTGAAAATAATTGACTTGCAACATTGGGGTCTTGGGTGGGGGGTGGACAAACATGTCCAGGTTTGGTTTGCTACACACTCGGTGAACTGTTTGAAGCTAACTTTTGAAGCAGGTTCGTTCCTCAGGTAAATAGTAGAGAGCTTCCCAGCTAGCTTGAGTGTAAAGGGGGCAGTACCACTGCCACGGCATGGTTTTGGGTAGTGAACTCAGGAACAACATGGAGAACATGGAGTCTATTGCAAACTATACTTGTAAATTATTAATTATTTTTTGTTTTAGTCCCCCCTAAAGGTCACACCATACTGCAACGCAGTCCTGATCCCAGGCCTCCAGCACACCAGCAGAAGCACAACAGTTGGGGCTAAAGAGAGTCCTTCTTGGTTACCGGGATCCCCAGTTGATGCAGTCCCCAGCCTTCTGCTTGGGCAGCGGAGGGAGTGTGAGGGTGCCACCCCACCTTCTTAGGAGAACATACTGGCTCCATCTCCAAAGACTCAGCCAGGGGTTGTGTTGCTCAGGAGCCACCCACACGCTTCTAAATGGGGTGTCGTTTCCAGTGGGAGGTGGGGAAGCCCCTTACCATCCTTCTCTATCACAGGAATACTGAGCAACGAGCTTTGGCCTGGAGGAGCCTTTATCACTTTTACATAAGGCCCCCCTCTAACTGTCAATTTCATCTCGATTCCTTCACCCTCTGATGGCGGCACCACTTGGGTCAATATATCCCCACTATTTCACCTCTACCCAGCCATATACTGTATATTGGGAATGGAGCCCTCTGTCTTCGTACACATTCAGTAACAGAAGAATTTTAATTTTTAGGGAGAGATATCCCAATCAACCGTCAAGTCATATAGGACACACCTCACTCTCTACCTTAGCAATGGTTGCCCTTCACATTCTAAAAGCTGCCAACTGAAAGCTGGTTGTTACCATGCAACTGCAACTAGGTGGGTTGGGTATCAACATGCAAGCATAAAAACCACCATGGCCAACATATGTGCGACAGGTGCCATCTTGTGTCAATGTACATCAGATATAGACTTTTGTCTCCACCGCCAGCCCTGTGTGACGCACTTACAGCGCCCAATGTGCATGGGCGTATTTGCATGTGTCTATCACACCTAAAGTGTCCCATTATTGTAACACAGCGCGTAATGTGTCCAATTTACCCCTATTGACACAAGGGAGGAGGCAGTAAGCAATGCACCATGTCCACCACATATCAAAATCATTCCATGTTCGAGGAAGAGGAAAATGCCAGAAGTGGAGACAAGACCTTATAGTCGTAGTTACCCATCAAGTAGGAAGCCAAACATGTTAGAGTTAGATACCACAGTGGGTGTTAGGTCCGTAGGCTCACCTGAGTCTGAGGACACTGAGGCTGGAGAGTTGAGAGAAGCCCAGTGGCAAGGACCGCAGGCCGAAGCAGGTAGCTAGATAGATCAAAGGCGAAGTCAGGTAACACGCAGTCGGTCCGGCCAGGCGCAATAAGCGCAGTCAGACAATCCGGGTTGGCAGCAGTAGAAGTAGACAGCAGTCAGGGATAAGGCAGTAGAGTAGTCAAGCGCAGTTCCGAGGTTAGCAGTGGTAAATCAGTTGTAGCAGAAGGGTGGAGGAGGTGTAGCACGGGTCAAGGCTCAAGAGCACAATAATCAGCAAGGGTAGGTTGCAGAGGGTTGGGCTTTCTAGGGGAAGTAGCAGATGTCAAGTATCACAATAATTAGCTAGGCTGGCAGGAACAAGGAATATCAGGGAGATTCAAGAGTTAATAGTCCAGAGAGGACGGTAGACTAGTGAGCAGAGCCACCACCCGGGGTGCAGCTGGTCATGGGTTCATAACACGACAGTGGGTTTGTTGAAGTCTTAATGTGTTCTATCCAGGTTAGTGGTGTAGGAACTACTATAGCAGCCATAGCAGTGTTATGGGGCCCATATTCACATAGGGGCCCACCACTCCTGGAAGGGTGGTCCAGGTGTTTGCTGTTTCCTCCAAGGCATGTGGATTTTGATGCAGGAGAACTTTGCCAAGGTATTTCCACGTTAAACATCTATTTTTCAGATAAGGTTTAAGCTGAACCCAGGCTGATTGGTCCATGACTATCTCAAAGAAGTGGCTCTGTCCAATACTTCATGATCATTGGCCCTACCAGTGGTAGACTCACACTTCCCAGTCATACACAGGTCTGCATCGTCTTGGTATCTGCTTCAGGTGCTCAGAGATTTGAACCTGGCATTTCAATCATGACTCTGAAATATCATATCAGAGCATCTCTTTGCTTTTCATTCCTGATTATTCTGCCTGACTGGCATGAAAAAACAAATCTCCATTTCTATGAACAATATATGAGTCCTCTGTTGTGTACTTCTGTCAGTAAACAATGGGTGGTTCACTCAAAGCTCAGAGCAGAGAGTGAGAATGTTTAATTACATCCTGATGCATGTTTTTTTACAAGAGTTCCTAGAAGGTCTAACTGAATATTACATGAGTCGGGATAGAGCCTGAACAGACCTTATCGCCAAGTTCCTTTTCTATTTCAAAGTAATCGCACTTCTTTACCCTCTAAACTTTGTCATCACCGAAAATGAAAGGCCAAGAGAAAACTAAAGGACCAACCGGGAGAACAGGGCTACATGACATTGTTAAGAAGAGGCCAAGATATAGGCTATGTTCCCACTTAGGCGATTAATCGCCTGCACCTGTAATTTTTTATTGCCTTCGGAATCGTTGGCGGGCAATCGCCAGGCGATTGACCAGGCGATTTTCACGCCCCCATTATAAAATAAAATCACCTCCATAGATGAAGCAGTAGATAACCACCAAACGCATCGAGAACTGTGAACAGGTCATTATGATTGATTGTAACATACTATTTTAATGTGTGTGTGAGGACCCCGGATGTACCGGTTGCTGCCTGCTGGTGGCACTGTGCTTTCCCTTCAATGGGTTGGTTCCACATTCACCAGCAGGTGGCTCCATGAAAGCGTGGGCTGGGTGGAGCACACCTGCCTCGTAAGCCTTAGGGCTATATAGGTGTGCTTCATTCAGACAAGCTTGCTGAGCGTTTCTATACCTATCCCTGTCTGAGCCTGGACCCTGGACTGTCACTCCTGAATTTTCCCCATTCTCCTCCTGAACCTTGGACGATTTGCACCTGTTTTGTTCCTGTATTGTGAGTCTTTATTAACCCTCTGGGCGGTTTGAGCTTTTCGCGCCATTTTTTATGGCACAAAAAGCCGTTTTACCGGCAATCGCGGCGGAGTACACTGTACACTGGAGTACACTGGAGCCCAGCCCTCTACACACCTCCAACGTCAAATAGATGCCGGCGGTGTGTGGAGTGGTGAGCGGCGCCCCCTCCATTAACATGGAGGTCAATGCCGCTGCCCCCTTCGGCGTCAGATGACGCCGAAGACACGGCACACAGGGAGACGGTACACAGGGAGACGGCGGTTGTGCCCGATCCTGAGTTCGGGCAAACCGCTAGGGAGATTAAACCTGTTTTGTTACCACCATATCCCTGTGTTGTCAGTGTGTGTTTCCTGTCAGGTCGCCCCCTCTGTCTGGATCCTGACAGACTGAGTTAATAAGACATATACATTGAATCTTCGTATTTTTGTATTTACTTATTTTTAGTTACTTATTACTGAAAGTCCCATAACTTGTACTGGAACAACGCAGCTCCAGTAAATGCCATAGACTAGATAGATGGAGCCATAGTGTTAATTGACTAGCTCAAAATGAAGGTTTTAATCAGATAATTCCATCGACCCACCATTTAATTAGTTTTGAGCTTGAATATTTACATTGCGAATATATTTGACGAATATTGGCTATATGATAATTTACAAATTTCACGAATATATTGGCGCATATTTGCAATTTTTAATTTTCAAGATATTATGCATTGGGAAGCTATTTTGTATTCACAAGGCGAAAATAAATACATAACATACATACACATGTTACCATTCATTCTGAAGATAATCGCGATGCAAATATAATTGCTTATTTTCACAATGCATGGTCATACACTCAAATCTCAAATTGAATATTAGTA
Organism: Ptychadena robeensis; assembly: GCA_036250615.1. NCBI lineage: Eukaryota > Metazoa > Chordata > Amphibia > Anura > Ptychadenidae > Ptychadena > Ptychadena robeensis. Next base: position 4,833,725 of record CM070040.1, on the reverse strand, counting down.
GAATTATTCATGAAATATCGCAAATTTGAATATTGCCTTTGTGAAAAGAAAAGGCATGTCTCCGCACCCTAGTTATAAGAGTGAGGATTAAGGGACTTTCAAGGCAATGCCACACCAAGTATATGAAAAAAAGTTGATAAACTAGTTGATCACAAGTAATACGTTCAAACTAGTGATGAGCGACTAGGCAATATTCGAATTCTAGTAATTTCGCGAATATCCGCCATAATATTCGATTCCATATTCGTAATCTGGCATATCCGCACTTACGACATGAATTGCGATCTAAACATCGCAATTGCGCTCCAATATGCGCAATGCATGCAAGTCAATGGAGAATGGCGGAATCCAAAATCGCGATTATCCGAGAAATCGCAATGTGACCACATATGCGCAATACATTGAAGTCAATGGAGAATGGCGGAATCCGAAATTACGATTATCCGAGAAAGCGCAATGCGACCAAATATGCGCAATACATTGAAGTCAATAGAGAATGGCGGAATCCGAAATTGCGATTATCCGAGAAAGCGCAATTGCGATCCAATATGCGCAATGCATGCAAGTCAATGGAGCTCGGATATTCGACTGGGAGAATATCCGTCATTTCAGTTTTAAAAAATCGCGATCCCATTCATTGCAATGGATCGCGATTATAAAAGCGCAATAAATCTCGAAAAAATCGCGATCGCGTCGGATATCCGATGATATATTCACGAATATTCGCGAAATGGCGAAATAGCGATATTCGAGCTAAATATTCGAAAATCGAATATTCGAGTTCAACACTAGTTCAAACATTGAATGGACGCCCCTTGTGCCCCAAGTTGCCGCCCACCTAAGGCAGTAATCCTTTGCTTGGCACCTTGAGGAGACCCAACTATGTCCACTACCCTTACACCATAATTGGAGTGAGCCATATGTTATGGCCTAAACTAGGTAAGGCAAATTTACTTATCATACTATGTTAGACCCTATATTTACCTATTTGTTGATTCCTTTCACAGAGATTAAGAATATCTTTTATGTATCTCCTGATGAAGCAACGGTAATGTGTGAAACATGTGGAGATTGAGATATTTTAGGTCAGCTCATGATGCGGTGATGTAACAATACGCTTGATATATGTTCTGTAAAGTAATGGATAATGAGAAAGTATAATTTGTGTTTTTGATGCAATAAATTCAATTTTTTCATATTTCGTATTTTTCAGACCATAAGACGCACTTTTTCACTCCCAAAATTGGGGCGAAATGGTGCCTGCATCTTATGGTCCAAATGCGCGACCCCTTGGCTTCTCACCAGCTCTCTCTAGCTGCCAGATGAGAGATGCGGCCACAGCCACATCCCTCATCTGCACTGTACTGCTTCTACCAGCAGAGTGCTGCTGATAGAAGCAGTACATCAGAGAGACACACATGGAAGCGGCCAGCTGGCAGCTTCCATCCATGTCTGTCTGTCAGCCATGATCTCCGATCACCGTGCAGTTCACAGCTAACAAGTAGTGATGAGTGACTAGGCAATATATGAATTTGTGTAATTTTGCGAATACCCGCAATGATATTAAATTTGATATTTGTGAATACTCTCAAAATGGCGATATTCAAGCAACATATTCGGAAATCGAATATTCAAAGCCAACACTACTGACTAGAAGAGTAAAGAATCCCCCGCTTACACCCCTCCCCTTTCTGCCTGAAGTGTGCTCTCTAGTGACACCATTGTTGTGGCTGAAATTGGGTACTGCAGGAAAAAATGTTTACAACTGAGAACATTTCAATTTTTTTTTTGTTTTTTCCTGCTCTAAAAACAGGGTGCGTCTTTTGTTCCGAACCGTACGGTACTTGGTGTGGTACTGCCTTGAAACTCCCTTTATCCTCACTCCTATAAATAGGGTGTGGAAACATGCTTTTTCTTTTCGTTGTTGGGATGTGGCAGACCCGCGTTTGAGTGTAGACAACCCTTTATTTTTCCTGTTTGAATCAACTCCCCCAGCCAGGGCACCTAGACGCAGGGGTGCCTGACTGGGGCGGGAGTTGGAGGAGGAATGACAGCGTGTCAAGCTACACCGTGACGTCGTCAGGTTCCGGACCGGAAGTGGTGCGGCTGGAGGGGGCGGAGCTGCGTGGGTTAAAACCCGGCAGCGAAAGTCCCGCCTCCTCTTTCATCGGAACAAGACAAACCCTGCCCACCCTCCCTACTGTATTGTGGTTGCAGCTTGGGGACGGGTTAGGGTGGGTGGTGGGGGATTGTTTGTTTTCGGATGTTCCCCAGCAGGCGTCCCCAGGACGGCGTCCATAAAGAAGAGCGGTAGGAGTACCAGTATTAGGGTGACCTGCTGGCAGGCACCAAGGTTATACATTGGGCTCTTGCTGGGCAAATGACCCGTATGGTTGTTTTGGGGTTTTGCCTGTGAGTTCATTGCTGTGGAAGGAGCCAGGGCACTGGTAGTACCCACTGAGCCAGTAGTTTGGGGCCAGTGGCTGGTACAGCGGTCGAGTTTTTGGTAAGTGGGGGACACCGTCCTGAGACCTGGGGTAGGGTTCTTTGTTGCATTTATATTTGTATTGTTGTGTTAATAAAGCTGTGGCCAAAGTTTTTGTATCCACTTAAAATTCCAGATCGGTGTCTCATGTTGTTATTGTAAGGGGTAAGTGAGAGTGGGTAGGGTGTGGGGTGGGGTAGGTAGAGATGAAGGGACGGTATGGGTGGGAAGGTTTGTTTCCATCTCTCTCTCTTCTCCTCCCCCCTTCTTTTCTCCTCAGATCAGCCCTGCCCAAGTCATATTGCCTATGCCGCTCATCACTACATGTTATATATACAGTTGTTTTTCACGCTAAATGTTGCAGTAGAGTGAATTGGGGTCCCTTGTACATGTCCCATCATGGGTATGGCCTCCAGTCTTCAGTGTAGTCATCGGGTCCACGCATACATGTATCATTGTTCACATTTATAGTGCCTGCAAGGACCTTTTAATCCAATCCTATCTGCAGGTTTATTTGTTTTTTAAGATGCTTTTTATAGTTTGTAATGAAAGGCTGCTATGGGTGATAAACTCCAGTTAAGTGCGCTGTTTTTTGTTGGAATTAAGTTGTGCTTTAGGGTTGGAGGTGGCCAGGCAGTACGGTAAGCTGGCTCATCCTTCCCTTGTCAAGTAACTATGTTACTAATAGCATTCATTCAAACATTTCACATTTTATAACGAATGCAATCCTGCTTTGCAGAAATGACAGTAATTACAATAATTGCTGTAGATATCATCTCTTTTTTATTTTTTTTAAAGGCTTGTTGTATATAATTTAAAAGCAAGAGTTTCTGTGAGTCACTTATGTAATTAGAGAATGAGAGAGATGGGATTTCAATTATTTTATTGTATCATTCAGAACCAAGAATGGGTTTTATATACGATCACTGTTTGGAGTCTACATAATGGGTGGACCATGTTGAATTGCCTCTATTGTAGGTGGCACCCCCAATGTTCTGTACAGTAAAGGGCAAAGCTCAATGCATCACAGCACCCCACAACACGTGTAACTATATGCCATGGCATGTGGCATTTACAATGTCTATTAGCAGACCTTTCATCATCAATGTGCTGCCTTAATGGAACATACATGAATGGTGTAGTGTAACCTAATTGGTATAATTGCCAGGTTCGTATGGCAATGAGGCAGTTTAATATCTTTCTATTGTGCAAAGTGTCAATATGCTAGAAGGTTGGGTGCGTCATATGTATCTTATGAGTTCTGCCTGGAGATAGGGGAGGTGCAGGACGACAGGTGGTGTTGCATCTATTCCCGATCTGATCAATTGCCGATTCCTGATCGCCTGGAAAGATTGGATCAGCAATCGATCGGCATTTGATCGCTGACAAATCGACCTGTGTATGGCTACCTTAACCCTTGGCTACTCTTTCCAAAACTAAAAACAATTAAATAAAAGTTCTGGCCTCGAATATAATTTACATTTTAATGATAAAGTAAATTCCGCTCCTTCTCTGCGTTTACTTGCCGCTCTGGCTGTATGAATTAATAAACATCTCTTATTTTTATAGTTCATTAGCGGACAACGGGCCGTCTTATCCGGTGCGTCTCTCGGCGAAGTACCGGAGCGTAATTTGGTGGCTTTTCAAAGGAGCTTCTCCGTGCTTCATCTAAGTTTTTCGAACAAATGCGCCGTTCTCGCAGACAAAAAAAAAAGTTTAATGAGCCCTCTGTATACACAGATTAGAAGCTTCTATTAATAACCTTTCTATGATAATGACACCACATTTCATTAATTACAGGACAGATTCTTTGGTTCGCGTACATGAAAAGGACAAATCAGCATTTTGATGGGATATGGCGCATGTTGGGTGATTATCTCACACTCTTCTTGATTTTAAGTGTAATCTGTATTTTTAAATATACGCCAAATGATTATTCAGTCACAGATTACACCTTTATTTATACTGAGCAGCAATTTTAAGCGTCCTTGTCAAGGTTGTGAAATTGTTTCTGCTGTTTCCCTAACTTGTTTTAATTAATACATGGAGCTGATGACATGGGGACAATTCTTGTGTCTGTCAGTGTTATTATTATCATTGACTTGTATTAATATAGTGCTTCTATTTTACACAGCACATAGTCATATCGGTAACTTTCCCTCAGAGGAGCTGACAATCTTATGGCCTTCTATAGTCATATATATGTGACTAACACAGTTTAGCCATATGGCACAGTTACAGATGTTGCCAGTAGGGTGAGGTCAGGGCTCTGCAGGTCTCTTAAGTTCCCCCAAACAAGACTCATCATACCATGTCTGTATGGAGCTGGGTGTGTACACAGTGGACAGTCATGGTGG
>CM070040.1:4799545-4817372 GCA_036250615.1 Ptychadena robeensis | reverse complement strand
TTGGTAGGTCTCATGAAAGTTGTATGGAGGAATCTGAAGGTGTATGGGGGGCTTAAGTGCCACCCATTCGACCTTCTTTCCCATACCGGCTCGATGGGTACCTTTGAATTTCCACTCCAGAAAGTGCCATAACTGGGGCATAAGCCCCGTCAACACGTTTAACCATATATGTGGTTGCCCTTTCAGTACCGACACACCCACCAGGAAATCTCCAACATCCACTGCCGAGCTTCCGCCCTGCTGTGACAAAAGAAAAACAGAAATACAGCCAACAAGAAAATACAAATACAGCAAATCCAAAAACAGAGGGAGGGTGGGTGGGTGACGAACACGGTCCAAAGAGGAAGTACTTCCTGTTTGGCCGGGTTAAATAAACTCCTAAACCCCTCCCCCTTAGCCAAACCACACCCACTTACCTCATTCTGAGGTCCCAGGCCAGTTCCCTGGGTCAAGCTGCCCTCCTCCTAGCCTGCGTCCTGGATCCAGGCGTTACATTCCCTCCACTCGAGTTCCATTGTCTATATTTCTAACGTCGCATTTTATCCATTTAGCAGGAACCCTAAAATACAAATATGAAAGTAACTGTTCCTTGTTTCAAGGTTGAAGAAGATGTCACATACTTATTTTTTCAGTTTTATCAATGTAAGTAGTAGAAAAGGCAAATTCTTTGTGAATTCAGGACTTTAGCTCCCCGTTGTTGTGGAGGTATTTTTCACGGTTTGGTATGTCTGCGCCTGTGGCGGTGTTCACTCCGAGCTAATAATGGCCTTGCTCTTTTCATTAATTCTAACGGCAACGAGTGCAAAGCGGAAGACCTGTCTCAAGGAAGCGAATGCCGTGGATAACAGACAAGCTGGGCAGAGCCGGAGAGACACCAACATCACAAATAAAGTCTACTCAAATGAAAGTGCTGAATTCTGGACTGTGATTAATAAAAGACTTCACTTTATAAAGGGTCGTTATCTCTACCTATAGAAACATTGCCACCAAGGCAGCCAGCTACCACAGTATTCAAAATGAGTTCATTCCTTTTTAACTCTTTAAAGACCACTTGGCAATTCCTCTGCTATCAAAACACATTTCGTTAGTAAGTATAACTCGTCCAGTTTTTTGGACTATAAGACGCACCAGACCATAAGACGCACCCAGATTTTAGGGCAGGAAAACCAGAAAAAATAGATTTTCACATCAATTGGGTCAATGCAATGAATTCAATGAATGCAATATTCAATTCAGCCAGTAGGTGTCACTAGCAGCAGTAGATTCTCAGCCCAGCGTCTTCTTCACACTGATCGGCAGGAGGAGGAGGGGGGGGGCAGAAATCTGCAGTCTTCTCCCTCTCCTCTGCTCTGATCAGCTGTTACTGTGTCCGCGGTAATTGCAGAGTGATTGAATTTCCCACAGACACTGAGAGAGAGAAAGATGGCAGTCCATCTCTCTCCATTTCGTATGCCAGCAAAGCTCTGCTGACTTAGGCAATTATACAGTACAGCTGGGAGAGCCGGACACCAGACAGCATCTCTCAACTGACAGCTCCTCCAGCTCCCCGGCTTATCTCCGTGCCGGGAGAGCTGGCAGGAAGCCAAGGTGTGACCACTGGCGGCTGAGTGGCCGTGGGGGTCGCACATTTGGACCATAAGACGCAGACACTTTTTGCCCCCAATTTTGGGGGTGAAAAAGTGCGTCTTATGGTCCGAAAAATACGGTATGTATTTACCTCCCTAGCACACTGCTGAGGTCCAGATTTCTGTACCAAAATTGCACCATAGAATTTTTTTTAATGCTGTAGGCCTGTTACTTCTCAAACTATGTCCATACATGGGGCTAATAGACATCCTAACTATGATAATGTTTGACACACACAATTTAGTAAAAAAAAAAGAATTAAAAAAAATAAAATAAAATGTATCATCTGAATGATAAAATGTCTAAAATACTTATTTGGTATGAAAGATTTCAAAACAGTATGTATTCATATTTGTATTTTGTTTATAATAAAATTTATATTACATTTGGAAATGTGTTTTTTTTTACTTTGAATTGTATTGGGAACATCTAGGAATCACACTGAAACAGTTTTCTGCATAGAAAACTGTTTCTCGTGCAATTAACTGGGGGGGTGGGGGTGAGCCTGTAGAGAAGATCGGAGCCACCAGGACAGCACAGAACGGTGAGTATGCACTGCTGGGGCTCTGATCTACATGTGTATATGCCCCTCTCGGGGCCGGACACCACGGTGCACCAGTGCTGACTGGTGTGAAATTTTTCACTGCATGCCCCTTTACTTTTTGTTTGCATTGGATCTCTATTGGGGAAAGGAAGGCAGCATAGGCCAGGGCCGCCGTCAGGGGGGGACAGAGGGAACTCCCGTCCCAGGCCCGGGCAGCTAGGGGGGCCCGACGGTCAGCACGTAGTGCCCCCAGCGTGCTGCCTGATCATTACAGCAGCCTCTGCTCACTATCAGCCCGGACTGCCACTGTGTACGATTTTTGCCGTACCGGGCCCCATGGTTTCTGGCGGCTGCCCTGGCAGAGGCAGTGATCGCTCAGGGCACCGGTCTCCCACGGATCGCACCTGCTGGTGTGGCATCACAACCGGGAATTTTCATTGACTTCCTGAGCAGCCAAGGACCAACAATGCTAAATGTGTGTCCACACAACTGGTTATAATCCCCACCATGTGACAGCTGACAACACGGGAGCACAATTGGGTACCAGTTGTCCCCTTATAACAGAATCTGTCTATACAAGGACCATCATCATTATTTTCAGCTTTTTTAAATAGTTCAATGCACTCTTTTATTGGACGACTGCGTACTTACTCACCCAATACACATCAGCGGAGATATGAGAGTCATCAGACACGTTATTAAACACAGTGGAGAGTGAAGAGAATTCCGAAGATACACTATTCCAGAGGTTTAATCATCATAATCGCTCCGTGTTGTGGCTGAATAATAATTTAATTTGCTCCGTACTTTACATCAGACGCTGTAGGTAGTCTAAAGAGAAGTGTAATTTTGCATAGCCGGGCGATCAATAATTATGTCAGCAAACATTTCATTAATTAGTACATGTCAAGTGCGCATTCATTTCAAATGTTTATGGTAAACGCAGCATTTCCATGGCATTCGATTCTGACTAATATGACCGCCAAGCTGAAGGCTAATAAGATATTAATGAAAGAAAATGGATTTGAAAGCAGAATCCTCCTAGACTCACCACGACATATCGATGGAAACTTTTTTCTTTAATTAAAAAGTTACAAGACTATTTAGGGATTGGGGTAGTAATTACGAATTGAGAGTTCAATGTGGGCGTCTTCTAGAGAACGATTGCTTTGTAGTTAGTTGAAAGGTAAACATGAATATGTGTTTTATGTGTTCTGGATCCATAGCTCCTGTCCCCGCCATTAACATACTGAGGATTACGAAATTTACATAAGCTTGGGATTAATATTGGATCTCACTCTCATTTTTCGACTAGCTGACTTTGTGAGCTGATTGCAAAGCCTCTGAACATGGTATGATCACCAAAATTGCTGGAGATGTAGAAAAGGGTTGTGGGAACATTTGAAAAAGTTTAGCTGTAGCACATGTAGTTTTTGCATAAATTAACTTCAAAAAGTAAAACTACAAAACTCAATACAGAAATGGGCAATCTACCGCCCACAGGCCACATGTGGTTCTTCTAGTTGTTTGATTTGGCCCTTTGTCATCTTCTTTCTCCCCTCTGCTCATTCACTGCAACGGGAGAAGATAATATCTAGAGGTGCTAGAATGTCACCATGGGGATGATGCAGTGGTGTGAGCATATAGACAGGGGTGCACATAGGTGGTACTCTGGTACCCAAAAGGGGCCAAAACCTAGCTCTGCGTACCTGCATTATTGTTACACAGCTCATATGTGTACTAACAACTTGGAGGCACACTGAGTCTGGTCGGCTGTAGCTATTAGGCTATGACAGTTTGTGGAATATGACTATGAAAGGTTGACATATGGACTGCAGGTAGTCTCAGGGGTTAGATACCAACCCAGAAAATCTCGGGGTTGCACTACTAAAGTATAAGTTCGGGGGGTTTAAACAGTGTTGTACTGTGAGAGTTGCATGTGACCCAAAGCCAGCTGTTGACCTGTGCATGGAGACAGCCAATCAGAGGCTCAGGAACTGGGAGGTCCATCTGCAACAAAACCTAGCATGCAGGAGGCCAGTGAGGGAGACAGTGAGTCTGTGACAGTAAGCTGGCAGCCTCTGCTCACTGTCACACTCTGTACCCTCCTCGCTCAACAACCTTGGAGGGAAAGGGGATTTTTTTGCTAGCACCCACCCCGGCTAAACATCTTATGTTCGGGGGGGGGGGGTGTTGAAAGAGTATGGGGCCCCAGGATTTCTGGTTGTATCCACTGTATATATAAAACTTTTGGATATAGCAGCCCTTGGTGCAGACAACTTGCGATATGCTGAGAGATTGTTTACCTATATCATGCCATGAGGCTTCTAATGTACAATACAGTGCAAAGTGCTCTTCCTTGTATAATATCTTATCAATGCAGAGATACATTATTCTATGTATTTTATATCTACTCCCAGCTCAACATTAAACCACTTTTTAAAGATTATTTTTTTTACTTCAACAATGTTTTCATCTTTACCAAGCCAAGCTCATTGTATTCTCCCGATCATCTCCATATGATATACATATATGTCATTCCTAGTGGTTATATCACTCGTGTGAAGGCTGTTAGCATAATTATTGATGGAAGTTTCCTACATCGAGATGAAATTCGTGCCCGGGATGATTAAATACATTATCTTGCCAGGAAAATGCGAACGAGCTTCAGATGTTTGTGACTTAAAATGAGCTTCACATCCTCTCTGTAATTACTATTGACACCTTCTAGGTTAGATTGGCCAACAGAGACACAAAAGTCAATAAATTAATGGCTCGCACCACAGTAAAGAGACTGCTTGAGTGACAGCTGGAAACTGCGAAATAATAACAAAAAGATGGAGATTTAAATGATTTCCTTTGAAGTAGAGAGTGTCTGGGTCTGTTCCGGGGTTAAACAGAATCAGCAGAACCTTTAAAAATGAAGCTTTTTATCAGGAATGTTGCCATGCCGAGAATAAACTGAAATGCATTCAGGGTACCTGTTATTAAAGTGATGATATGTTACACTGAGCTTTACAGAGTGCATAGTCATGTCACCAACTGTCACATTGTCCTCACACTCTAACATGTCATAGTCCTATGTTATTAACATAATGAAAATCTAAGTTATGTTGAGGTGTAGTGAAGTGGTTTTACACTTTATATTTTCCTGTGTATATATTGTGACAGACCAGTGGTCTGTCATGTGGAAGTGGTCCATGTGTGGCAGTGAAGGGGTCTGCTGTTGTGTATCCACCAAGATACACCTGCTGGACCCTAACGAGATGGCCGGGTTTGTCTCCACAAAAAGAACTGGGACCACTCAGTCAGGGCTCCTGAGAGAGATTGGAGACAGTGCTGCTGGGTGCAGCAAACACAGGGCACACGAAGAGTGTGTGGCCCCATGCTGATGGCTGCTAGGAGGCAGGCCATTAAAGGTGGGTTTACATGTGTAGATTTTTTGTTCGTTTAACTGCCGATTCGATTTTTTTTGTCTAACATCGTTCGTCCATTTATCGAATGTAACATTAGATTTTTTTGTTCGTTCATCCCGATATTGAATGAAAATACATTCAGAATTACTACGACCGATAAAAAATTACCAACATGTTCGATGACCTTTTGAACGATTTTTTTGTTCGAGATCGAACAAAATGTATCCATCGAACAAATTCCCCATTCTAGATTTTTGTTCAATCAACCAAAACATAGATCGTTCTTCATTGATTGGATGAAAAAATATACAGGTGTAAAGCCACCTGAAGGGTTCCTAAAGGAAGGAACTGTTGTTTGATCGGTACCAAGCCAGGAGGCTTGGCATTTTCGAGTAACTTTTTTTATTTGGATGTCTATTAACCCCTGCGAGGGTGATCCTTTATTTGTACTGTCTGCTCAAATAAACATGAGCAGGAGCCCTTTAAAGGATAACAATCTTGTAGGATCTATGTTTTTTGGAGCACCGTTTGAGCTGATTATGTATATCAGTGGTTCCCAAACTTTCCTTGCAGGGCCCCTCTTTTCTATTTAGGAACATTATCAAGCCCCCCTTCCCATTCTAACACAGGTTAAGAAAGAGGGCCCATGTTAGGTGGAAAATTTGCAATCTGTTGCGAATATGATTATTGCCTACGGGTTTACACGTCAAGATTTTTTCGTCCGACAGATGAACGACGAACGATTTTTTTGGTTCGTTGTACAAAAATCTAGAACGGCCATTTGCTCCGATGGATTTTTTTTGTTCGATATCGGACCAAAAATCGTCCACAAGGTGATCGGACATGTTGGTAAATCTTTCATCTGTCGTTTATTTTTCGTGTAATAAAACGAACGCTCCTTATTTCACTCGATATTTTTTGACTCGATATTTAACCAGTAGCATGACGTATTTCCTGCGCAATGAATGGTGGGATTTTTACAATGTGTGATTTTCATTCGTCTATGATTTATATGGTTTATGTTTTATTTCCAAGTAGAACTTTCCGAACGAAACAATTGCATTGTGGACGAACGTAACAACGTGCTGTCTATAGCTGTGGTATAAGGTGTTTCAAAAATATATATATTTCACTATTAAATGTTCGTTGTTAATAGCGATATGTATGTATGAGTTTGAATACACAGTGAATATACAGGTGTGTGTGTGTACAGTGTGCTGCAGTGAATATACAGGTGTGTGTACAGTATGCTGCAGTGAATATACAGGTGTGTGTACAGTATGCTGCAGTGAATATACAGGTGTGTGTGTGTACAGTATGCTGCAGTGAATATACAGGTGTGTGTGTGTGTGTACAGTATGCTGCAGTATACATCACACAGAATACATCACTTCCAAAAAAAAATCTAAAAGATTTTTAATTCGTGGTTCCACCGATTTCTCTGTCAGATTTCCTTTAGATCTCCTTTTGTTTTACCAAAACCATGTAATATGAGGGACTTTCTAAACCATCAAGTCTACCTGTATTCAATCGCAGAGGACCCGGCACTACTTAGTTGTTAGTAGATCTTAAGGCCCCCATACACGGGTCGGATTCCGGGCGATCGATTCCGGGCGCGTGCACGCGAAACGATCGTGCCGGAATCGTGTGCAGCCCACCTTGTCCGATCGATCACGTCCGATTGATCGGGGGCTCAGAATCGGATCCGACAGAGAACCAACATGTTGGTCTTTTTGATCCGATTCTGCACAGATCAGGGGGAGTTGCCATTTGTGAGGTGGAGTCGGAGATGGAATCGGACACGGAATCGTCCCGGAATCCGTTGGACAAGGTGGTATGCAGCGATCGGATACTCTTAATTGGCCGATCGATCACACCTGCGATTCCCGGCAGAATCGCCGGAATCGATCGGATAGGTGATCGAGCGGCCATGGAATCCGAACGTGTATGGCTAGCTTTACGGATATCTGACAGAAATCTAAAGGTATATGGCCAGCTTAAGACATTAGCCATTTCATTTAAACAAGGCCATTTCTGGTGCAGGCAAAAATTTGCATAGGGCCCCCTTGTCAACCAGGGGAGTGGGGGTTTGGGTGGCATTGGAAAATTGTTGAATGGGGGGTGCTACTGGAACAATTGTCGATCGTTGGGGGGGTTATGTGCGTGCAAATTCACGAGCACTGCGTTTGCACACTCAATCCGCAAGAATATGCTGGTGTGAGGCCACATAGAGACCACCAGGCTCTATGCGCCCACATACTTCGCATCGCCGGAGATACGGCCCAGCATTTAAAGCTGTGTAGAGCCTCTTTCATGATGAAATTAGTTCATGGCGGCTGCTCTCTACATCCCGTTGACTGAACAAAAAAAATTGCCCGGGCCGGCCATGAAGGATAAAAAGAAAATGATATATCACTTCGATATCTCACATGGATGTTCTGTTCTTGCCGCGGTGCTCCGGAAAACAGACAGTTTGCAGAAGTTGTCAGGATAAATTTATCTGATAAGGTCAAAGTGATTCCACAGAGGGAACAAAAAAAAACAAAGCAAATATATTTAAAAGCTCCTGGGTATTTGTGTGTTAAATGAAGGATGGAGGGGAAAAAACACAAAGCCTACAAACACAAAGAGAAGAGTCTCTGCCAGGGATTAATTTTTCAAATGTTAAGAACGTTCCGTAGTGAAAGCTCCTGGTTTTTAAGATGTACGCTCGTCGTTCTTTGTCTGATGGAAACATCTGCTTCATCTGTCTGCTCAGACTTTTAGCCCCGGCTGTGAGAATTATGGAGCTTGTTCTTTTTGTGCTAAAATGGGTCACAGAATGTAACTTATCATGTTAAATTCATCAAACGCTACAAGGCGGACGTATTCCAAGAGCCGCTGTTTAGAGGTGTTTTGGTGTAACGCAACTGCAGGAAGCCAGAGGTCTTAGGACTATCATCCCCTTGGGCACAGGGACTACTCTGTCCCTAGGAAGTTGCTCAGTAAAGTTGGTACTGAAGGAGTAGGAGTAGCTGGGCACATTGTCCACAACAAATACATTGACCCACACCAATCTAGTCTGGCGTGTGGGCAGCCAGTGAGCATAATAGCAAGCACTTCGCTATCAAGCCCCAGCTACGGGGAACCTCTGCCTTTTTTACCTTCTACCTGTGCCAGGTTTCCAGTGGGTGGCACTTTTCCTTGATTGCGTGGTGCCACCCTGATCACTACTGGGGGTATTGCCGGTGTACAGCACTGCCATACCGCATCCTTATTACCTAGGACATGCAAGTACATGGACAATGTGGCCTTGTTCAGAGTTTGTTAACCAAACCGTAGTCTGAGAGTCTTGTAGTTCTGTAGTTCCTGTAGTAGTGTGGTGTAACGCAACTGCAGGCACCCAGAGGTCTGTCCCCTTTAGGACCCCCAACCATCATCCCCTTGGGCACAGGGAGGGCTCTGTTCCCAGGAAGTTGCTCATTGACATCGGTACTGATGGAGTAGTAGTTGGGCACGTTGTCCACTCCACGTGCGGGCAGCCAGGGAGCATAATAGCATGTACTTCTGTGTCAAGCCCCAGCTACAAGGAGCCTCTGCCTTTTTTACCTTCTACACGTTTGTAGTGGGGTGGCATATGTCCCTGACCAAATGGTGACACCCTGATCACTAATGGGGGTATTGCCTTATACATTGACCCACACCAATCTAGTCCAGCAGCCAGGGAGCATAATAGCAAGCACTTCTATGTCAAGTCCCAGCTACGGGGAGCCTATGCCTTTCTTCCCTTCTATCTGTGCCAGGTTTCCAGTGGAGTGGCATGTATCCCCGCCTGCATGGTGCCTCCCTGATCACTACTGGGGAAATTGCCGGTGTACAGATACTGCCATACACTTTAGGACCCCCAGTGAGCATAATAGCAAGCACTTCGCTATCAAGCCACAGCTACGGGGAGCCTCTGCCTTTCTTCCCTTCTACCTGTGCCAGATTTCCAGTGGGTGGCACTTGTCCTTAATTGCATGGTACCACCCTGATCACTACTGGGGGTATTGGTGGTGTACAGAGACTGCTGTACGGTATTCTTATTACCTAGGTTAACAGTGGGGTTCCCTGACTGCATGGTGCCACCTTGATCACTACTGGGGTATTGCCGTTGTAGCGACTACCGTATGGCATCCTTATTACCTAGGTTAACAGTGGGGTTGCATGTGTCCCTGACTGCATGGTGCCACCTTGATCACTACTGGGGTATTGCCGGTGAACAGAGACTGCCGTACCGCATCCTTATTACCTAGGACATCCAAGTACAGGGACATTGTGGCCTTATTACCCTTGGCCCCACTTGTGATTTAACCTCCCTGGTGGTTGATACAAACCCAGTTTTTTCAGAATGTGTTTACAAAACCATAATCCGAGAGTCATGTAGTTCTGTGGTTCCTGTAGTAGTATGGTGTAACGCAACAGCAGGCAGCCAGAGGTCTGTCCCATTTAGGACCCCAGATCATGATCCCCTTGGGCACAGGGACTACTCTGTCCCCAGGAAGTTGGTACTGATGGAGTAGAAGTTGGGCACGTTGTCCACTCCGAATACATTGACCCACACCAATCTAGTCTGGCGTGCGGGCAGCCAGGGAGCATAATATCACACACTTCTGTGTCAGGCCCCAGCTATAGGGAGCCTCTTCCCATTCTTCCCTATCTGTGCCAGGTTTCCAGTGGGTGGAACTTGTCCCACTGGAAACCTGGCACAGATAGGGAAGAATGTTCCCTATGGTGGTTGGCTGGGGGTCCTAAAGGGGGCTGACCTAAAGAGGTCTGTCCCCTTTAGGACCCCCAACCATCATCCCCTTGGGCACAGGGAGGGCCTTGTCCCAAGAAATTTCTCAGTGAATTTGGTACTGAGGGAGTAGGAGTAGCTGGGCAGGTTGTCCACTCCGAATACATTGTCCAGCGTGTGGGCAGCCAGTAGCTTATTAGCATGCACTTCTGTAGTAAGCCTCAGTTTATAGGAGCCTATGCCTTAATTCCTTTCTATCTGACCGCATGGTGCCATCCTGATCACTAATGGGGGTATTGCCGGTATACAGACATTGCCATACCGCATCCTTATTACCTAGGACATGCAAGTACAGGGACATTGTGGCCTTGTTCAGAGTTTGTTTACAAAACCGAGAGTCTTGTAGTTTTTGTAGTTCCTGTAGTAGTGTGGTGTATTGCAAGCACCCCAGACCATCATCCCCTTGGGCACAGGGACTACTCTGTCCCCAGGAAGTTGCTCCGTTACATCGGTACTGATAGAGTAGTAGTTGGGCACATTGTCCACTCCACGTGCGGGCAGTCAGGGAGCATGACAACATGTACTTCTATGTCAAGCCTCAGCTACAAGGAGCCTCTGCCATTTTTACCTTCTACCTATGCCAGGTTTGCAGTGGGGTGGCATATGTCCCTGACCCCATGGTGACACCCTGATCACTAATAGAGGTATTGACTAATACATTGACCCACACCAATCTAGTCCGGCGGCCAGGAAGCATAATAGCAAGCACTTCTATGTCGAGCCCCAGCTACGGGGAGCCTATGCCTTTCTTCCCTTTTATCTGTGCCAGGTTTGCAGTGGGTGACACTACTGGGGGTATTGCCGGTGTACAGACACTGCCATACCGCATCCTTATTACATTGTGGCCTTGATTACCAAACCGTAGTCCAAGACCCTTGTAGTTGTGTAGTTCTTGTAGTAGTGTGGTGTTATGCAACCACAGGCAGTCAGAAGTCTGTCCCCTTTAGGACCCCAGACCTTGATTCCCTAGGGCACACTGAGGGCTCTGTCCCTCGGAAGTTGCTCAGTTGAGTTGTACTGATGGAGTTGGAGTGGCTAGGAACATTGTCCACTCCGAACACATTGACCCACACCAATCTAGTCTGGCGTGGGGGCAGCCAGGGAGCATAATAGCAAGCACTTTTGCGTCAAGCCCCAGCTACGGGGAGCCTATGCCTTTCTTCCCTTCTATCTGTGCCAGGTTTACAGTGGAGTGGCACGTATCCCCAACTGCATGGGATGGCCCTGATCACTACTGTGAAAATTGCCGGTGTACAGAGACTGCCATACAGCATACTTCTTACCTAGGACAAGTACCGGGACATTGTGGCCTTGTTCAGAGTTTGTTTACCAAACCGTAGTCCAAGAGCCTTGTAGTTGTGTAGTTCTTGTAGTAGTGTGGTGTTATGCAACCGCAGGCAGCCAGAAGTCTGTCCCCTTTAGGACACCAGACCATGTTTCCCTTGGGCACAGGGAGGGCTCTGTCCCCAGGAAGTTGCTCAGTCAAGTTGGTACTGATGGAGAAGAAGTAGCTGGACAGGTTGTCCACTCCGAATATATTGATCCACACCAATCTAGTCCAGCGTGCGGGCAGCCAGGAAGCATAATAGCATGTACTTCTGTGTCAAGCTACAGGGAGCCTCTGCCTTCTTTACCTTCTGCCTATGCCAGGTTTGCAGTGGGGTGGCATATGTCCCTGACTGCATGGTGCCGCCCTGATCGCTAGAGATGGTCAAACAATTTGCAGTGCGAATTTTTAAGTAGAAATAATTGATGGGGTCATTTCGACTTTTCACCGAAAAAGTCGAACATCAGCCTGATATTTCAACTGAAATCGAAATTTCAATTTAAAAAAGAACTTTGCTTTTGATTTGCCGTGCCGCTATTTCGTGTGCGAGTATCGCCATTTTATTTAAAATTTTTGCATGCGGGAGTGATTGGAAAATTTGCATCATCATTGCTGGAGATGTAGAGAAGGGTTGGGGGACATTGCTGGAGTTGTAGAGAAGGGTTGGGGGACATTGCTGGTGATGTAGAGAAGGGTTGGGGGAACATTTGAAAACAATAAGTTTTGCTCTAACATGTCAAGTTTGTGTATAAATTGGGTTTAAATCTCAGCTCTGATTGTAAAGCTCTGCTACTATGTACACTGATTCTTCTATTATAGCTCATACAGCAAATCCAAATTTTCCACCTTATGCAGATTTTTGACCTTATGCAAATTTTTGCCGTTATGCGAATTTTCGACTTTAGAAATTACGCAGTCAAATCGAAATTCGATAGGGAAACTCGAAATTTAAGTAAAATAGAATTGTATTTATTTCGACCATCTCTACTGATCTCTACTGGGGAAATTGCCGGTGTACAGACACTGCCATACCGCACCCTTATTACCTAGGACATGCAAGTACAGGGACATTGTGGCCTTGTTCAGAGTTTGTTTACAAAACCGTTGTCCGAGAGTCTTGTAGTTCTTATAGTAGTGTGATGTAATGCAACTGCAGGCAGCCAGAGGTCTGTCCCATTTAGGACCCCAAACCATCATCCCCTTGGGCACAGGGAGGGCTCTGTCCCCAGGAAGTTGCTCAGTTAAGTTGGTACTGATGGAGTAGGAGTGGCTGGGAACATTGTCCACTCTGAACACATTGACCCACACCAGACTAGTGCGGGCAGCCATGGAGCATAATAGCAAGCACTGTGTCAAGCCCCAGCTTCAGGGAGCCTCTGCCTTTCTTACCTATCTGTGCCAGGTTTCCAGTGGGTGCCACCCTGATCACTACTGGGGGTATTGCCAACGTACGTCATCCTTATCACCTAGGTCAAGAAACTACCGGGACATTGTGGCCTTATTACCCTTGTTGAGAAGAACCAAACCGCTAGGGTTTAGATATGGTCGAATTTTTTAAAAAAAAATGTGGGATGGGATGTTAGGAGGGAGAGTTACACCCCCTCCCTGAGTTACACCAATTTCAAAATCCTGGCGGCGGCAGGTAACTCACTATTCTTCCCCCGGTAGGATCAGTAGCAGTATGATTCCGCCAGAGGAAGAATCTTTTCACTATAGAGCACTGTATTTCAGTGAAAAATCGGCTTCTGAAACTGGAAATAATGTCAGTGACGTCAATCAAAATCAGGAACTATGCGTTTCAGGTGCCGGATGTGACGTCAGACACAGACAGGTCGGATTCCTGCTCGATCGATTTTACATGCGATTTAGGTTCAAATCGATCGATTGATCACTTTGGCATTGATTTGTTATCAATAGTGTTGAGCAAGAATATTTGAAATTCAAATATATTTGACGAATATCCGATATACGAAAAATATTTTGCGAATGTGCACTCGGATATTCGCAATGGCGGATATTCGTCATATTATGCTTCAACATTGTTTACCAGCATACATCGCGCATATTTGTGCGCATTGTGAATGGATACGCGCAATACACACAGTGCTCGTACTGGCTGAGATCACAGAATGAAGTAGTGATGAGCGACTAGGCAATATTCGAATTCGCATAATTTCTCGAATATCCGCCATAATATTCGATTCCATATTCGTAATCTCGAATATCCGCAATTACGACATGAATTGCGATCTAACAATCGCAATTGCGACCCAATATGCGCAATGCATGCAAGTCAATGGAGAATGGCGGAATCCGAAATTGCGATTATCCGAGAAAGCGAAGTGCGACCAAATATGCGCAATACATTGAAGTCAATGGAGAATGGCGAAATCCGAAATTGCGATTATCCGAGAAAGCGCAATGCGACCAAATATGCGCAATACATTGAAGTCAATAGAGAATGGCAGAATCCGAAATTGCGATTATCCGAGAAAGCGCAATGTGACCAAATATGCGCAATGCATGCAAGTCAATGGAGCTCGGATATTCGACTGGGAGAATATCCGTCATTTCCATGTTAAAAAAATCGCATTGCGATTATATAATCGCGATCCCATTCATTGCAAAAATCGCAAAAAATCGCGATCGCGTCGGATATCCGATGATATATTTGCGAAATGGCGAAATAGCGATATTCGAGCTAAATATTCAAAATTTGAATATTCGAGCTCAACACTAGAATGAAGGCGAGAAGCTCTAAATTGGTTCGCAAGTCTTTGCGAATCATTGCGAATGGCTACGAGCGACGTAAGGCAATAGAATACAGTCAAATCAAATTTTACGAATTTAGACTCTTCCTTAATATGTTTGTGAAATTAAACAAACACAAATATACCATATGCCGCTTAACACTAGAGATGGTTGAATTTTTTTTAAAGATTCGACCATTTCGATGATTACGAGTTAATTGCAAAGCCCCTGAACATGGTATCATCATTAAACTTGCTGGAGAGGTAGAGAACGGTTAGGGGGTATACTACAAAAAAAGTATGTCTCTAACACAAATAGTTTTTGCATAAATTATGTTCAAAGTCAAGTTAAAATTTCGATTATTGGAATTTCGACTTTGATTTTGAACTTAATTTATGCAAAAAACTACATGTGCTAGAGCAAAACTTTTGGTGAGGATACCATGCTCAGAGGCTTTGAAATCACATTACAAAGTCAGCAAGTCAAAAAATTCAACCATCTGTACTCAACACTAGTGATCAATCGGAAAATCGAGACATCTGTGCCCAGCTTTACGCTTGTTGTCTGGAGTTCTGCTTAAACATTGCCTATATTTAGATTCCTTCCCCCAAGAGGGACAGGCTCTCTTTAAACTGGTCATTGACTATAAAGGACAAGCTGACAGCATGAAAATGGCATTTTTGTTATTTTTTTTCCATTTCCACCCTGAAAAATAAAATCATAACTTTAGCACTTAGACGGGCAACAAAAAAATGTCAGAAAGCATTAAAGCAAACAAAGAATGTATCCCCCATGGGCGAGACACCATCGCGGCGTTCGGTGCTTCCTGCAGCCATCTCCGATGCTTTCCCCGGTCACTGCTAATGATCTAAATTATGCCGAGCGGTGAGAAGTCTGAGCGCACATTAGATAAAAAGCAATTTTCGCTTTCCTGAAATGTTTTACTCATTAGAGAAATGCACACAGACCTACTTAGACCGGGAGATGTTTCCCCAGCATCCAGGGATTTGGGTCTTTATGCATTTTTGCTCAAGTTAAATCCTTTGTGAAAAAAAAAAAAAAAAGATGAACAATTTGATTGACACCTCTGTTCTAGTTTATATACCTCGTACCTGGATGTGTCCACTCTTTCTCCCTGGCACCTTACAACAGGGCTGCCATCAGAAAAAGTACCCATATAGGTAATATTTACAAGGCTATGGAGATCTGTTTTCCCCATTGAAAACTATCATTTGGTGACCTCCGTAGAGATGGTCAATTTTTTTTTTTCGTTTTGCTCTAGCACATGCATAAATTAAGTCCAAAGTCAAAGTCGAAATTCCAATTTTCGAAACTTTGACTTGACTTTGAACTTACCGTATTTTTTGGACCATAAGACACACTTTTTCACCCCCAAAATTGGGGGGAAAAAGTGCCTGCGTCTAATGGTCCGAATGTGCGACCACCCGTGGCCATCCGACTGCCGGTGATCGCAACTTGGCAACCCAACAGCTCTCCCGGCAGATAGATCAGCTGTGTGCAAAGGGAAAGGAGATCAGCTGTGTGATCGGCACACAGTAGTCGGCACACAGTAGTCTGTGTCAGCTGTGTAGATCTCCCATCTGCTAGGAGAGCTGTGGGGAGCTGAATTGTATTGGCTATATTTTCAGAGCCCCGCAAATATAGCCAATGCAGAGTGTGTGGAGCAAGCTGCACTGGCAGGCAGCTTCCTCACACACGCAGCAGAGAAGGGACAGGCAGACCAGAGTGCAGATTCCCCCGTGCTCCCCCTCCCTTCCCTCTCTGAGCTTTGTGTGAGGAAGAAAAGAGGCTGAAGTGTGCTCTCTAGTGACACCATTTTAGTTGCTGAATAGGGGTACTGCATGAGATTTTTTCACATTCATTTAAACAAATGAAATATTTTTTTTCTGATTCCCTGCTCTAAAAACTGGGTGCATCTTATGGTCAGGTGTGTCTTATAGTCCGAAAAAGAAGGTAATTTGTGCAAAAACTATTTGTGTTAGAGCCATACATTAGAGCCATACATTAGAGCTATATATTAGTATAACCTCAACCCTTCTCTACATCTTCAGCAGTTTGGGTGATGATACCATGCTCAGAGGCTTTGCAATCAGTTCACAAAGTCAGCTAGTCGTAAAATTTTACCATCTCTACTGGATAGTTTTCAATGGGGAAAACATATCTCCATAGCCTTGTAAATATGACCTATATGGGTAAATTTTCTCATGGCAGCCCTGTTGTAAGGTGCCAGGGAGAAAGAGTGGACACACATCCAGGTACGAGGTATATAAACTAGAACAGAGGTGTCAGCCAAATTGTTCATCTTTTGTTTCTGTAGTATATCCCTAACGCTTCTCTACATCTCCAGCAAGTTTGGTGATGATACCATGCTCAGGGGCTTTGCAAATAATTTGA
Organism: Ptychadena robeensis; assembly: GCA_036250615.1. NCBI lineage: Eukaryota > Metazoa > Chordata > Amphibia > Anura > Ptychadenidae > Ptychadena > Ptychadena robeensis. The sequence continues at coordinate 4,800,477 of CM070040.1, read as the reverse complement.
AATGGTCGAATCTTTTAAAAACAATTTGACCATCTCTATTGCAGTAAATTAACCCTCAGAGGACTGGCAGGTAAATATATAATCTCTCATATGATTCCAGGGAACAACAGGTAAGTATATTTTATTTATGACTGTGGAGCGCATCTCCACCAGTGGTAAGTAAAATTTTCTTTTGGTACTGTATTTTTCGCCGTATAGGAAGCACCAGACCATAAGACGCACCCAGTTTTTAGGGCAGGAAAACCAGAAAAAAAAGATTTAATACGTTTTCACATCAATTGGGTTAATGCAATATATATTAAGTAAATGCAATATTCAATTCAGCCAGTAGGTGTCACTAGCAGCAGAACATTCTCAGCTGAACACGTCATCTCTACACTGATCTGCTGGAGAAAGAAGGGGGCTGGGCTGTCTCCTCCTCTTCTCTCAGTCTCTGCAGATGATGCAGTTACTGTGTCTGTGGTTTCTGCAGAGTAATTGCAGTTCCCACGGACAGGAGAGAGAGAGATAGATGATCATCATTGCTATTGGAAGCAAAACTTTGATCTCTGCTGGCATAGGCAAATACACAGTTCAGATGGGAGAGCCAGACACTGGCCAGCATCTTACATTTTACAGCTCCTCCAGCTTCCCGGCTGGGAGACTTGGCGGGAAGCCAAGGTGTGACCACGGCCTCCGCAAGCACATTTTGGCCCCAATTTTGGGGGTGAAAAACTGCGTCTTATACGGCAAAAAACACGGAATATTTTCTTTTGAGTATACATCCACTTTAAATAAAGGTAAAAGTTCTCTCTCCCCCTTCCAATGTCTCTGGCGTCCTTTCTATGTCCAGTATAATTACCAGAAAGCTCCCCCAGCAGTCATTGGCCTTTACTTTAGAGATGGTCGAATTTTTCGACTTGCTAACTTTGTGAGCTGATTGCAAAGCCCCT
>CM070040.1:4766141-4778138 GCA_036250615.1 Ptychadena robeensis | reverse complement strand
ATTCTCCATTGACTTGCATGCATTGCGCATATTGGATCGCAATTGCGATGTTTAGATCGTTATGGCGGAATATTATGGCGGATATTCGCGAAATGACGCGAATTCGAATATTGCCTAGAAGCTCATCACTAGTTGTAAGTGAGGAAGCCATTAGATTGTCATTTAAAGAGCACAGATGGTGATTAGAACTAGTATTGCAAATATAGGCATTTTGAGATTTCACAAAGATCTGGAATATAGCGCTATATATTCGTACCATGCATTGCATTCCCAATAATCTCATTTACAAGTGCAAATTTTCACGATTAATGAGTGTTGTCTCGGGTAGTGATTACACTGCAGATGCTATTTATCATTTTGCCACTAGATGCCACTATGATGATCGAATTGAGTATTAGTAGAATTATTCAGGATTACAAATTCGAATATTGGCTATGCCGCTCATCACTTGTGAGGTGTCGGGATCCGGAGAAGGGGGTGACCAGACAAGCAGCCTACACTGACAACCAGACATGTGAACCAAAAGGGGTTTATTGTGCGCTTAAAAATCAGGAACAAAGCAAAAAGGTGCAAACATAGTCCAGATGCAGGTGTACAGGTGTAAAAATGCTCAGCCAGCATGGATGGGTGAGGCACATCTATATAGCCTTCAGGCTAACGAGACAGGTGACCTCAACCTGGCCCACGCTTGCAGGGAGCCACCTGCTGGTGACTGTGGAAACAGAAGGGGAAGGGCAAGCACAGTGCCACCAGCAGGCGGTACCTGGTACAGCCGGGGTCTTCACATGAGGACTATTTTTGGTTGAGGGAAGCTCTAAGGGTCTCTACCTGGGTTCAGGTTGACTTTTTAAACTTATTTTTGTGCACAAAGTAAACTGTTGTACTGAGCTGGATCGACTTCAGCAAATTGAGCCAGTGCCTCATCTCCACTCTATATTCCATGCCTCGATCATTTAATTAAGCAGCTTCATTCCAGCCCACCTCATTTTCCAGTAGTGCCAAGTAATTTAAAACCGTGAATTATCTAAAACTCTCACTGAACTGAAATATGATTTTTTTCTGCTTGCAAAATTGCGTATTAGGTTTGGCCTTCAATTATCTTTCTTTCGGGTTTTTTTGTGACACTCCCATGAAGCAGATTTTACTGATGCCTTCAGCTTTCCCAGAGACTAGACAGATGTCGATGTAACAGAGTGTTATCATGGTGTTCCTGATACAAAATCTGCTTCCTGAGAAGTAAATACAGTACAGAAGGTGTTCCATGCCCCGCACAACCTCTTGTTAATTTCGCAGCAATAAAAAATAAACAACCGTACTGCAAGTGTTGAAATAATATTCTTGACAGTAAAGTAAAGTCAAAGTAGTTTATGCAAAATAAACAAATGCTTACATTTATAGTGTAAAAATAAAAATACACAAAGCAAGATAAAATATATATATCCCAGCTGTCACAATGGTGAAGAAGTGCTCCAAAATCATAAAAAATATATAGTTACCTGCTCTTGTCACAGTCACTTTAATTCTCTGTAGATGTCTTCTTGGTGAAAACCTCCCTAGTGCTCACCCCATACCATGCCTGTTAAGGAACATGGCTATCCCGGGTACCACCTGCTGGTGGCACTGTGCTTGCGCTTACCTTGGGTAGTTTCCCTGGTCACCAGCAGGTGGCTCCCTGCAAGTGCGGGCAGGGTTAAGGTCACCTGCCTTGTTAGCCTAAAGGCTATATAGGTGTGCCTTACCCATTTATGCTGGCTGAGCATTTTTACACCACTTGTACACCTGAATCTGGACTATTTTTGCACCTGTTTGGTTCCTGATTTGTAAGTGCACAATAAACCCCTTGTGGTTCACACATCCCTGGCTGGTTGTCAGTGTATGCTGCCTGTCTGGTCGCCCCCTTCTCTGGATCCCACAGCTGGGTTGGGTTAAGGTCACCTGTCTCATTTGCCTGAGGCCTATATAGGAGTGCCTTACCCTCTCACACTTGCATGAGCATTGATGTAATCTGGTGTACTCTGGGCAGTCTGAACTCTGAGTATTTAATCTGAGATCTGAACTCTGGTCCCCTGTACTTCATCTGTAATCTGGACTCTGATCCCCTGTACTTCATATGTAATATAAACTCTGGTCCCCTGTACTCTATCTGTAATCTGGACTCTGGTCCTCTGAACTTCATCTGGACTCTGGTCCCCTGTGCTTCATCTGTAATCTGGACTCTGCTCCCCTGTACTTCATCTGTAATCTGGACTCTGCTTCCCTGTACTTCATCTGTAATCTAAACTCTGGTCCCCTGTACTTCATCTGTAATTGGACTCTGGTCCTCTGAACGACTCGGACTCTGGTCCCCTGTACTTTATCTGTAATCTGGACTCTGGTCCCCTGTACTTCATCTGTAATTCGGACTATGGTCCCTGGTACTGCATCTGTTAATCTGGACTTGCTCCCCTGTACTTCATCTGTAATATAAACTATGGTCCCTGTACTCATCTGTATCGGGACTCTGGTCTCTGAACTTCATCTGGACTCTGGTCCCCCTGTACTTCATCGTAATCTAAATCTGGTCCCCTGTACTTATCTGTAATCTGGACTCTGGTCCTATGAACTTCATCGGACTCTGGGACCTGGTCCCCTGTACGTCCATCTTTAATCTGAGTCTGCGTCCCTGTACTTCATCTGTAATCTGGACTCTGCTCCCCTGTCCACCCTTCATCTGTAATTGGAACTCTGCTCCCCTGGACGTCACTGTAATTGGACTCTCTGCTCTCCCTGACCTTCTCTGTATCAAACTCGGGTTCCCCTGTACTTCATCTGTAATTCGGGCCTCTGGTCCTTGACTTCATCTGGACCTGGCCCATGTGTACGTCATCTGGTAATCTGGACTCTGGGTCCCCTGTACTTAATCTGAGACTCTTTTCCCCGTTGTACTTCATCTGTAATCTAAACTCTGGCCCCGTTGTACTTTATCTGTAATCTGGACACTATTGGTCCTCTGAACTTCATCTGTAATTGGACTCTGGTCCCCTGTACTTCATCGGTAATCTGGACTCTGATTCCCCGTACTTAATCTGTAATCTGGACTCTGTTACCCTGTACTTCATCGTAACTCTGGTCCTCTGAACTTCATCTGGACTCTGGTCCCCTGTACTTCATCTGTAATCTGGACTCTGGTCCCCTGTACTTAATCTGGACTCTGTTCCCCTGTACTTCATCTGTAATCTAAACTCTGGTCCCCTGTACTTTATCTGTAATCTGGACTCTGGTCCTCTGAACTTCATCTGTAATCTGGACTCTGGTCCCCTGTACTTCATCTGTAATCTGGACTCTGCTCCCCTGTACTTCATCTGTAATCTAAACTCTGGTCCCCTGTACTTCATCTGTAATCTGGTCCCCTGATCTTGGATCTGCTTCCTGAACCTGTAAAAAAACAAAGAAAGAACCTTATTGTTTTGCCGTGTCCTAAAGGTACGGACCCTCCGGCAACTGGGGGACTTTTAAACCAAAAGTAATTTGAATATATAAAATTTTATTTCAAAAAGTCATATGAAAAAATTAACAAAGTTCATTGATCATATTGGGGGGTATAAAACCCCTGTGGATAAACACCGCCTCTGCAGGAATCCTATGCCACCCAATATTGTTTAGTTATAGTGTTTAGCTTGAATATCGCTATTTCGCCATTTTGCGAATATATCAGCGGATATCCGACGCGATCGCGATTTTTTTTTTTATTGCGCTTTTATAATCGCGATCCATTGCAATGAATGGGATCGCGATTATATAATCGCAATGCGATTTTTTAAAACGGAAATGACGGATATTCTCCCAGTCGAATATCCGAGCTCCATTGACTTGCATGCATTGCGCATATTGGATCGCAATTGCGCTTTCTCGGATAATCGCAATTTCGGATTCCGCCATTCTCTATTGACTTCAATGTATTGCGCATATTTGGTCGCATTGCGCTTTCTCGGATAATTGCAATTTCGGATTCCGCCATTCTCCATTGACTTGCATGCATTGCGCATATTGGATCGCAATTGCGATGTTTAGATCGCAATTCATGTCGTAAGTGCGGATATTCGAGATTACGAATATGGAATCGAATATTATGGCGGATATTCGAGAAATTACGCGAATTCGAATATTGCCTAGAAGCTCATCACTATTTAGTTACTAATTGCTAAGGTAGATATTACCTGTGAACTACTAAGTAAGTGAACTACTATACTCATATGTGCCTATCATCCAGAGATCATCTACAGACCTCTGAATTTATGCCACATGTATTACCTCCTGAAGAAGCAATCAGCGAAATGTGTTAAGTATGTTATATACACAGGTGTAGCATACACTCGAACTTTGTTGTTTTTTTAATATGACTTTTTGAAATAAAATTGTATGTAATAAAATTACTTTTGGCTTGAATGCTCTGAAAGTCTCCCAGTTGCCGGAGGGTCCGTACCTTTAGGACACTGCAAAATAATAAGGTTCTTTCTTCGTTTTTTTTATGTTAGTTGGGATGTGGCATCACAATTTTAAGGACAAATTATTCCTGAGCCCTGGACTCTTTATGTGGAACACTGATCCTACTCCCCAGCACCTGTCTGTATCCAGTTTTTGTTTTCTGCAAGTCATCATTAAATTCCATTCCCTGTCTGGTCTCAGTGTGTGTGTTGCCTGTCCTAGTTGTCCCCTGTCCTGGTCCCTGACAGCGCCATTGAAAATGATAGCAGTACACATCCTTTCCTCCTTCACTCTACACATCACCAGCGCCATCGATGATGCAGATGATGTGGGCTTGGAAACTGACGCTCCTCCATTGGAGGTTTATGGCATGGCCCCCACCCCTTCGGTGTCACCAATGACGTAGAAGGGGCAATGCCAGGGACAATTGGAAGGTGTGGCGAGATAGAGAATCTCTGTCACTTTCAGGACCACATGTAAGCTTTGATGGTCCCAGCTCAGGAAAACAAACTCTGCACGAGCTGGGTTTGTCTCAAACACTGAGGAGGTTAATGAACAGCAGTAATGCAAATGGGCACCAGATGGCACTATATAATGGGTTTCAGCTGTGAGCAGAGGCTTGTCAAGGGGATGCAATGATGTGATTTGGTTTTCCCCACAAGTATTTGATAGAAGCTTCTACAACCACAGCTTTTTTGACTGATCGCTCGAATAATGGAGGTTTGCCTACGAGAGACAAAATGTACATGAGTAGTGATGGCCGAACTGCCTGCAAGGCGGACAGTTCGGCCGCGAACAAGCATGTTCGTCCTCCTTCTCGCCAGTGGACAGTACGGGAGTTCGACCCGCCCTGTTCGCCGGCGAGAAGGAGCCCTCTATTCTTCCTCCGGTGGGATCATAAGCAGCGAGATCCCGCTGCAGGAAGAATCTTTTCACTGAAGACCGAGTAGAGAACCCGGTCTTTCAGTGAAAAATCGGCTCGCAAACCCGCATGTGACGTCAGTTAGCACACCAGGAACTATGCGTTCCAGGTGCCGGATGTGACGTCACTGACATCACTAGGTGGGGAATTTGAATCTGTCTGCGAACGGGCGGACGGCGGACTATTTTATAAGTACGCTCCGCCCGTTCGCGGACGAACATGGCCGAAGTTCGGGCATCACTATACATGAGGAGAGGAGGTAGAACTAGCCATAATGCCTGGGTTCAGAAGGTACCGAACGGTAGGATTTTGACACAGTGGAGACTAGACCTTACTCACAAAGTCAGCAAGTCAAATTTTCAAAACATACAAATTTAAAAACATGAATTTCTGGTGGTGGTTTGGCTTTAAATTCAAATTTACGTTGACCTAAAAATTTTCAACTTGACTTTCAACCTAATTTATGCAAAAATTTATAAAAAAAAAAAAAACGACATTCCCTACAGTTCCTTTTTATCTCTTGATTCAAGTGAGTGAATTAAATCTTTTCAGCACAAAAAAAACTTGGCTTATACTCGGGTATACACGGAACTGAAAATTTTGTGACCATCTCTATCATCATCGGAGACACGTAATGCCTTGAACCATGGTTCACCTTCTTTTTTTCTTTGCTACATGTGACCATCTTAGAAGAAGCGAATAAAACTTTGAAAAACGAATGGAAATTCTTTCTCTTTTCTATGTTCTGATACACTTTGTTGCCTCCATTATTTATGTATTTGTTTAACTGTTCAAAAGAGTTGAGTTGCGCTTCGACCATGGCCGTCCATTTCCCGCCTACACAGAAAAGCTTTTGTTATACGGCAAAGCAGATGCTAGTTGTTGTCCCCGTAAAAGCCGAATGCCATGAAGCTTAAGAGATGGCGGATTATAAATGCATTCTTATTCGCAATGTAATATCTTCAGAGACTTCCCGCGTATTAGGCCACCGATGCGTGCGTAATAGAGGAGAACAGGCCGGGGTCGGAAGAAACGGTTGCATCGCCAAACTCTGCACCACTTAAGGAACCTAATGTATGAATAATGTTCCATCCACACAACGGTCACATGTAAATGCCAAGTATGTATGGCACGGCTTAACAAGTCCGCTGACATGAGTTACCTTGTCAGTAATGTCTCCAACATTTATCAGGCAAGATGTTTCTAAAAAAGAAAGGAAAATACCAGGGATGTTTACCAGGGATAACAGGTAGTTTAATGTCCTTGTGGTTTCTTATGATACGAAGGATCATTTAATCAGAAAGATGATCTATGTCTAAAGCTGGCCATACACCTGCAGGATTCTCTGTCAGATTTCCTTCAGATCAGATCAGATCTACCAACAACCATGTAATATGAGGACCTTTCTACACCTTCCAATCACTATGTATTGTATCAGGGAGGACACTATACTACATGGTTGTTGGTAGATCTGATCTGATCTGAAGGAAATCTGACAGAGAATCCTGCAGGTGTATGGCCAGCTTAAGTCCATAGAAATTGTCGAATTTTTCAACTTGCTAATTTTTTGAGCTGATTGCAAAGCCTCTGAACATGTTATTATCACCAAACTTGCTGGAGATGTAGAGAAGGGATGTGGGAATATTTGAGGAAATAAACATTTGCTCTAGCACATGTAGTTTTTGCATAAATTAAGTTCAAAATCTGTCAAAATTCCGATTTTCAAAATTTACTTGACTTTGAACTTAATTTATGCAAAAACTATTTGTGTTAGCGATATTATATTTTTGTAGTATACCCCAACCATCCTCTACATCTCCAGCAAGTTTGGCGATGATACCATGTTCAGGGGCTTTGCAATTAACTTGAAATCGTCGAAATGGTTGAATTTTAGGGAAAAAAATTGAATCCATTGATCGATTGGTGCAATTATAATATCCAGTGGCAGTTTTAGGCATTGGCAGTTGCCCAGGGTGGCACCATGATGGGGGGTGGCTGAAAACATTTCTGATGCCCAGATGTCTCCCCCATGGCACGGCCACAGGGAGAGAGAAGGAGTAGAGGAGAATCACCTCCCCCAGGGGGTGAGGGGTGTTCGAACAGAATAGTCCTTAAGGGTAAAGCAGGGAACACAAGTATAGATGAGCCCCAGATTGATGGCCACTTCGAGCATCTAATGCGGCCATCCCTGTTTTGGAGAGGGACCAATCAATCCTGCTTGAAAAGAGGGATATCAGTCATGACCTTAAACCACGGTTGCTTTCCAATGGACTCCTATATCTGTTCAGAGCTTAAGGCTCCACTTTGGGAGAGGATGCCGCGCAGTATTTCAGCTGCGGATGAACTGCTCCCATTACCCCCGATGAGCTGGACTCCACTGCTGCGGTTTGCCCACGTTGCAGTGTGAACACGGAACAAAATATGCGGTTCAAATGCTAATCTGCGGCTCAAATGCATGCAAGCACTGTCCGTGTTCATTGAAATCAATTGACGTGGATCGGCCACAGTTTTGCCGGTTTTAGCCCATTGACAGTAAAACTGTACTGCTTTCCGCATGTGTTTTTCTGTCCTCCCATAGTGGAGCCTTACCCTAACAGAGTCTAACCTCCTCCCCAGGGAGTGGCCAGAGATGCTGATCTTCCTAGGACCGCCCCCCGATCATATCAAATGGGGGTCTAACATGGATCCCTACAATACATTTCAGCCTCCTGGGATGCAGGGCTATTTCTCCCAGGATGGTTGGTGTACATTTCCACTGCGTTTTGTGACCTGTTGGGGCCCCTTACGTTAAGTGCAGTGCTTGGCCGGGGTCCCAATGGATCACATACACATTACCTGCCCAGCGGATGCCCTGTTCATACATCCGCCAATGTAGGGATTAACGTACTGCCCTACGATAACCCCCTGCATCGGCAGAACGGCTCAGCGCTATGAGAACCCCACCTATTGTATACTTTGTTCCCCAACCTATTAGATTGTAAACCTGACCGAGCAGCATCCTCTACTCCTCCTGTGTCATACCTGTACCTGTGTGTACTATCCTGTGTTGTATCTTCATTTCATTGTATTGTACAACACTGTGTTATGTGTTGGCGCTTTATATATGTAAATGATAATAATAATAACAACAGGATCTGCTGAGCAGGTAAAGTGTATGTGATCCGTCGAGACCCCCGCCAAGCACTGCGCTTAACGTAGGGGGTCCTGACGGATCACAAAACGCTGAGGAGACATAGCCTTACAAAAAAAAAACATTTGTAATTGTTTTTACATATTTGGACCATAAGACGCAGGGACATTTTACCATTGATTTTAATGGTAAAACATTGAATAATTTTGAACACAACTGTATATCACTCATGCTGTCTTGATTTTTGTAACGACGATACCTCTTCCTCTAAATGTACATTCACATACAACCCAGTTTACACCAGCAAGGCCACAACTCTTCTTCTGCCGCAGAGAACTCGGCTTTGTGGTTGAATTGGCAGCGATCACTTGTGTACATATTCTCCCGACGAGAAACCCACTTAGTACATTCAAGGCCACCATGTTTGTTCTGGATTCAGAGTGAGCGTCACCATGAGAAAAGGTAATAATAAACAGTTATGGAAATGCGTTGTGAGGACAATGGCTATAGAAGGGCCGAGAGTTAAGTGGCATTCACCGACCGTAGAAGAGCGTAGCAAGGCATGAGCTTCCGTAAATAAGTCAGCGCGCTGCATGCTTGTCATTCCCTTCTGGGTAAATACACGACATTTGTTACAATAAGAAGCATTCCAGGAAAAGCAGATGCAGTTCTGATGTTTAGATTGCCCTACATTCCAGAGTAAAAAAATAAGAAATAAATCATAACATCTGCGCATTACTCACCCGTAGTCAGGGCCGGGCCGACACAGAGGATGAAGAGGCTCCAGCCTCTGGGCGCTGGTCAGGTCTGGGCGCTGCTCAGGGGGTTAAACTTCTGACGGCTCCATCTCGTCCTGCACTTTCTTCTCAGAGCCGTCAGAGCTCAGATCAGCTCAGATCAGCTCTAAGCTGGCCGATGTCACCCCTCTCCCAGCCCAATTTGCATATGAATGACCCGGGCCCCCCGGGGGCGCGGGACATTCATATGCAAATTGGGCTGGGAGAGGGGCACACTTGGGCAGCTCAGCCTCTGTTGTTGGAGGTGCCTGTTGTTGTTGGTGGTGGATGGATGGATGGATCGGACTTTTGAAAAAGTCTGACGTTCGCCGAGAACTTCAGATTCCCCGCCTTTTGCCAGGGAATTTCAATGGGAACTATACCGGAGATGACGCCACAACGTCACTTCCTGTATATGGAATGCACAGTTCCTTGTTCCTAAACCGCAAATGACATCAGTCGGACGTCACTTCTGGCCTGTGCCCGGTATAGTTAAGGCTCCATTCTGCTTTGCTGAGTGTCTAGTGTCAGCCACAGATTCGAGTGGTGGTGCAGAGCTCAGGCTAGGGGAAGGGGTCTTCATGTAATCTCCACCTCACTTTGCACCTCCAGTGTCCATCACAGACTGGAGGGGTGGTGCGGAGCTCAGGCTAGGGGAAGGGATCTTCATGTAATCTCCACCTCACTTTGCACCTCCAGTGTCCATCACAGACTGGAGGGGTGGTCCGGAGCATAGGCTAGGGGAAGGGGTCTTCATGTAATCTCCACCTCACTTTGCACCTCCAGTGTCCATCACAGACTAGAGGGGTGGTGCGGAGCACAGGCTAGGGGAAGGGGTCTTCATGTAATCTCCACCCCACTTTGCACCTCCAGTGTCCATCACAGACTGGAGCGGTGGTGCAGAGCACAGACTAGAGGAAGGGATCTTCATGTAATTTGTTTAAAAAATAATTTCAAGTTAATTGCAAAGCCCCTGAACATGGTATCATCGCTAAACTTGCTGGAGATGTAGAGAAGGGTTGGGGGGTATACTACAAAGAAAATATGTCTCTAACACATATAGTTTTTGCATAAATGAAGTTCGACTTTGAACTTTATGTGCTAGAGCACAAGGCACTTAATGTGTTTCCACAGCTTTTCTCTACATCTCCAGAAATGTTGGTGATGATACCATGTTCAGGGGCTTTGCAATCAGCTCACAAATCAGCTAGTTGAAAAATTCGACCATCTTTAATCTCCACCCCATTTGCACCTCCAGTGTCCATCACAGACTGGAGGGGTGGTGCGGAGCACAGACTAGATGAAGGGATCTTTGTCTAGTCTCCGTTCTTCCCCTCTAGGAAAGTGGCACAGATGGTCTTTGCGGATCCCTAGACCTGGATGCTAGGCCTAAGGGACGTCCTGGAACAGGGCCACATGAACTGCAAAGACTGGCAATATATCCCAGGCCCCTACGAGCAATCCTATTTATACCCTGATGACATGGTCAGCAGCTCCCCAGTATCTGGACAGAACCCCGTATTTTACAGGGGAATCAAAGAATATCATTAACAGTGCCAGGCTAACATGACTTTACTTATTACTGAATGAATTTCAACATGGAAAATACATTTCTCTGCAAAGTGTGATTACTGCAGCGTAGCTAAATGTGCGTCATACCCCCGGTCCTGCTTAATCATGTCTAAGTGGACTCACAGATACGGAGATTTACACTGAAAACACATCCAGATGGAAACACTTCTACGTGTTTTCAATAAAACACATCCAAATAGATTCACGACTTCGTATTTCTGCTGAGACGTGTCAAAATGGATCGCCATCTATGTTTCTTTATCGCTGACACATATCCAAATAGATTCATGTATTCTCTTTCCATGGGCGTCGGTAATGACGCATCAAAATGAAGGTGGACGCATGTTAACATACGGTGTCTCACTGTATTATTGGGTGCTGCAATGTTCTTTGTGTTTAAAACTACTGTATTTTCTGGCGTATAAGACTACTTTTTAACCCAGGAAAATCTTCTCAAAAGTCGGGGGTCGTCTTATATGCCGAGTGCAGAAACTTCTGAGCCAGAGGAGTCTGCCTGTCAGACATCGGAAGCGCCCCCTTATCCCCCCTCCCTCTCTCCCTCCTCAATGTTTAAAACAAAGCCAACATGCTCATTAAAGGCTGTGGCTCCAGTGGCTGAAACTGATATTGCAGCTCAAACACATTAAAAGTCTAGAGATGGTCGAATTTTTCGACTTGCTAACTTTGTGAGCTGATTGCAAAGCCCCTGAAAATGGTATCATCACCAAAATTGCTGGAGATGTAGAGAAGGGCTGGAGGAACATTTGAAAAAAAAAGTTTTGCTCTGGCACATGTAGGTTTTGCATAAATTAAGTTCAAAGTTAAAGTCGAAATTCCAATTTTCTAAATTTTTACTTGACTTTGAACTTAATTTGTGAAAAAACTATTTGTGTTAGAGACATACTTATTATTTTGGAGTGTACCCCCAACCCTTCTCTATATCTCCAGCAAGTTTGGTGATGATACCATGTTCAGGGGCTTTGCAATTAAGTCGAAACCGTCGAAATGGTCGAATTTTTGAAAAAAAATGTGACCATCTCTAATTAAAACATCTTCACTGGAAGACTTCCGGTTCCATGTAGGAGCCGCACAGAGAGAGAGCTCCCGCGCCCGGAGACTAAACCTATATAAAA
>CM070040.1:4656046-4667052 GCA_036250615.1 Ptychadena robeensis | reverse complement strand
AATCGATCGGATAGGTGATTGAGCGGCCATGGAATCCGACTGTGTATGGCTGGCTTAACTTTTTAAGGGTGCAACAAATTATCCACCCCATGTTTACAGAACTGACTGCTTATATTAGTAGCCCTGTTTTGTAGGGGTGCAACAAAATATCCAATCCTTTCTACAGAGCTGACTTCTCATGTGCCGCCAAAAAATTCCCACCCCATGACAAGTACCTGTTAACTAATAAACCAAAACAATTCCACCCTTTGGCAAAAAAAAAACAGTTGACCAATGTCCACCTGTTGGTCTGGGGCCTAGGTGCCCAACCTATGGCCCGGGGGCCACATGCCCCCCTTGGTCCTCCACATGCGGCCCCCAAAACCTAACTGTTAATGCATAGCAACCCACCTGTGAAGTGGTCACATGCTGACCTTGTTTTCCTAATCAACTTTGGCAGTCCTACATCAGTAAAATTGTCAATATTGATCTGGGAAACCAGGTCTACATATGACTGCTGCACCCAGGGGCAGATATGTCAACGAGGGGAGGGTCTGGATCGATGTTATGTGTGGCCCTTTAGTGATGCAGAGGGCCGCACTTGTGTCCCTCCATATCAACTCAGTTGCCCACCACTGGTCTGGGGGGAGCAACTTATGTTGGAATCCCTGTTTTGTAGGAGTGCAACAAAATATCCACCCCTGTCTACAAAACTCATATGCTGCCAAAATTCCCAACCCATGACAAGTACCAATCTTCCCAAAAAATTCCACCCTTTGGCAAACACCAGATAACCAATGTTCACCTGACAGCGGGTCTAATATGTTGATCATTCGTTTCATCCTTACAACAAAAACACCATCTCTTCATGTTCTACAACCAGAAGACATTCTCTTACAATGTTTCCTATAACCCAACTAGAGAATAAGAAAAAAAAAGACAAAATAAATAAATAACGCACAATTGTTTCAAGTGATATTAAAAGTCTTTCCAAAGCACTTTGAGGATTTGAAATGCTATCAGAAAGCATATTGCCGTGCGCTGTGCTTGTCTGCAGGGGGGGGAGAGGCCGGCTACGTAATTGTTGAATGTACATCTGTGGAAGTGAATTATGAAAGGAAATTGTGTTCCGGAACATATTGTATCTGAAAAAGGCAAGATTCCAAGAAGCGCCGCGGCCAACTTCGTCACCTGCAAACGGGATTAGTTTAGTTCTCTTTTTTTTTTTATGCGTTTTTATTTATTTTTTCATCCTAAACTTTTGTGCCATTATCGCCACTAATTCCATTCCAATAGCCTCCAGCTTGTTAATAGCAAAGTGAGACCTTTTGCGTCGCCAGCAGCATCAAAGAGACTAATAAAAAGCCCCGTAGCCATTTTCTCGAGATTGGATGTAAAAATATTTGGATGTTTGATGATCTCCAGAGGTGAGGATGGCTTTTATCCGGCGTCTGAGGTTTGTTGTTGTTACTGTAAGTTTTTTTCCTAACGAGCTACCCGTAAAGGCTTAATTACCTGTTAAAACGTTTTCAGCTGTGGTGTAAAGGGAGAATTTTTTTGTTGCAGGTCAGTTACTTCTAGAGTTTTTATATTTCAATCTTTATTCAAACGGAGGACGAGGTGCAAGACCACCGTGAGGCTAGTGTGGTAATAACACACTAAAAACTGTTAGGGCTTGTTTCCACATCCGATCCCCAGCCGCTATTGTCCGCACCCCAAGTTGTTCAGCATGCAGATGCATGAGGACGTTCGTGCGGCAGGATGCAGACTTTGGGCATGCCCCTTGTCCAGGGATGCAGTCGGTGCGGCATCTGCATGAAAACGCGGTAGGCAGTAGGCGCCCCAGTGGAGCTTGGCCAATGCTTTGCCTATGGATGCAGCCATTCGTACGAAACAGTGGAAACAAGTCCTTAGTGATGGCCGACTGTCCGTATTCCTTCTAGCCGGAGAGCAGTACGGATGTTCGACCCGCCCTGTTAGTCGGCAAAAAGGAGCTCCTCCTGCAGAATCAGGAGCAGTAAGATCGCGCCGGAGGAAGAATCTTTTACGAGAGAACAGGTAGAGAAGCCGGTCTTCTAGTGAGAAATTGGCTCCGAAAACCCTGAAGTGACGTCACATCCGGCAATCGGAACCAGGAACTATGCGTTCCAGGTACCAGAAGTGAAGTCACTGACTCCTGATTCGAATTCCCCCGCGAACAGGCAGACGTCAGACTTATTTGAACTTCTGATACGTCTGTTCGCGAAAGAACCTGGCCGGAGTTCGGCCATCACTAAAACTCTATGTAATATCTGTGTCCCATATTTACATATAAAACCACCACAGATTTTTCCTGGGTTTAAAATTCGTCTCATACACTGGAAAATACGGTATTATATTATAATATTTGTATAGTAGGCCATGACATGGTGGGTAAATTGGTGTATATAGCTTTAAAAATTTATCTACGTCTGTACAGCAGCTGCCAGGGGAGGCTCTATAGCCTCCTCTTAGCAGCTTGTTAGATTGTTTGCAACATAGACCCTATGCTTGAACCCCATCCCTGTCTAACTGGGTGATGGTGAAATGGACTTGTATATATCCCTTTAGTGAAAAGTTAACAACTAACCAGCTGTGTCATCACTTCTGGTATATGAAACGTGGAAGATTCTGCTAAAAAGGAGTAATGTCACGTCCCAGCCCGCAAAATCTACAGCTATGGCTATCTGAGAAGAAGACGCTGCTCCTCCTACACACTGCCTCCAACTCCCGCTGTTCAGATGATGGAGGGAGGGCTGCTGTATCAAGTAGGGTGCCAGATATGCGTGCAGGGGATGGTGCCCTGCTGGTGATCACACAGAGCTTATAACTTTGCATTGTGAGTAAGGACGCCTCAGAACTTGGAGCAGGTAAGTAAAAGTTCTATGTATTTCTCCTAGACCAGTGGTTCCCAAACTGGGGGGGCGCGAAGGTATTCCAGTGGGGTGCAGGCACTCATTCTTAACCTGTGTTTGAATAGGAAGAGGGGGTTCTATAATATTCCTAAATAGAAAAGGGGGGCCCTGCAAGGAACGTTTGGGAACCACTGGCCTAGACAAAGAATGAGCATTTCATTTTGTCCTTTCCCTGAAGTTCAGTAGAGATGGTCAATTTTTTTTTTTTTTTATTCAGCCATTTAGACGATTTCGAGTTAATTGCAAAGCCCCTGAACATGGTATCATCACCAAACTTCCTGGAGAAAGTATGTTTCTAACACAAATAGTTTTTTTCACAAATTAAGTTCAAAGTCAAGTCAAAATTTCGAAAAATCGGAATTTCGACTTTAACTTTGAACTTTATTTATGCAAAAACTCCATGTGCTAGAGCAAAACTTTTTTTTCAAATGTTCCCACAACCCTTCTCTACATCTCCTAAAATGTTTGTGATGATACCATTTTCAGGGGCTTTGCAAGCAGCTCACAAAGTTAGCAAGTCGAAAAATTCGACCAGCTCTAGAGTTCAGCCTCAAGCTTGGATTGTGTTGTTGCCTTCGGATTGGAAGTTCCCTTTAAATAGGACATAATCTGTGCGCACTTCTTTATCTCTCATAGTCCTTGTTCCTTAATTTACTTTCTCTGCACTTCTTCCTGACTCTCAAACACAGAAGAACTGACAGGCTACAGCTGATAAAAGCAATAAAGGAAGGGTAACACGACAGGCCGGATCATCGGCTCCCTTTGGGGAAATTAAATGTTAAGGCACAATCAGAGCGCAATTAAACGGGATTTATGTGGGAGGAAGAGGTGCCCGGTCAGTCTGATCGTTCGGTGACAAGCTGCGGTTATGTTTTCTGCTCTGTAGCTCCCCCGGTAGATGCGGTCATCCTGGTGGTCTACCTGTGCATTGTAAATACCTTGTAATTACGCTCGTCCTCTCCAGATATTTTTTCTGGCTTTGACTAGATAAATAGGGCACAGCGAGGGGGAGATTTGTTCTGACATTTCTAAATCACATAAAGAAAGAAAATAGGAGAGAAGTGTTTATTGAGGGTGATTGAATTATTCCAAACGAAAGTCCTTTCTGTTCTTTCCTTCCTTATGTAATCCCTCCACCCTTCTCTTCTTCCCTCGTATATTCTCTTCCTTCATTTCGTAATTCCTTCTTAATGTCTTTCCTACTTCTCTTTTTTCTTGTTTTTTTTCTTTCATACCTTCTCCCTTCCACCTAAATTCCATCCCTCTTTTCTTTCCTTCTCCTTTGCTCTCTTCTATACCTCCTTCTTTGCTGCTTAAAGCCCCCCATACACGTTTAGATTTTTTGTACGAATTTTGCCCGATCGCATAATCGGATGCGGAATTATGTACCTGACCGATCACAATTTCTCAAAACCGCTTAGGTAATTTGAATTACGATTTTTTGTGCCAGCCCACCGACCGACCATAACATTTTAAGTGAAAATCGGGTGACCCCACCTGACAAAAAAACGGCCGGGAGAAAAGTCGGAACGTGAAATTTTTTGACTAGCTGACTTTGTAAGCTGATTGCAAAGCCTCTGATAATGGTATGATCACCAAAATAGCTGGAGAAGGGTTGTGGGAATATTGGTGAAAAAAAGTTTTGCTCTAGCACATGTAGTTTTTGCATGTGCTAGAGTTCAAAGTCTTTGACTTTCAAAATTTTTAATTGAATTTGAACCTAATTTATGCAAAACCTATTTGTGTTAGAGTAATTCTTGTTTTTTTTTGTAGTGTACCCCCCAACCCTTCTCTACTAGAGATGGTCGAATTTTTCGACTTGCAAACTTTGTGAGCTTATTGCAAAGCCCCTGAAAATGGTATCATCACCAAACTTGCTGGAGGTGTAGAGAAGGGTTGGAGGAACATTTCAAAAAAATAAGTTTTGCTCTAGCACATGTAGGTTTTGCATAAATTAAGTTCAAAGTTAAAGTCGAAATTCCGATTTTCGAATTTTTTACTTGACTTTGAACTTAATTTGTGAAAAAACTATTTGTGTTGCAATTAAGTTGAAACCGGCGAAATGGTCGAATTTTTGAAAAAAAATTCAACCATCTCTATTCTCTACATCTCTAGCAAGTTTGGTGAGATCACCATGTTCAGAAGCTTTGCCATTAACTAAGAAATCGTCAAAATTGTTGAATTCTTCCCTCGCTTCCAAAGTTCCTTTCATAATTCATTCTCCAATCCCTTCCTTAATTCCTTCCTTCTTTGTTCCCCTCCTATCAATTCAACCTTCCTCCCTCCCATACTATCTTCATCACTTCTTTTTCCCTCCATCCTATCCTTCCGTACTAAATTATTTTTTTCTTGCCATCCTTCCTCTCTCCCATCCTTTGTCCCTCTCTTCTTGCCTCTTTTTTTCCTCCTTCCTTCGATCCCTTACTTTTTCATCTCTCACTCTCTTTTCATTTTTATCTATTTCCCCCCTCTCTCTGCACCCCACGTTCCCATTATCTATTCTTCTCCTTTTTCTGTATTTTTCCTTACTTCCATCCATCCTTACTTATTGCCCTTTTCCCTCCCTCCGTATATCCTTCCCCTCCCTCCAATATATCCTATCCATATTTTCTTCTCTGCTTTTCTTTCCTTCCATTCTTCCTTTTTCAATTCTTTGTTAATTTCCCTCCTTACTCAACCTCCCTAGCATTCATGTTAATCTCTTCTTTCTTCCGTTTTGCCTCCCTTCCATCCTTCCTTTCATATTTCTTTCTTCATTTCCTTCCATCCTCTTGTTTTCTTCATTTCGTTCCTCTCCTATCTATACTTCCTTTTTCCCTTCAATCTCTCCGTTCTACCCTTCTTTTCCCCTCCCATCCTTCCTTACTCATTGTCTTTTTTGTTCCCATCCTTAATTACTATTTGTTTCTACTATATGACCCCACGCTGTTTGTGTTCCCCTTTTTCCAGAACATACCAGACCCTATGCCTACAGGGGTATTCTATGCTCTGGGAGGGGGGGGGGGGGGGGGGGGGGGGGGGTCTGATGCTTTAATTAGCCCTTTCATTGACGAAAATGTTTTTTATGCCTTTTAACCATTTTAGGCAGATCCCCCTGTGGCATGACACAATGAACTGAAGGTTTAAGATTTTTCCCCTCCATTAAAGTCAATGGTCATGAGAGCGGTGGATATTAGTCAAAGTTCAGTCCGCCGGTTAGCGAATGGCCTCGGACTTCCATCACTACTAGTCATATTATGGGTAAGTATTTAGGGCATTAACTTTATTTTTTTGCAAACATTGAGTGGAAAGAGAATACTTTGAAAATTCATGTATAGTTGTAGGAAAGTGGCTCTGCCCTTTCGTGCGCCAAGTGCACCGCATGTACAGGGGTAAATCTGGGGTCACCTGTCTGGCAACCTCTAGACATTTCCCTTTTGATCCCACCCCTGGGTTACTACAGATTCTTCACTAGGCCTTCTTTTGCATATACTCCCCTTCCATCCAGGCACACACAGACACTCACATCCCAATAAAGATCCGACATACCCTGACTTTGGTGTAAGGTATGGTACCCTTTTATTGATGACACACGGTACACTTCATAGCCCATGCCATTCCAAGCCAGCCAACTGGGAGCAGCTGCTGCCACTCAATTAGTCTCTTTCTAGCCTTTCTACAACCTGGTGACACACTTCAGGCTAGGGTTGCCCTTGATCCCAATTGGGGGACAAGGGTGCTGTCTAAATCAGATCTCTGCTCAGGGTATCTGACTCCGCAGGCCTACATGGCCTACCTCCCACAGGATCCAACAGAGCTCCTCTCACTGCTCTCTCCTCCAGACGAAGACCAAGCTCCCTTGTTTGGGTCTTATAATACCTCTGTCCCACAGGCTGGCCACTCCCAATTAGAATGTCACAGTTACAACAGATTGAAGATTATGGCATGTTCCTTGACCTTTACAAACTCAAAACAGGGATTCATTATGTACCTCCCTCGACCAGCAATAGATCATATTACATTTCTTACAGAACACAGTTAACCCTTACACACACCCTGGTAACCCATACGCGCAATACACGGTGCACCTTACCACATAGTTTGCAGAATTCCCCATATATAGGTTTGGGCAGACCTGTCAAGCCTCTTGTTTTGGCCGGGAAAGTAAAAATTTTATGTGATTTTTCAGGCCTAATCCCGATTTCAAGAAATCCTGGATTTTTCTCGGGTTCTTGAAATCGAGCTGATCTAGCAGGGAGGGGGCATTACTGTCCCTGCTAATGTCCCACGGCGCACATTATCAGCACAAGCGCGGTGGGACATAAGCAGGTAGAGTAACGCCGTCTCCCTGCTAGATCAGCTAAAAGGCCGGCAGACGCCGGGAGTGACAGCAGTGACGTCACTTCCGGTACGTAGAACGCGGAAGAACCACGATCCTTATACCGGAAGTCACGTCACTGATGTCACTTCCTGTACGCCCCCTGGTTTTTAAATGCCAAAACTTGTCAGGTATGGGTTTGGGCAAAAATTTCCAACTAATACTGGCCCATACTGACCCTCAGTATGGGCCAAAGTTACTGTCCTTGGCCTAGTATGCCTTTCCATGCAAATTTCCCCTCCTAGACTTAGCAATTTGACTCGGAGAGAATAAAAGTTATAAAGAGAAAGAATGATGACACTGAAATTACCGCCTCCCATCAATTCTTCAAACCTGCGCTCTGTTATATGATTACAGTTAAAAGCCAGAAAAACTGTCAATCAAATAAACAGATCCATCTCTCCTTTTCAGTTACAGATAATAATCCCATCGCCACATAGACGTACTGCTTCAGGGACAGAAAAATAAACTGTATTAGCTGCTTGACAGATGTCACATGTAATGAGCAGTTTTCCTCGTTTGTTATTCTCAGTTGAAAACATGTAAACGAATCTCGGGGACAAGGCTGACTTCTCAATCATTAACGCGTAACAAAAAGAAGATGGGAACCGTTTTAAACATCTGTCATCCGGGGGAGAAGACTGCAGCCTTTGACGCGCACGTCTAAAACAAAGAGAGGGTCGCAATTTGGATGCAGGACGTCTATGTGAGCTGGATTCCAAGCGCATCAAAATGCCGATGGTTGTAATTTTCTGGTCATGGTAGACTTATTCTAGTTTGAAGGGGCTCTGCATTGTGAGTTCGGCATGCAACTTCAACATTGGTCACAAATAATGAAGGCCGCACTGTTCACAAGGTCGGTGTTGCAGATCTCAACAGGGCAAGGGGATCTGTGTCTGCATTGCCTGCCTCTAACTCCTTATACCTTCCTTGCCCCAGAGGGTTAACACTCCTGCAGCAGTGCTCCCTCTGCTGGACACTTGTGATGCTCCTTACCTTGTCAGCTGCTCCTCCCTCCTGCCCTTTGTAAGAGTGTCTCAGGCACCAGTAGGTGCCTGGACATTAGGTCTCATGTGTTTACCTCCAGCCTCCTTGCTTATTGACTTACTGGTTCCAGACTCTCTGCTCGTCCAACGGATTCTCCCTACCTCTCGATCCTCAGCACTTCATTCAAGTACCTCCTCTGTCTTCCCGGCTCCAGACCCTCGGCTCGTCTTACGGACTCCGCTTATCTCTACACTCCTGGCACTACATTTGGTAAATCATCAGCATCCAACTTGCACGGGTGCATCCAGGAACCGCAACCTGGGGTTCGTCTGCAGCAAAACCCTTGCAGGCTGCTCTGGTGAACACCAGAGGGTATCTTAGATTGCACCTTTGTCAACTGTGCAAGTTGGTCCAGAGGGTCCACACCCTTGAATATCCGGTGTCACCCTTGCTCTGGTGTCACCTGATGTAACAGGCGGAACATAACATGTTCACTTTTCTTCCCCGGGTGAACGGTATGGCTGTTCGAAGCGCCCTGTTCACCGGCGGGAAGAAGGTGACTATTCTGGCCGGATCAGAAAGATCTGGTCAGTGGAAGAATGTTTTTCACCAGAAACCGCGTAGAGAAGCCTAGTGAAAGAAAACCGTCTTAAACTGGAGGAAGGTGAAAGGAAGTTAAAGTTGAAATTTTTGACTTGACTTTGAACTTTATTTATGCAAAAATTATTTGTGTTAGAGACATATTTTTTCTTGTAGTGTACCCCCCAACCCTTCTCTACATCTCCAGCAAGTTTGATGATGATACCATGTTCAGGGGCTTTGCAATGGAGATGGTCGAATTTTTCGACTTGTGAGCTGATTGCAAAGCCCCTGAAAATGGTATCATCACCAAAATTGCTGGAGATATAGAGAAGGGTTGGGGGCTCTAGCACATGGAGTTTTTGGATAAATTAAGTTTAAAAATAAAGTCGAAATTCCGATTTTCAAAATTTTTACTTGACTTTGAACTTAATTTTGTGCAAAAACTATTTGTGTTAGAGCAATACTTTTTTTTTTGGATACTCGCAACCCTTCTCTACATCTCCAGCAAGTTTAGTGATGATACCATGTTCAGGGGCTTTACAATTAACTCAAAATCGTTGAAATGGTCAAATTTAAAAAAAAAATTTGACCATCTCTACTTTGCAATTACTGCATATACTCGAGCATAAGCCGACCCTAGTATAAGCCGAAGTACCTAATTTTATCTACAACAACTGGAAAAACGTATTGACTCGGGTATAAGCCGAGGGTGGGAAATGCAGTCAGATAGTGGAGTTTTCTAAATGAGAAAATATAGAGAAAGCACCATTGCCCCTAGGAATTAATCAAACAGGATTAATCTTAGTGCCCCAACCTCAATAAATGTAAGAGAACACAGGATTATTATAATTACAGGATGGGTTGTGAAAGGCAATTCCTATTTTGGAACACTGTGGAGTATTGTATCTGTACTAGCAACTGGCCACTAGATGGCAGTGTAGAGTTTGTTATTAACCTCCCTAGCGGTTGAGAACCCTGTTCGTTCGCTAAGCAGGGTCCTCTCAACCGCAGGGGAAGCCGGTGGCGGGGAGACCCTATGCCTCCCCGGAAAGCTGCAGCGATTGTCTACATCGCTGCAGCCTTTCCGGGTTTGCGGCACCACCCCGATCGCGTCACGGTGATGCAGAAGGGGGCGGGGGGGGCGGCGCCATAGACCTCCATGTTAATGGAGGAGCGCTGGCTTTCCCTCTCACGCAGCTGGTGTCAGTAATGACACCAGCGGTGTGAAGAGCTCCGGCGAGATGCCGGAAATGACAGGCAGTGTAATCGGCGTGATACGGGCGGTGCGCTCAGAAGGTTAATCATCAGCTGATGTTCTGATGCACGTAGCTGACAGGAAGGAACTCAGAGAGATCGCAGATCTACCGAAGCTGCCGTCTGAAGCATTCAGCATGGCGATTCAGGTGTGGTGAGTGGACCCCCCACAGCTGACTCGAGTATAAGCCGAGGGGAGCACTTTCTGCCCATTTTTTTTGGGCTGAAAAACTCGGCTTATACTCGAGTATATACGGAAACTCGAAATCAGCAAAATGCTAAATCTCTATTTCTAGGACCTATAAATGAAACTATTCAAGGATTGCTGACTACGGCAGTAACAGGTTATATCAACTTCTCCACTAGCTGTCAACTTATTGATTTTTACTCAGATAAAAAAACATTTTCTTTCCGCTTCTCCGGAAACCTTCCCGAAAGCGAGTCCTTCACCGTTCTACCCTTTCCCGATCTAGTGTCACCTTAACTCCCATCAACGACAGACGGGTTAAGTCTCTATTAAATTCTCCATGTTTTGATTTAAACATGTCCAACAAAACAGCATGCAACAAACCCCCTCCAGGCCTCTTTGGATTGGCTGGTTATTTTTTCATCACGCAGCCAGGAACCTGCGGTACAACCGGGCTCCGTTCCATGGACCTCCGAGCAATTAATCAATTATTTATTTGGAATAATCCATAACAGAACGGCCGTTCTATAGGGCTGATGTCTTATTTAGAGCGAGCGAATGTCATTGTAAAGTCACGGTTGGCCGACCTTACAGCGAAAATGAAAAAAAAAGCTAAAACCACCTCTGTGCAACGACTTTTAAGGTAGCCATACACATGTCGGATTCGCACCGGATTCCGGCACAATCGATTCTGGGCGCGTGCACGCCAAACGATCGTGCCGGAATC
>CM070040.1:4572245-4596861 GCA_036250615.1 Ptychadena robeensis | reverse complement strand
GGAGGTCAGCCAAGATGTTTTTTTGGGGTGCCCCACGAGCCGGTCGGATGGACGTCAGCAAGTGACTCCAATGCACCACGTCCACGAGGGATGAGGAAAACAAGGGCCGAGGAGGAACGGAGGGCCACCCCTAGGGGCCGCTGCAGCGTCTTGGGTCAAATTGGGTAGAACTGGTAGTTGAAGTATAAGGTTAAACCATATGTGTGAGTAGTAGGGTGGAGATAGTATGGTAGTTCTCCCAGTGCCTTCAGGTGCCCAGCAGCCGATTTGGTAGTGACTAGTGATGGCTGAACATCAGCTGCCGCTGTTCGCGAACAGGCGAATCGAACTTCTGCAAATACCCGCCGTGAACATGCGAACGGCGAACCTCCATTGACTTTAATGGAGGGCGAACTTCTCAAACCTTCAGGCCATATTTGTAGCCAAAATACTAATGTAAAAAGTCAGAAGAGTGCAACCACCAGTGTCATGTCAGAGGCTAAACTTCTGCCCCAAAATATAGATTTTCTTAAAATTCTGTATTATTCATGTCTAATGGCCCAAAATCACATCTAGATGAAAGATTTTGCCAAAACTTAGCTGGAGTGTGCTGCTAGCCGGACAGCACCTTCTGCAGAGCATCACATTTAGTCAGATCTCTTTGCAATGCATAATATAGCATACCCCACCCCCAGAGAAGGTAACAGTAATGGTGAACTACATGTAACAGAACACCTTAGCTATAGTTAAAAATCACCTATCTAGTACTGGAGACACAGGATAAATGTAAAATAGCTGTTGGGCTGCTTTTTTTTTATAAGGGGGGGGGGGGGGGGGGGGCTACAGGAGCAAAATGAAGCGTTATTGGCTGTACTGTCCCACCTGACGATAGGGTGAGGGGTCACACTTTGTCTCCATGTCAAGGTATAGGGGGCGGGGCGAACACCCATTATGTTCGCCGGCATTGCGAACTGCGGACATGCTTTGTTCGCCGCGAACTGTCCGCCGGCGGAACTTTTCGGCCATCACTAGTAGTGACCAGCCTGGGGAAGAGGTAATATAAGGCCCAAAAAAGGGAAAAGCCAGGAGGAGAGTAGAGCCTGTGGGAGGTAGGCCACGCAGGCCTGCGGATCTGGATGGGGATAACGCAGCTGGATAGCCATGATTTTGATGCATTTGGACTGAATGTGTGATTGGACAATTTATATGAAGCTTGCCTGGTATCTCTATTCTAGAAATTCCATTATTATTTGGTAAAATATTTGCAGAGAGCCAAGCTCCTAAAGAACGTTGGAGGGTTTTATCTGAGGGACTGAATATGGCACCATTGCAGTTAGATCCTACCACTTATCCACTCTATACAAGCAGTAGATGACCTGAAGAACCTACATATATATTTCTCAAACTAAAATGTCCTATTAAGTAGAGGAAAGGCTATTAAACACGGCACTCCCTTTATATCCTTCCCCATAACAGGCTCTGATGATACATTTACAATACATACCCTTCAATCAACTTCACTATGCGCCGCTGATGAATAATTTTCCTCAAGAGCGATCGGATACTCAAACTATTTGATTGCTGAATTGATTATGGCCCACCTACGCACCAGCCAGGGATTAATAACACAATAAAGTGTGATTTGGACCGAGGGATCAAGATGTATCGTGATTGCTTATAAAGGGGGACTCTCCACCAGGGCGCGAAAGTATTAGTACACTTCAAAACACAGATCCTCTAATATACATACTTTAAAGGTCCCCACACATGTACCGAGTGGGGACCGACAGATGAGCTGTGGAGAGCGGAGTGATGGCGTCATCATGCTGCTCTCCATTGCTCACAGCATGGACGGGCACCCTTTGTGTTCTGGCTGATAGTTCACAACTGAGACGCCGGTCCCCATTGAAACTAATGCCATTGGCCAGAGATTTACAGACATGTCTGTTCTCTGGCCAACCGAGCTTTGAGGCGGCAGGGATCTGTCACCCCACCCATGATCGGCGGCACGTACATGGGTCGGTGGCAAAATCGACTGCCGCTCGTTGCGCGTGTGGGGACCTTTAATCTCTTTGCAAGGTATGTACAGTAAATCTCTTAAGATTATTTGTTTTCTGTACTTGTCCAGCCTTAAGAGTCTATGAGAGGCATCATGTGTTACTACCACAAGACTGATAGCCGCGGAGCATGACTCTGTCTATCTTTATTTTCAGGTATATGACCCCTTTATGTTTTGAAGAAAAAAGACTCAAAACCATCAGCCATGTCATTCTCTATCCGGCTACGGCTGTCAATGATCCACCCACGTGGAGCCATGGCATTACTACACCATCCCTTAAGAACCAGTTAGCCCACCAGAACAACTGACAATCCATTTAATATCTACTTCTGTATTGAAAGTTAAAGGCTAAGTTTCCATTACGTAGAGAGTAAGCCTATGTTTCCATTACGTTGGGACCCATTCGCTAAGCGTATATGCTTAGCGGGAGGTCCCAACGTAGCAGATAGACTTACCTGCTCGGCGGACGGGTCTGTCTTCATTGCGCTGAGCTGATCCGCCAGCTGAAGGCTCAACGTAGTCGAGTACGTTCAGCCTCTGCACCGGCGGATGTGTAAACAGACCATCCGCCGAGCAGGCAAGGTCTGTGGGATACGTCGGGACCCCTGCTAAGCGTAGTGGTCAATTTTAATGTATGTCAAATGGAAGGATGTTGACGTAGACCATTGTGATCCATGATGCCATCTCCACATGCATTGGTCTGCTACTTTGTGCCCCATTGCGTTAAAATCAACGTAGACCACTATGTCAATTTTGATGCATCCATCAGTAACGCAAGGGGGGTGGCCAACGCAACCATAGACAATGCATTGAATCCGTTACCGTTACTAAACGCGTGTCCCCAACGTATTACAGGTGCGTTGACGGAGGGACCTTGACGGACTGAAAAATGCAGTGGAAACCCAGACGGAGGTTGGAACAATGTCTTTCAGTTTTTGGAGAGGATAGTTCAACAGAGAGCAGGATCCTCCAGCAATAGCACAGAGGACTGATTTGTTTCCAATCATTGGCCGGTCATGATGTTATTGGTGAGGAATGGACAGTAGGTAAAGGTGTAGTGGCGAGTCGTTACTGTAGTGTCGTTCAAGTGCAATATGAAAAACTACTCACAACACCAGGTTCTAGAGATGGATGCCCTCACACAATATAGCGGAGGTCTACGCGAGCTGGTAGGGGGTTATTTACAGTTGATTAGGATTATATACACGCAGCTCCGACTCCCGAGGGCAGAGAAGGGATCCAATCGTAGGGATAAACGTTTAAGTTGCTGCTACCAAGTTGCTGGAACCAGTCGATTGGGTGTTGGTTGGACTTGTCTGCAATCAGACGAGAAAAGCAGAAGAGAGAAGAGCCCAGAACATTCTAAGGACTGACTATTTATGTCCTCAGACCGGGGCTGGCATAAGGCCTGTAGCTGGGCAGAAGTCACTTAGCTACTTTTTGGAGGGAAAGTACAGGGGTAAACAACCAGCCAGTAACATGTACACAGCAGGTGCAACCCTTAAGAGGACACACCAAGCAAAAAAGCACTACACAGGCATATAATACAGCGCATTTAAACACAGTTATGTGGCCATTTCTTAGGTCACTACACTACACTAGATGGGAGTAGAGGTCAAGCCCGACCAAGATGCCTGGCGGAAGGGAAAGGATAAAAAGTAGAGTCCCGCCCCAGGGGCGGTGCTCTGTCAGGAAGGAAAAGGAGAAGACAGCACTCTCCATAGCATTGCTCTGGCCGAGGCCTATCCCTCCCGCAGCTTATTCTGGCGTGGGTGCAGCCGGAGAGCATAATAGCTTGTGCGTCTCTCCTTTGCCACTGCCCTGGTGCCCCGCTGCAATTCCCGATGGGTACCCTGTAGGAAGGTGGATTGTAGTGTACTGTACCATGGTCGTTACGGGGTTAATTGTGTCCCCATGAGTAATGTCATGTGTAATGTAATCAGTAATGTCATGTGTTTGTGCTGTATGGGAAAACTCTATTTTGAGCTGTTGCCAGGCAGAGCAGGTGTCCTGTTGAAGTTGGGAGTAAGATGTATCAATTTAAGGAATGTGCTGGCAGAAACTGAACATGTGATGTTGTGATCTTGAGAGCCATCTGGAAGGAGAATATGAGCATATATAAGTTAAGGACTTCATGTGGGTTGGGTCTTTTTAGCAGCAGAGTAGTAGAGAGCAGAGGTGTACTGGATCTAGTGGGAACAGGCCCCAGGCCTGCAAATCCGAAGACCAGGCCTGAACTGAGATGTAACTAAGGCCTCACCTTTGTACACCTTGCTGGGGGCAGGGCAGTCCTAGCCTAGGAGAAGTCACTTGGGTGAAGAAGGCTAGGGTAAAGACTGCTCCCAGATGGCTCCTAGGAATATCGTACTGGTACTGTGACCAGTACCAGTGATGGTACTGTGACATCATTGCAAAAAAGGGGCACCATATTTACAACAATCGGATGTGTCTTGGACCTTTATTGAGGGATGTGCGCAAGGACCTGCCAACCGGAAAAAAAGCCAGCTCAGCCGCTGTTGCAGGTAAGGACTGTGAGGCCTCGCTGCCCCTTGGACATAAGGGAGGTATGTGTGTGTGGAGGCCTGGAGAGAGTCCGTGGCAAAATAGGGGTGAGATCATTGTAGTCCCCTGATTCACCCCGGTATGTGCGGTGCACCCAGGTACTAGAGATGGGCAGAGCATACTCTTTCACCCGAACTGCACATAAAGACCACGGTGAAGCCACTGCTGATGTGCCCGCTACTCCGGAACACCGTACCCTGCACCCGCAATACTTGTTGAATGAATTCCAAACTGCTTCCCATTTGTCATGTCTGTTCCTATCACAAGTAAGGACGGTAAACCTGTATATATTATTTATAAATGTTAATCTATTCAACATTTCTTATGTCAGGCAGTACGGAACAATCCCGGATTTATGGATTTGTTTGCCATTAAGGTGGCACAATGTGAGTGGTAATGATAAAATCAATGAAGAACATACATACTGCTGCAATGATTATTACGTCAATATCTGGATGTCTTCTCTCCATGTCTTCTGCTGGGACAGATGTATGTAGCATGAAATGAGAGTAAGTAGACACTTAAGTTTATTCATGGTTGGATGGTATTGTGGGGAGGTTGCCCAGGCAGTTGGAGGCCCTGTTGTGAGGGAAGGAACTTTTAGGGGGTGCTCTGGAACAGAGGACATAAGAGAGAGATCCAGGAAATCTGGAGCCTTTAGCCAGAGACAAGAGTGAGGGAGACGTGGTCTCTGTGGAGGGGTGTGAGATACTGGCCTAGTGAGGAAGGTGTGCAGGTGGCTCCTAGACTTGCATCCTCGCGGTAATCCCTTGCTCTGGGTTAGCCCTGGTGTGAAGTCTGACCATCCGCTGCCAGCTGATACATCCATTTGGACCGGGTCCTGGCTTCCGGTGACTGCTTGCCACCAAGTTTAGGCAAGGACCAGTGAACCTCCAGGCCGCACGGTGAACAGCCAAACCGAGACTCTGAATTCTTTTTATAAGGACTGGCTATGGCCATTTATGGCCAGGATGCATGATTATGTGTAGCCAGGGATTCAGAGGAGGTGCTGCAGGAACAGCCAGAGAAAAAAGTGTCATGGAAAGTGTCTGGGTGACTTAAGGCAGGACTGCCACTGATACATGGAGGTGGCTCCCTCCAACAGCGTACATGTCTATGGGAAAGCCAAGTATGCGCAGACAGAAAATTATCACAGAGCCCTGTCTGAAAGCAATGTATGGGAAAGGAGTGGCAGGTATTTTACCCTTTCTGGTGTGGCATGGGTGCCATCTAGTGTGGGACGCACTGCCCTTGTGACACCCCTGGTTGATGAGTATTGTGGTCTCCAGCCCCATCACTAACTTTTTGTGGGACCTCTTGGTCTACAACAAGGGTGGGCAAACTTTTTGACCTGTGGGCCACATCGGCTTCTTAAGGCCCCCATACACGGGTCGGATTCCGGCCGGATTCCAGGCCGATCGATTCCGGGCGCGTGCACGCGAAACGATCGTGCCGGAATCGTGTGCAGCCCACCTTGTTCGTTCAGGGGCCCAGAATCGGATCCGACAGAGAACCAACATGTTGGTCTTTTTGATCCGATTCTGCACAGATCAGGGGGAGTTGCCATCTGTGAGGTGGACAATCCGACACGGAATCGTCCCGGAATCCGTTGGACAAGGTGGTATGCAGCGATCGGATTCTCTTAATTGGCCGATCGATCACACCTGCGATTCCCGCCAGAATCGATCGGATAGGTGATCGAGCGGCCATGGAATCCGACTGTGTATGGCTGGCTTTAGATTTGATAAAGGGGCTGGACCAAGAGCCTGTAATGTCCGACCCGCCATATGTATGCCAGTTTTATGCATCGCCAGCATCATGATGGCGATGATGTGTAATAGGCAACGTGTGACAGGGACATTATTATCTTTTAAAATTTCCTGCACTTGAAAAAAAATGGCCATTCATTGCAAGGAGCAGAGATAATTCCTAGACGCTGCTTGATGTCACTATGAGGGTGGGCCCACAGCATCATCACATGGATGTTTGTACACCTGTAGGCATTATGTGCACTTATTGCAGAAACCAAGTGGAGGGGAGCATCTTTTCAACAAGGTGACAAAGAGTTGGAAAAGAAAGCTTAACGGGCCAGATTTGCCTCCGGGCCTTAGTTTGCCCACCCCTGGTCTACAACCAAATAGTGAGTCAAAGGCCTATGTATATCTGTATTGTTTAATTCAAATCAAATGGACCTGCAGTGTTTATTTCTTTTGCTAGTCATCCGACTGGCTTTCTCAATTCAGAGAGTGACTGTACACGATCTTGCTGGGAATATATACTCTGGGGCATAGCTCCAATCCACATGTGTTAACCAGCATGGGGTCTGAGCCTCATGGATGTAGGTGTTACTACTGTGAGGAATTAGCTTGGTAGCAGGGTGTGGGACTCCCTGGAACAGTCACCACACAGGACACAGGCACAACAACACGAGGTTTGCAGGTGAAAACAAAAGGTGCTGTTTATTCACAGCTACAGTCCATCACAAACAGGTACACAAACAATATACAGCCACACAGGCTGCCTTACTGTGCCTGGAACCTCCTCAGACTGACCAGTTCTGATTCCAGGGTGAAGCCTTTTCTTAGAGCAGGCAGGGCGGTTATCTCCCAGTCTAATAATCAAGTCTCACCTGTGCACATTACTACCCTAGGTAGCTTGTCTCAGGATGCTCGCCCTCCGGTGGTCAAAACCTATACTGCTCTGTATAGTACTTATACCAGGGAAAGATGTACCCTCCTGAACACAGTCTGTGATCTTCTGGGGCTTCCTGTCACACTACATTAGCATGATTGGAGGTGTGAGGTGTTATTAATCTGCCCAGTGAGAGGTGTTAAAATGGCAATGTAAGTGGCAGGCAATAGATGTTGCACCCCTCCACCCCTGTTCAAGCTTGGCTTCTCCATTTTCACATATATGGCCTCTTTCACGCCTTTCCTAAACTGGTCCTCCTCCTTATGCAGAATGTTAACTAAAAAGGAACTTATACAGGATCCTAAGACTGAATTCCTTCCATACTTTATACAAATTGTCACCGGGGAAGTGAGCCTTGGCTCACTAACCCAGATCCAGGAGTTCCCCCTAAAGCAATCAGGGGCCAGGGGTCTTTGAAGGCTCCAAACAGTAAGGGTTATTCAGATAAACAGGTATATATTTAAAATTCCATTTGTTTGTTGCAGTAAAACATCAATACTGGGCCACATGCCCTAAAAAAAATGGAAGACTCTGCATATGGTTACAAATATAAAAGACATTAATACAGGGATCTGATGGTGGTCCTACATGTAGATGAATAACTTCATCAGGGGTATACAAGAGAGTGATTCATTCCATAGAACAGAATTAGGCTTGAAAAGCCAGCTTGGATGTAACCAACTGGGGTCAGAACCGAATCCCTGCCAAGAAGCGGGGGACCGAGAGAGCACCCCACATCCAACATAAATTAGGTATTATTGGAGTGTCAAGTAGGGATGGACCGAACTGTTCGCCGGAGAACAGTTCGGCCGCGAACTCGGCATGTTCGCCGATCCTCTCGCCGGCGGACAGTACAGGTGTTCGACCCGTACTGTTCGCCGGCCAGAAGAAGATCTAAATTCTTCCTCCGGCAGGATCAGAACCTGCGAGATCGTGCCGGAGGAAGAATCTTTTCACTACAAGACCGGGCATGCAGCCGGTCTTGTAGTGAAAAATCCGGCTTGGAGCAGGAAGTGACGTCAGTGACGTCACATCCTGCGCCCGTAACCAGGAACTATGCGTTCCAGGTTGCGGTCCAAGGACCGGATGTGACGTCACTGACGTCACATCCGGTTTTTCCGATTCAAATTCCCCGCCTAGAGGCGGGGAATTTGAATGTGTCCGCGAACAGGGCGGACGGCGGACTTCTTTAGAAGTTCGACCCGCCCTGTTCGCGGACACTCCGGGCCGATGTTCGCCCATCTCTAGTGTCAAGAAGGTGAGATAATCCCCTCAGAGCGTAAGTGGTGAAGTAATACCTTTGAGGAGGTACAGCTAGCGGTCCTGAGCTCACCACAGGGCCAGTTGGATGGAAGACTAAATTCCTTCCATACTTTAGCAAACAACACTTTTATGGTACAGCTGTCCTTTATGGATCTTTAAAAATTGTGAAACGCTGATGTTTACAATTGGCTTGGGATGCCCAGCTCCACCGCGCAGCCCTCCATATTTTCTAAGCGTGAACGCAAACAATGACTGAGACGTCGGATCCGTTGTTTTAAACAAAAGAAAGCAGTTCATGGTATCGCCTCTTCCATCAGACTCCGGCCCAGTTGGATACTTTCATTTGACTTTGTACCCCCCAAAGCTTTCACACATTTTGACACGATTTCTTGTTCCAATATGCAGAGACAAAACACATTATTTCATTTTGATAGACGGTAGGAAACGTCTCAGTTCATTTCAGCTCTCACAGTGATTAAGGAATCATTGCAATTTCCTCACTACTGAGTGGCAGAATGCGGATGAAAAGAATTGCATAAATTTCCTCCCGAGGCTACGAGAACACTTTTAATGTTGTTTTTAGGACTGGAGCTAAAATTTGTGTGATTTGTGCGATTACACTAATAGGCTATTGAAATGAACTATATTCTCTCTCAGCCTTTCTTCCCAAAGAATAAAACCACCAGTCAAAGAAGTTATCTGATAGAAGGGTAGTAAGGGTGTTGTGGCCGGGTTCTCTGTACCTGAGAGCTATGGAAAGAGCAACTGTAGTGACCATTGTTATAGATGCTTGTATATTCACGTGTATGTCTTTCCAGATAGCAAGGCCAGTTTTATTCTCCATTCTCCTATACCTTGTAGCAGTCACTTTCTGCCTGGAGACAGGAGTTAGCCACTCCTCTGTCTAAAGACCCACATACACGCTTAGATTTTCCACCCGGTTTCACCCTCGCTCACGGTGGTTGGTCGGCGGTCAGTTGGCCAAAAAATAGGGTGCCGATTTATACCTTAAGGACCAAAATCGGCAGCCAAATCAATGTAAAGCTGGGCATAGAGGGGACGTTTTCACGTCGACTGCTCAGCCGACCGACCGGGCGTGATGATGAACCTTTGTGTGCCTGCCTTTACTTCGGATGGGACAGGTCGGGAATTTACCAGCATGTTGGATCCGACATGTGGCAGATTCCTGGTCAATATGCCGACCCGACCACTGTGCGTTCCTGCAATTGATCGGTGGTCGGGTCGGCAGGAAATCGTGTGCCCCCTCTGGTCATATTGACCAGGAATCTATCGGATGACACGGTGATCGGCTGCCCGTCTATTTTGTGGGCCCCCCCTTGCTTGGATCCAGCACCCGAGGATGCTTACTACTAAGGATGCTTACCTGCTCTGCTCCCAGCCATGGGGGCTATCGGCAGCACGTCTTGACAGCAGCATCGTAAAATTGGGAACACATGGCACTAACAAGGAGCAGACTGCTAGGCCCCCCCAAGAGGGTCAGGCCCAGGGCAAGAGGGTCTCCTATCCCTGCCTGATGGCAGCCTTGGTTGTAAGTCAAGTTGGTTGTAAGTCAAGACTATTTTTCCCATAAGAAGTAATAAAAATGTCCATAATGTGTAATGTAATGTGAAGTAATAAAAATGTCCATAATGTGTTTTGAATGTCATGACGGGTAAACATTAATGATATAAAGGAGTGGACCAACTGTTGGCGCCAGAGCACCAGGAGCGGGCAGGCACGGAGGCCAATCAGGGGGGCATACCTACGTATCGGACGGACGGCTGCATAGGTAGGCAGCCCTAATCGAGTAGGCATGTTGACCTGACTGGACCCCGCCATTGCCTGCCCATAGTGCTGCCAACTTCCCAGTTGGCAAAGGTGCAATCCGACTCTTAGAAACTGCGTTTACCATAGCACCGCACAAGGAGTGATGGCCTGTGCTGCAGACAGTTCCCAAGTTGTGGTCCATGGAAGCACCTGTGAAGTTGGCAGCTAATGTCAAGGGGTGAGAAAAGGACAATCCAAAGTACTAGCCCAAGATCAGAAGCCAAGGGGTCAAAAAGTTGATCACAAACAAAGGAACCTGGAGGCAAAGCTCAGGGATCATCTGGGGCTGGAAGGAGGAGCAGCCGAGCTTACCAGAAACAGAAATTAGTAATCACCATTCAAGGTGACATTCAGGAAGAAAACTTAAGCTAGCCATACACGTGTCGGATTCCATGTCCAATCGATTCATCATCCGATCGATTCCGGCGATTCTGCCGGGAATCGCAGGTGTGATCAATCGGCCAATTAAGAGTATCCATCGCAGCATACCACCTTGTCCGAGCGGATTCCGGCACGATTCCGGGACGATTCCACCTCCGATTCCACCTCACAAATGGCAACTCCCCCTGATCCGGGCAGAATCGGATGAGAAAGACCAACATGTTGGTTCTCCGTCGGATCCGATTCTGAGCCCCTGAACGATCGGACCTGATCGATCAGACAAGGTGGGCTGCATGCGATTCCGGCACGATCGTTTCGCGTGCACGCGCCCGGAATCGATCGTGCCGGAATCCGGTGCGAATCCGACACGTGTATGGGGGCCTTTATATATTTAATATTTTTTCCTGGCTTTCCTGCTCTGAAAACCAGGTCTGGTGCGTCTTATAGTCCGAAAAATACAGTAGTTAAACATCTCATCACAACACCCAGAAGGTTAAAGCCGCAGCTAGATAGATCAGGGATGGGCTTGTAATGTTTGATATTAAACTATCTTAAACTCCATTAGGCAGGTGTACGTTTAATGCAAATTGCACAGAAAAGGACAAACAGGTACTTATTTGTAATAAATGAACGTCTGATTTCTGAGCGCTTCAGATTGTGCTTGGATCTGCGCAGAGCCAGCTTTTTAATTGAAGGAGAAATATCATCCAAAAATACCTTTTATTGCTTACCAAGATATGTTTAATTACAGGACTGAACCCGAGGCAAAATGGCTGAATTTCTTATCGCTTCTAATTTTCATCCAACTTCCGCAGAGAAAGCCGAGTTTCAGGACATTGGATTTTATTGCCTCTGCCTGTTTATCTATATTTTTGTCTAATTATCTCTAGCTACCAAACGTTGGCAAAACCTTGGGCATTTACAGAAGAACCAAGTATAACCCAGTTCTGAATTACTACAAGGCCTTATCTGTTCTTCAAGCCTTAAGGAAGCCATACACAGGCCGATTTGCATCGGATTTTCCGGACAATGGACCACCATGCACGCTTCCGGCAATCTGCTGGCGGTCGCTCGGCCGAAAATCCGGTGGCCCCACCTGGTGAGATAGATCAGGAATCTGCCGCATGTCGGACCGCACGTTGATCCAACATGCTGGTAAATTCCCAGCCGATCCCATTACTTTCAATGGGGACATCATTCCTATTCAAAGTAATGGCCGGCACACAAAGGGTGCCCGCCGATCAGCTGAGAGGCCAGCTGCAGTGGGATGACATCATCCCGCTGAAGTCGATCCCTCATCTGTTGACTCAGAATCACCTCCTGTATGGCTACCTTTAGGACTTGTTTCCACTAGTGCGGATCCATGCGGATGGCCTGCGGTGCTATCGGATGCGGACTTTGGGCAGGCCCTTTGTCCAGGGATGCGGCCAACTACATCCGCGCATGGCTGCACAAGTGGAGCCTGGCCGATGCTTTGCCTATGGGTACTGCAGCCATCCGCAAGGATCCGCACTAGTGAAAACAAGCCCTTACTCATCTAATACATGTAATGCATCTGGGCACATAATTACTACCAACACCAGGTAACAGGGTAACTTTATTGGGTAATTTAGAAAACAAGTCAAGGCTCATACCCAAAGGTCAGTCTAATAAAGTATGTTACAGATGGATAAATCAGGAGACGTGGTCAGGAGCAATCTGAGGTCAGGGCAGGCAGAGTTCAAGCAATGACAGAAATCATCCCAGGTGTCAGGATTCGAACCCAAGGATGCTTCAGTGACTGGCTGCAGCTTTGTCTGCTGAGCCACCTGAATGCTTGTTTTAGCACCTTGTTGAATACCTTGTGCAACGATACCTGATTACCAAGTTATTGTTGATCCCTTGTCCCCTCCCATGTATAAAATCCATGTCCTTGCTCTGCCTCATTGCCAGATTATTGTGCTCCAGCCAATAACTTGTTCCTTGTTCCTTGCTCCTGATTCCTCTTGTGCTCTCAATATCCCGATCTGTGCACCAACCCTTGGCTTGTAATTGTCAGGTGTCGCAGAGTGAACTAGGAACAACTCAAAGAACCAGTTTAGTGCAACGTGTACTTTATTGGAGTACAGAACAACAACTTGTAATGGCAACCATGGCAGGCCTCCTGTATTCCAACTGGCTCCAGCAGTCTTCCACTTCTGGGCTGTAACTAGGCTTTCCGCTCCGGAGGGAGGAATGAACCCCACTTTTTTCTGGCACAGCTACAACTGAGACTGATTGGCAATGGGCGCAGTTCCAAACATGGTAAATTGATTTTTCCACTCAGGAGTCACCCCTATGCTCCTTCCTGCTGGATCTTGAGGGGGGATTTTATTGCCTTGGGCCACACTCTAGTGTCTGGAGGACAAACTGAAACTTCCCAACCAAGCTCTCCCCCTTCAATGCAGGCTTTGTATTACGCGACTACTCTTCTGCTTGCTCCATTGATTAACTGACTCATCTTCTACTGACCTTGGCTTGTCCCTGACCACTCTTCTGCTCACAACCACTGTTTGTGCTCTCATCCTGCCCACACCTGGACTCCCAGCTTGACCCTTGATCTTTACACCGAGTCACAACAAAGATTCTTGCTGAAGGATGAGTAAACCAATCTAACAAGGTTGAGAACCACTGGGTTAAAGCCTGCCATACACATGCCGATGTGTGTAGGCAGACTAGTCCCGATATCTTTCCGGGAGGCTAACGTGATGACGTCATCACGTTAGCCTCCCGTTGCATTATGGGGCCCCTTCAATCGGCTGGGCACCCTTTGTGTGCCGGCCATAAGCTGCAATGAAGACGCCACTTCATTGCAGCTTATGGCATCGGCTTTCATCGGCTCCCATCGGCCAGAGAAGATCGGACATGTCCGTTCTCTGGCCGGCCGAGAAGTGGGGCGACAGGGATCTGTCGCCCCATGTGGGCACATGCCGATTAGCGGCCGATTTTTAACCTGACCGACAGCGCGAGTGTCAGATTACAAATCGGCCGCTTATCGGCATGTGTATGGCTAGCATTAGTCCTCTTTTTCTTCTTCTGTCTGCACATTCTATCCCTACTTATACAGACACCCAGAAATAAAGTTGTAGCTGCAGTTCTATAAGTTAATCCACCCCTGCATGAGGTTAACTTGAATAACAAACCAGAAAACATTTATTTTTGTGTTTGCTTACCAAGTTTTCTATGGTACCCAAGACTTTACCGCTCCTCGAACAAATAAAAAAAAGGAAAATCACTTTGTCAATTGAAAAATGTGTGTATGTTGGAACAATCTTCAAAACTTCTTGTCATCTGCTATAGGGACATCAATAATGGCCATTGTCAACCTTCATTAGGTCTAGATCCTGCGCGCCTCTATCCCTAAGGGTAATTTCCATCGATTTCTCTCTCCCGCACAAAGACACACACCTACGTCAAAGCAGTATTTAAATCTTGCATTGATCCCTTATGGGCTTTTTCTTCAGACAAAAGGGAACGAGCGGCTGCCTTCTCTGAACTTTCCATTATTTTCATATACAATTTGGAGCTTTTGTGGGAAGATAAGAGAAATGACAGGGTGTTCCGAACCTGCTTAACAAAACAGTCATTAATTGTGATGAAGTTTAATGTGTGAAATATAATAAAGATCGATGACTCCTCACTGGAGGTTTGAGTATCGACACATTTTGTGGAGGATGTTTACTGTATATCTCTAAAGAGACAGAATTGTGTCCCCGTTTTGGTAATAAAAGGGGTCACGATGCTTCTTGTAATTCAACA
This sequence comes from Ptychadena robeensis, assembly GCA_036250615.1. Classification (NCBI taxonomy): domain Eukaryota; kingdom Metazoa; phylum Chordata; class Amphibia; order Anura; family Ptychadenidae; genus Ptychadena; species Ptychadena robeensis. The sequence goes on along the minus strand of CM070040.1, from coordinate 4,582,322 downwards.
TCCTTTCTTAGAAGATAAATCTCAGCAGGGTGGACAATCACTGTGTATACCATTCGACAATACGATTATTTAGGGCCCTTGTTGATGGAGATTCTGCTTTTGTTGAGTTTGGCATCATTCACAATTCATTGACGGGTCTGTTTGACCTACAGTTGACCTTCCTATGACTTGGCCTACTTCTATGGTTTTGTAATCCCCATAGACCTGGATGGGCATCAGTGCCAGCTCTATGGGCAGGCCATGGGGGCTTGTCAGCTCAACTGGGCCCCCTATCTGCTCCGCCTGACCTGTGAGATGTAGGTGTGCCCCCCAGATTGGCCACCCATGCCCGTCCACTCCTGGCGCTCTGGCACTGACCCTAATAGGCATCACTCATAAGCTTGGTTCATTGTTGAGTTTGTAATGCTTGGAAACAAAGTTTTGCAAATGTACAATTTGCCACATGTCGCATAGAAACCAGTTTTACCAACTCTTTTACCTGCTATAAATGCTTATACCAGTTATACTGTCAATCAAATAACATTGGAAACTAGACAGACACTGTGTAGCTGGGGATCTCAAATTAAAGTTATTTTTGGCAAAAAAAGTGATGTACTTTTGTTTCTGGGATTCAGGTACCCTTTCACTGAGAAGCAGACTTTTTGTGTTTAAGATGTTGGCCAAAGTAAGAAGGATAGCTGTGGATCTTCTCCAGTGAACAAACTGGAGAAAGGCCATTATCAGGTGAGGACAGGGGCATTCCTGTCCTGGCCTAACCATCTAGGGGGGCCCAGCTGTCTGCTGCCCAGTCCTGTGTTCCCAGTCCTGCGTGCTGGCTGACAGCACAACCATAATATACCTTGCATATTATTGTAGGTTGACCCTACTAAATCCATGCCTGTTAAGTTTTCCCTTTCCAAATAAGGGAATTTACTTAAAGCCACGACCACCGGTAGTGATGATCTTCACCTCCTCCCTAAACAAGCGGGGAGAGTAACACCCCCCTTTTCCCACCCTGCTTGAGATGGGAAGTGAGAAGGGAGGGTAAAGCCATTTCTTAAATAAGTAAGGTGCTGTAAATGGTTAAATCATATGGAATAGAAAAGATTAAAACAAAACAACAGACAAGATACTCACATTAAAAGAGGTTTACAAGGTTTGATCTCTCAGGGCCATGTGCTTTCCAGAAAGACCTCACTTCCTGGTTGGGGATGAGATCACTTCCTGCTTACAGGAACAATGGGACGCGTTTCGAGCGGAGGCTCTTTTTCAACCACTCACACACACACACACACACAACTTAAACACCCACCCCTCATACTGACCCCATATTACTCTGCAACGCTTGCTCAGGCCCCATACACCCACTGAGGGCCCTTCTGGCCACTGATATCACTGTAGCTGTGTAATCACTGCTGAAGGTTGTGTGCAGCTATTTATTATCTTTCTAAAGCCATTTTCTAATTAACTTCCCACCCCAAACATCCTCCAAAGTAGGAAGTGTAACGCCCCCCCCTCACCCAACCGTCTACCACCCCAAAGCCTCACTTCCTCCTCTTTCTCTTCATCCTCCCGGATTAGTATTCCAATGAACTCTGTCAGTAGGCTCAGTAGCAGGGTACATCTAAACCTACTGACAAAATTCATGAGAGATTTACAGGAACTTATCTGGAATGGGGGTGGAAAAAAGGGGTGAAAAACTGTAGTGTACCAGATAAAATTGGGTAGTGGCGAATATATATATATATATACACACGTGTGGGGAAGGTGCCGGGGGCATCTGGAGTGGGAGAAACGGCCTTGATTGCAATGCCAAACGCAAGCGTGCAGAATGTACTTTTTTTCATCCTCACGTCTTCCATCTATTTTTAATTGCTCTAATATTCTGTTGTCTCTGATTTTCCGCTGGTGAGAGAATGCCAGGAAGAGTCCCTTCTCCGTGGCAGTGTTTGCAGTTCTGGCGCGGAGTAAAACGCCCGGTTTGATCAGAAAGCTGGAGACTGCGGCATCTCTCTCCTCTGCGAGAACAATTTTGTTTCAGGCACAAAACGGCTCGGCCATAAAACGACGCACAATATGACTCCCAAAAGAGGGGGATTAATTAAAGACCACATGAAAGAAGTGCAAACAGAAGTAAATATTTTGTGCCGTAGGCAGAGACCGGGAAGCTGTTTGCTCAGTAGAGTGCAGAAGATCTGATATTTCCTGATTTTTTACAGGAGACGCTTGCCAACTTTTTTTTTTTTGCATCAGAACGCAGCACTCGCAGGAAATTGGACGTAAAGAGGAAAATAAATAAAATCATCCCTTAAGTAAAGTCCTACTCACTTGTTTAAAGAAGACATCACATGATACATGTTACAACTATACAATAGAAGCCACTTACAGTAGAAAATGACATGGTCTAACTCAGTGGTTCACAAACTGGGGGGGCGGGCCCCCCGGGGGGCACAAAGGTATTCCAGGGGGGCGCTGGTCCTCATTCTTAACCTGTGTTTGAATACGGAGGGGGGGGGGGGGGGGGCTCGATAATGTTTCTAAACAGAAAAGGGGGGCCCTGCAGGGAAAGTTTGGAAACCACTGGTCTAATTGGTCTAGTCATGTCATGGGAGAAATCTTCCCATGCTGCCCCATATTTTAATACTCAGCCCTGTAATTAAGTAAGTTCCTCTTCTTAAAGGGATAATCGGGGTCCTCTTGTTAAAGGGGAACCCCAGATAATCAATGAGCCCCCACTCACACCCCACAGTTTGGGATTTTTCTACGGACCTTTATTAAAAGCTAATAATTTCCAGAACAGTGTATACTCTACCGTCGTAAATCCATTTGTTCCCACAAAGGGGGGCCCTAGGCAAGTTTTTGCCTAGGGCCCCCTGTCGTCCCCCTGGGGGCGTGTGGGGTGCTAGTAGTGGGGAAGCCCTGGGAAGGGGGGTTTGGGAGATATTCAAGCACCTCTTACCAAGCCGATGCAAAACCCCTTCCACCCCCTCTGTGGCCACTCCTGCGGTTCAGGATGGAGAGGGCTCCAGTGTCGGGTAAGGTGGTAAATATGTGCGCAGGGCAGGGTGCTGGGGGACTCACAGGGACCATTTGGGGGCCCCTGGTATCCCTTGGCTCAGTACTTGAATTATATTCATACATTTAAAAAAAAGATAAAGATAGACCTACAGTCCATCCAGTTTCCCATAGGGGAGCAGAGGACCTCCCTGGTACCTAATGGGAAATACCGGATAGACCAGACATGTGCACACTAAGGCCCGGGGGCTAAATCTTGCATGCTTAGCTTTTTAATCCGGCCTGTTGTCAACTTGATGAAAAGATTCTCAGGGATCACTCTGCTTGTTCCATGCAATGAGTGTGCATAATGCCAAGAGGAGCCTTATGTCTGCTCATTGCAGTGAAAGAGTGGAGGGGAGCTAGAGCGTCTTGTCACCAAGGTCTTTGTATTTTCACTAAAATATGGTAGTTTATTTAATTTTTTCTTTACCTTCCTGGCAGTATGATTTCTTTGTTTAAAATGTACAGAAAAAGATTACTGCACACTAGTGATGAGCGGCATAGTCAACATTCGAATTCGTGATATTTCACAAATAATTCTACTAATATTCGATTCTATATTCGGAAATTCGAATATTCGCGGTATGACCATGCATTGCGAAAATCATATTCGCATCGCAAAAATCTTTAAAATGAATGGTCACATGCTATGTTTATTTTCGCAATGCGAATATTATTTTCGCGATACATGGCCGTATTGCGAATATTCGGAATTGCGAATATACGCCAACATATTCGAGATATTGGCGAATTCCCAAATTGCCGATATTCGCGAAAAATATTCGCCATTCGAATATTCGAGCTCAACACTACTGCACACTCCCAGCATCATTAACCTCCCTGGCGTTGCGCCGAACCCAGTACTTGTGCTGATTGTTTCCGGCCCCATCTCTTCTGCATCATTGATGACATACACCTCCATGTTAATGAAGGTGGTACTGCTTGTACTGGCCCACACCGTCAGCATCTTGATGACACCAGTGATGTGTAGAGAGGCGGGGGAGGGCAGGGAATCACCCATATGGCGTTTTTTTGCGGCAGAATTTTTTTTCAAAAAGCCTATAATGCCCAGGAGGGCATTTTAGGCTCTTGGTTCCCCACCCCTGGGATAGACAGTAGGTTGAAAATGATATGGAATGGGAGCTGGTTTGACCTTTCTGGTTTCACCAATGAGATTGCACTGGTACTAATGTTGCCAGCGCACCCATAATATACTTCTTCTCTTACATTGGATTAAGAGTGAAGATATCTGGTGGTTGGGAGCATTCAACAACCCAACCTAAATGGGAAAAAGGACAGAGACGAACCTAGTACCTAGTGAGGTAGTACAACAAAGTAAGGTACTGTAAATGGTTAAATAATATGGAATGGAATAAAATGAAACAACAGACAAGATACTCACATTAAAATAGGTTTACAAGGATTGATCTCTCAAGGCTGTGTGCTTTCTAGGATGACCTCACTTCCTGGTTGGGGATGAGATGACTTCCTGCTTACAGATGCTGGGGGGCTCAATAGGAACAATGGGACGCGTTTCGAGCAGAGGCTCTTTTTCAACCATAGGCCTGCTTAGCCTAACCTAACCCGTTCCTCTGCCTAAACAGCGCGATTCAAATTAATCAATCACATCATAATTTTGACACCCTTATTGGTTATGTCAAATCATGTTATCACATCTGGATTTTTAGGAAGAGTCTATAAAGGACAGTGTGTGTCAGGTAAGGTAACCCGGGTCACCTCAGGTGAGGTATTAGACAACCGTGTCTCTAAGCCGAATAGTTTTCCTTTTCCATTTCATGGAATGAACTTGTTTTTAGCTATTACTTCTGTTAGACTTATAAACTTCAGGCTGTGTGTTGTAAAACAAATCCCTTATGTTTTACCCTCTTGCTTATTGGCAGACCTAGCACTTGATACAAAGGTTTTATTTTTTATTTTAGGAAATATCAGTCTGACAAGTTGAATTAAAAGGACAGTAAAGAAACCTGTGACCAAAAGCTTTCTCCACTTAATTATCTGGATAGTAGGATGGCATGGACAAAGATATCCACCTCGGAGATTGACAGCCCCTGACCTACATTGCTCACTCTCTGAAGTCATTGAAGGATGTTTATAATGCTGGATTGTGTATTGCATGTGAAAAGCTTGTTTACAGAATTGGCAATTGTATTAGATATATTTTATTGTCTTGAATATGAGTTAAATATTTGGTTCGAATTGTGATGTAGCATGTAGCAGAGGGACCCACCCTCTTGGTGGCGACCACTTTACAGTTCCATTGTAGGTGCTTCTCTATAAGCTGTAGATGCTCTGGATGAGTACTATAGCTTAAGGGTTATAAACTCTTCTTAATATTACTACCTGTTCAGTATGCAGGTTCCAGGAAGTAGTTTGATGGAGAGCTTACAGCCTCACCCCCTCTCTCCCTCTATGGAAAGACCCATTAGAACTGTAAAGGTTCAGGTATCAACTGAAGACAAGAGGCTTCAATAACTTTATTTCAATGACGAGGCCCAATGGGGTCTCGGAATCAAGTGAAAGGTACAGAACTCTACAGCAATGACAATTGCTCTGGGTGACCCGCTTGTTAGGGGACCCAAGTAGTTAAAATGATTGCCCCCAAGTGAGGCCAGGGGTAACAAGCCCAGCTAACGCTAGTACTTGCGTTGTAAAGGAACGGTTGTTGCTGGCAGGCGACAAAGTCTACATTGGCAATACCCCCACAGGCAATCTGGTTTGGTCCATGCGGCAGGGGCTGACATCCACCCCACTGGAAACCTGGCATGTGTGTGTCACGGAAATGGCAGAGGCTCCATATAACTGGGGCTTTCGGTAGTAGGGCTCAGAGTTTATAGCGTGCCCAGTTACTCCAACTCCTTCTGGACCTTTCCCACTAAGCCCCGCAACCCCCTTCCAGAGGCATCATGGTCCAGACTCTTAAAGGGAACACTACTCCCGTTCTGTAAGCCCGTCTTTACAGAACTCCCATTAGACCTAGAACTGAGGGGACCAGGCTATGGTAGATCCTATTGGGAAAAGATTTTGGTTTGCCTTGTCTAGTTTGAACCCCTTTCCCCCTCTTTTGAGGTAGGGCATCTGAAAATGCCCAGTGCTTTTTGTTTAGTTCTTTTTTGTACATTGGATGCTAACAAGTTACGTTTTTGGGTGTGCTTGTCACACAAAGCACAAATATGTTGCAGGTTCCTCACAACCACCTGTAGAGTTCACTAGGGTCACCCTGGAGTCACTAGACGAGGTACATGCTTCACCCAAAACATGCAGAGTTTAAAGTACTTCTTGCAGGGATCGACCAGATCAAATATTCGTGCTCAACATTATTCAAAAGCAAATGGTGCCTCCTGTCGTTGGTTGATCAAGAAAAGTTGTTTAGCAGTGGGGTGCTAGCAACAAAATCCTCTTTACCTCAGAAGTTGTTGAGCGTGGGGGGAGCTGGGTGTTAGCAGTACTACCTCCCTCTCCCTTCGTACTGACTGTGACAGTGAGCAGAGGCTGCCTGTTTACTGTCACAGTCTGACAGTGAGCTGCCAAGCCGATTGGGCAGCCCGGCATGCGGCCAATGGGGCCCCTATATGTTGACCGCCGGGCCCGCCCTTAGATGGTTAGGCCCGGGCCAGTAGAGTCCTTTATACCAGCCTGACCAGGGCCAGCTTTAGAAATCCTGGAGCCCCATACTCAGTTATTTTTGAGGCCCCCCACCCCAAACAAAAGTTGTTGAGCGGTGGGGTGCTAGCAAAAAAATCCCCTTAACCTCCGAAGTTGTTGAGTGTGGGGGGCTGAGTGTTAGCAGCACCACCTCCCTCTCCCATCATACCGACTGTGACAGTGAGCAGAGGCTGCCGGCTTACTATCACAGTCTGACAGTGAGCTGCCAAACCGATCGTGCAGCCCGGCATGCGGCCACCGGGCCCCCTAGATGGTGAGTCCCGGGCCAGTTGAGCCCCTTGTACCAGCCTGACCAGGGCTGCCATCAGAAATACTGGGGCCCCATACTCGGTTATTTTTGAGGCTCCCCCCAAACAAAAGTTGTTGAGCGATGGGGTGCTAGCAAAAAATCCCCATAACCTCTAAAGTTGTTGAGCAGGGGGGGGGTTGTGTGCTAGCAGCACCACCTTCCTTTCCCTTCGCACTGACTGTGGCAGTGCGCTGCCAAGCCAATCAGGCAGCCCAGCATGCGGCCGCTGGGGCCCCTTGATGCTGACCGCCAGGCCACCCTAGCTGCTCGGGTCTGGGACGGCAGTGCCCTTTGCCCCCCCCCCCCCCTGACAGCAGCCTTGCCCTTACCTTCCACCAGTTAGAGCCAACTGTTTTCATTTCCCATGGACTAGGTAAGTACCTTGCCAATCCTCGATTGGGTGTTTTCATTCTCTCCGAGCCCATAAAGGTTCTGTATCGCGTTCGGCTATTAGTCTCGCTACTGTAGCTGCTGCCGGGGGAATTTAAATACAGCAGAGAACTTTTCTGATCTTCAAACTAAAATGGTAATTTTGTCCTGCAATGCAGAACTGGCGCGGATCAGAGACAAAGATCTGATTTGTGAAGCCTAATATTACCAGAGTCAACAAAGAAAACATAATATGTATTTAAATTGGATACAACTGCGCACGTTTCATCGTGAACACATGTCAATGTAAAAAGCCTCCTGATATTTTGATCCAGTTAAAATCAATTCATATAATTTATAATCCGACCGGATCCCTCGTAAAAAAAAAAAAAAAAAAAAAAACTTTTGTAACCGAAGAACAAAACGGGAGGAAAAGAGAACGGTTTTCTAGTCTTATCTGATGTTTTATCAAAAAAGATTATGTCTAAGCCTCAGCCAAATGCGAGAAACAATAAAAGGATGATTTGCTGGTCCCCACAAAGAAATGAGTTATATCCCGAATCAATAAGGAAGGCTTTGATAAACTGCTGTACAATCGTATCCTTGGGCATCAATTAAAATTCTTTAATGCTGGTTTAATCTGAGCGGCGCCATCTGAGAGAGATACAGCCGCCACAGAAAGAGATTACTGAACTTCGGCAGAGCAAATGTTTGCAATTTAAGTTACTCAGGGCTGAAATGTATATATTGAATTTGAGGACTCCCGGTAGAAAGGTTTGGGACACAACTTTAAGACCAGAAGAACTCCTTTTGGCATGGAGACAGGGGATGCTTTAGAAGCAAAGATGGCCGCTAGTGATGGCCGAACATTGGCCAGATCCATCCGCGAACAGGTGGATTGGATTTTTCAAAAAGTCAGGCTAGCAGATTCAAATTCCCCACCTCTTAGCGTCACATCCGGTACCTGAAATGCATAGCTTCTGTTTTGATTGCCGGATTGTGACGTCACTTCTGGTTTTCAGAGCCAGCTTTTCACTAGAAGATCTGGTTCTCTACAATTCTTCTAGTGAAAAGATTCTCATTCTCACTTCCGGATATCGATACCGGGAACTGTGCGTTCCAGGTACCAGAAGTGGAACATCTGTTTTTATTCCGATTCAAATTCCCAGCGAACAGGTGGAGAATTTGAATCTCCCCATGAACAGGCAGACGTTGGACTTTTTTAAACGTCCGATCTGCCTGTTCGCGGATGGACCTGTCCAAAATTCATCCATCACTATCCACCACTAGAGATGGTCGAATTTTTTTTCAAAAATTCGACCATTTCGCAGATTTCGAGTTCATTGCAAAGCCCCTGAACATGGTATCATCATCAAACTTGCTGGAGATGTAGAGAAGGGTATACTCCAAAAAAGAAAGTATATTTCTAACACAAATAGTTTTTGCACAAATTAAGTTCAAAGTCAAGTAAAAATTTCGAAAATCGGAATTTCGACTTTAACTTTGAACTTAATTTATGCAAAAAGTACATGTGCTAAAGCAACACTTCTTTTTTTTCAAATGTTCCCACAACCCTTCTCTACATCTCCAGCAATTTTGGTGATGATACCATGTTCAGGAGCTTTGCAATCAGCGCACAAAGTTAGCAAGTCGAAAAATTCGACCATCTCTATCCACCACAAACTGTTTGCCTTTTAGACAGTTTGACCATCTCTATGTAGTACTTTCATTGCGCACTTCGGCACTTGTACATACGCATACTATGAATGCAATGCGCGGTCGTGTGGGGTACTGATGTAAATCTTGAATATTCATCAAGATATAGCGCTATGTTCCGGATCTTTGCAAATTACGATATTTGCAATACAAATTCACTTTTTGAATATTCGCCCTCAACACTGTGTCCTATGAAGACCGCCATTAGTGATGGCCGAACTGTCTGCAAGGCAAATGGGACACATGGGTGTAAGCACTCCTTCTAGCCGGCAAGCAGTACGGGTGTTCAACCTGCCCCGTTCGCTGGCGAGAAGGAGCTCTCTATTCTTCCTCCAGCGGGATCAGGAGCAGTAAGATCCCGCCGGAGGAAGAATCTTTTCACTAGAAGACCGGGTAGAGAACTCAGTCTTCTGGTGAAAAGCCGGCTCAGAAAAACGTAAGTGACGTCACATCCGGCAATCGGAACCAGGAACTATGTGTTCCAGGTACCAGACGAGACGTCACTGACATCCCTTCTGGGTTTTCTCGATCTGAAATCCTGCCCACGAACAGGCTGACGTCGGACTTCTTTAAAAGTCCGATCCGCCCGTTCGTGGACAGACCTGGCCGAAGTTTAAAGGTCCCCATACACGGGTCCGTTTCCCAACGGATTCCGGGACGATCGATTCTGGGCGCGTGCACGCCAATCGATCGTCCCGGAATCGCGTGAAGCCCACCTTGTCCGTCCGATCACGTCCGATCGTTCGGGGGCCCAGAATCGGATCCGACAGAGAACCAACATGTTGATCTTTCTGATCCGATTCAGCACACATCAGGGGGAGTTGCCATTTGTGAAAAAAGCGATCGGACACGGAATCGTCCTGTGTATGGCTAGCTTAACCATCACTAGTGATCAATTTTGGTAAACAAATGTACCGCCAAGGAGTGATGGACCGAACTGTTCGCCGGAGAACTGTTCGCGGCGAACTTCGCATGTCCGCGTT
>CM070040.1:4553503-4565882 GCA_036250615.1 Ptychadena robeensis | reverse complement strand
CTAACAGCTGATGTTTCCGGAAGTCTTAGAGCTCTCAGCTCTAACAAGGGACCTCAGCAAGTGGCTCAATGTCACAGCATGGGAGGTGCTACCTCGGAAAAACTTTTTTTCCTGGTTTAAGATTTATTTTTTTTTCTTTTTGGACAGTGATTGCCCTGTCTATTGGCAGCCTGATGCTGATAGTGCAAAGTCACCTACAATGTGGTAGGTCCGCTTTAAGTCTCACCAGCTTCCCAGGGCGCCCATCTCCCTAGGACCGCCTCTGAGTCAGGTGATTTCTAGATATTCTTGTCAGATGGTACAAGACTGTAACATGTTCTCCACTGAAAATAAAAATAAAATATAATTATTGACCCATTCCCAGACAGTTGTATGAACAACAATGGACTATGGCCAGGTCCCCGCCGTCGCTGCAGTCCTCACATTTTTTGGTTGTTGCTCTCAGGTGGAGATAGTCGTAGCGCCGTCTCTCTACTTTCTTCCAGTTCTACAAAAGGTCTCCATTCTCTTTCCCAAACACTTCTATCAAATAAGTTTTTGTGTCTGACATAATAAAGCGTCTCAATGGGGCATTGTGAGCGTTTTATAGGAAAACATTACCCACACCAAACAACAAAAAGCAATGACTTCCACCCATCGCCTCCTTCTGGAAGATGAAGACTTTTTACAAGTGTATAATAGGCTATTTCCCAAGCATGTCACAGCTCGAATCTCTCCCAAAGCAAACTTTATTTCAAAGTGAATTGCTTAGGAACATTTTCCGACGCGTTCCCACCAAATGGCTCTCTTGTTAACAATTGTTTGTGTCGACAATCCCTCCAGCAGGACCGAGTCTTCGCCGCCGCGGCACTGATAGAGGAACTACGTTTTACTGTCGGTGTGCGCTGGTTAACAATACTCAACAAATAAAGAGCTACTGTCGAATATCTGCCTTCCTGTCCGTAAAGAGGGTCCTGCTCCTTACAATTTATATACAACCACAGCTTAAAAACTGAAATCTAACCATTTCAAGGTTTTACTGACCTATAGTGATGGCCGAAAAGTTCGCCCGGCGGACAGTTCGCGGCGAACATAGCATGTTCGCAGTTCGCAATGCTGGCAAACATTATTGGTGTTCTACCCGCCCCCTATACCTTAACATGGAGACAAAGTGCGACCCCACACCCAATAGTCAGGTGGTAAGGTACAGCCAATAACACTTTTTTCCCTCCTGGAGGATATCCCCCTTTATAAAAGAAGCAGCCCAGCGGCCATTTTACATTTCTCCTGTCTCCAGTACTACATAGATAGGGAGAGCTGCTGCTGATTGAGGGATGGCTGAGCTACTTTACTATTACACTCCATCCAGTGATCTGTAAATATAGCTAAGGTGTTCTGTAAAGCTAGCCATACATGTGTCGGATTCCATGGCCAATTGATCACTCACCCGATCGATTCCGGCGATCTCAGCGGGAATCGGAGCTCCGATCAATCAGCCAATTAAGAGTATCCGATCGCTGCATACCACCTTGTCCCACGGATTCCTGGACGATTCCGTGTCCGATCGCTTACTTCCCAAATGACAACTCCCCCTGATGTGTGCAGAATCGGATCAGAAAGACCAACATGTTGGTTCTCTGTCGGATCCGATTCTGAGCCCCCGATCAATCGGACGCGAACGATCGGACAAGGTGGGCTGCACGCGATTCCGGCACGATCGTTTCGCGTGCACGCGCCCGGAATCGATCGTCCCGGAATCCGCTGGGAATCCGACACGTGTATGGGGGCCTTTACATGTAGTTCACCATAACTGAGCCACAAAAGTACTTCTCTGGGGGTGGGGTATGCTGTATTATGCATTGCAGAAAGATCTAACTAAATACAATGCGCTGCAGAAGGTACTGTTTAAAGGTTTTTGGCAAAATCTTTTATCTTAATGTGATTTCCGGCCATTAGACCTGAAGAAAACAGCATCCATATTTTGGGGGAGAAGTTTAGCCATTGACCCCCCTCTGGCATGACACTGTCCCGGTGGTCGCACCCTTTTGACTTTTTTTTTTATTGGTATTTTGGCTACAAATATGAAGGTGTGAGAAGTTCGCCCTCCATTAAAGTCAATGGAGGTTCGCCGTTCGCATGTTCGCAGCGGGTATTTGCAGAAGTTCGATTTGCCTGTTTGCGAACAGCCACAGCTGATGTTCGTCCATCACTACTGACCTACTAATGCTAATAATATCTATGGGGTTCAGGTAAAGAGGTAAACCTCTCTAGCGCTCTTGTGAGTTCCAGATGTCTGACCCAAAAGCACACCATAGACTTTAATGGACTTTTAACTTTATTTATGTTATAGGCCTGTAACTTCCCAAAATCTGTCCGTACAAGGGTCTAGTAGACATCCTGAATATAATAATGTTTGAAACACACAATTCTGTAAGAAAAAATTACATTAAAAAAATTATAATAAAAGGTATAATTTGAATAATATAATCTCTAAAACACTTATTTTGTATAAAAGATTTCAAAACAGTATGCATTTATATTTATGTTTTGTTTATAATAAAATTGTATTACAATTGGAAATGTGTTTTTTTTACTTTGAATTGTATTGGAATTTGTTATCACTGTGTCCAGTAAAATTCCCTTTGGCACCCTCTCTCCTCTGGTGTGATGGACCTGGTGACATCACACCAGGGGAGAGAGGGTTGACTTCAAAGGGCACATCTGCGGGATCACACTGAAAACTGTTTTCTCCATAGAAAACTGTTTTAGTGCAATTTACCTTTGAATCTCCCGCCGCATCACCCGCCATGATTTTATCACATCACTCGGGGGGGGGGGGGGGGGGGACATCGGCTTCAGTGCAGAAGCCAGTTCAGATGATCGGAGCCACCGGGACAGCGCAAAACTGTAGTATGCGTTGCCGTGGCTCTGTACTTCGCCGGACAGCACCATCTCATCCAGAGCAGTACTGACAGTACATTACGCGCCAATGTAGAACAGCCGAAAAATCGTATGAAAATATAAACGTGTATGGGGGTCTTTACTTTTACGCCATCGTGTGCGGTCAATCGCCCGAAAACTCGGATAAAAATTGTCCAGGCACCCTTTGTGTGCCATCCAAAGTAATTAAATCGATCTAAGAATTAAGGACATGTCCGTAATGTCTTGTATCGATTTTGTGGACGATTACAGGCCACATTACACTTTTAGGACTTGTTCCCACTAGAGCCATCAGCCGTGGCGATGATTGCGAGTTGCTGCGATTGCACACGATTGACCAGGTGACAACATTTTTTTAGTGCATTATGGGTGACCAAGCAAGATCACCCTAATCGCGGCCATTCATTCTCTAAGGCTTGTTTCCACATACTTTGAGACCTCTCCACTAAGAGTATTGCTTGGTGGGATGTCCCGACGTAGCACATACAGTCCTGGCCAAAAGTTTTGAGAATGACACAAATATTAGTTTTCACAAAGTTTGCTGCTGCACTCATGTTAGATCTTTGTTGCAGTTGTTTCTGTGATGTACTGAAATATAATTATAAGCACTTCATACATTTCAAAGGCTTTCAAAGGACAAGCCCTTTTCCAGACGCCCCAAACAATAGGAAAGGGGCTACATCAGAGAATATCACTTTGCCCCAGTCCTCAGCAGTCCATTCACCAGACTTTCTGCAGAAGATCAATCTATCCCCGATTGTTTGGAGCATCTGGAGAAGGACTTGTCCGGAGAAGAAAAGGTGAGCGCTACCATCTGTCCTGTGTCATGCCAACGGTAAAGTATCCTGAGACCATTTATGTGTGGGGTTGCTTCTCATCCAAGGGAGGGGGCTCACTCAAAATTTTACCCAAAAAACACATAAACCATGAATAAAGAATGGAACCAAAAGACCTCGTCCACCAGCAACTTCTTCCAACAATCCAACAACAGTTGAAGAACAATGCATTTTCCAGCACGATGGAGCACCGCGCCATAAGGCAAAAGTGATCACTAAGTGGCTCGGGGACCAAAACGTTGCAATTTTGGGTCCATGGTCTGGAAACTCCCCAGATCTTAATCTCATTGTGGTCATTCCTCAAGAGGCGGGTGGACAAACAAAAACCAACTCATTCTGACAAACTCAGAGAAGTGATGATGAGAGAATGGGTTGTATCAGTCAGGTTTTGGCCCAGAAGGTGAGTGAGAGCATGCCCAGTCGCAGAGGATGAGTGAGAGCATGCCCAGTCGCAGAGGATGAGTGAGAGCATGCCCAGTCGCAGAGGTCCTGAAAAAGAAGGGCCAACACTGCAAATACTGACTCTATGCTTAAATCTCAAGTCATTGTCAATAAAAGCTTACTACATTCAGCCTTGCATCAGCGGAACGGCTTGGCGCTGTGAGAACACAGCATCCCAACACAGATAAGTGAATGTGCTCCGTCGGAACCTCCCGCCAAGCAATACGCTTAGCTGAGGGGGTCCCAACGCATGTGGAAACCCCCCCCATGGGCGCGATCCGGGATGATCTTGCTTGGTTACCCATAATGCACTTTTATTACTTAATCGCAGGCACGCACGTTTTTTGATTGCGTCCATTCATGTCTATAGGGCGTGATCCAAGGCTTTCCACAGCTGTGGTTGTCCGCGACCAGCAATCAAAAACACAGAGTGCCACCATTCAGATCGTGGGTCGCTCCCACGGCGGTCAATCGGGTAGAAATCCAAACGTGTACGGGGGGCTTCACTTTAACTTACAGGTCCGCCCCAAGCCTGTAACCAGGCAGATAAAGGAGTAGCAGAGTAGAGATGGTCAAATTTTTCGACTTGCTTACTTTGTGAGCTGATTGCAAAGCCTCTGAACATGGTATCATCACCAAAATTGCTGGAGATGTAGAGAAGGGTTGGGGGAACATGTAAAAAAAAAAATTATGCTCTAGCACATGTAGTTTTTGCATAAATTAAGTTCACAATCTAAGTCGAAAGTCCGATTTTCGAAATTTTCACTTGACTTTGAACTTAATTTGTGCAAAAACTATTTGTGTTAGAGCCATACTTTATCTATGTAGTATACCCCCAACCCTTCTCTACAGCTCCAAAAAGTTTGGTGATGATACCATGTTCAGGGGCTTTGCAATTAACTCGAAATTTTGGAAAAAAATTTAACCATCTCTATAGCAGAGGAGTGTTGGCACTGCGGCACGCCTGATTGGCTAGGTGCTCCCCTACTCACTAACAAAGCCTCCATTGAAATAAAAAGTACATTCAGTGATGTTTTTACAAAATAGAGAATTGCGTTGATTTACATCTATTATTTCTGCCTGAAGTTGAGCTCTGTGGTACCAGCGATGTTCAGCTACATTCTAAAGGAAATATTGTCATTGTTATTTGGTACAAATTGTCTTTTTATCCACCAAAAAAAAGAATATTACAGAGTGCAGAGCAAATATGGCAAACAGTATTTCGGAGGGCAGGTTCATGAAGTGAACCAAACACTGCATTGTTCTACCGCTACAAAGAGATTACTCAGACAAAGGAAGGGAATATCTAGCGCTAGAAAGGAATAGAATAGGCAATAACGAGGACGCACTCATTAGAACTATTAAAGAATTCAAAAATAAATGCGAAGAAATAATTCAAAGCCTAGCGACAGCACGGATCTACGAAATGACGGCGGTATAAAAATCAATTGGCGAATAAGTTTCATCATTTAAACAAATGATTCCAGACCCCAATGGTTGTCTTCTTTGAAGTCTTTAATGAGTGGTGAGCCATGGCTTCACCACCAGGCCGACAATTATCATCTGTTAACCAGCCGCGGTGGTCCAGCTATTAGTGTGGCCAGGAAACAGGGAGATCAAATTGAACCGCGGGGGGTCATCGGTAGAGAAATCTTCACAAGGCGGGAGGTCCGGATTCTTCTACACGAATCATTAGTAACTCATTTAGGATATGGAGTCCAGTTCTGGAGACCTGATTTCCAAAGAGATATTGATAGTCCAGAGATGGGAAACACAAATGGTCTGAAGGATAAAGCATGTATAAAGGAACTTTTGGAAGGTTCAAAAGTATGGCCATAGACGCCCCCCATAGCCACAGACCCAGAGGTGAGGTACCCGTGAGTGAGACAGCTGCCATTACTTCCCAGAGGGTCATCCCCCATTGAGAAAAATGCTGAAAAAGAAGTGGCAATAACTATGGGACTTCCAGGGAACATTGATTTTCAAACGGGCCCATCGGCCAATCAGGCGGGGTGGTGCAATATTTCATGTCCCGCCCCCCACTTCCTGTCTGCTTTCCAGGTAATGACAATCACACTATCTCTGCTCCTACCCTGTACATTGTAGAGCTGGAACTGGTGACACTGGTAGGGGGAGGCTCAACTCCATTGTGTCCCATGTCTCTCTCTACTCATATCTCCACCACCTAAATCACTGCACCTGCACATGCGCAGTACCATCTCTACGAGGAGGCAAATCTCGACAGTACTACATAATCCCCATAGCTAAATGTACTGTCAGTGACACTGGGAGGGGGAGGCTCATCTCGACATGTCCCCTATCCCTTTTTACCGATGTCTCCACCACCTAGATCACTGCGCCCGCACATACACAGTACCATCTCCACGAGGAGGCAAATCTTGATAGTACTACATAATCCCCATAGCTAAATGTACTGTCAGTGACACTGGGAAGAGGAGGCTCATCTCAACATGTCCCCTGTCCCTCTCTTCTGATATCTCCGCTGCATAGATCACTGGGCTGCACATGTGCAGTACCATCTCAAAGGGGAGGAAAATCTTGATAGAACACCGGTATCCTATGACAGCACCACTGATGTCACTGAGATCTTCAAACGACCCAAATTTAGGGGAACCGTCTCTTGAAAAGAATTCCGACCGTAGGAAATGACATCAATGACAAAAACAAGCATTGAAGCTTTGTATCATGGCAGATAGTTTTGGATTTACCCCGAAGTTCATCTGGAGCTTTGAATCAGGAAACACAAGGCCCATAGAATTGTATTGAACAGAAGAAACAAAAGAGAGAGAGGCAGTCTGGGCAGCTTGTTCTCTCCATAAACATCTCCTTTGTCTTTGTGTTAATAACAATAGCCTCCCGCAATTCAGCTCGGCCTTCAGGAATCTTACAAACGCCTCGCGCAGTGTTTACTGTAAAATGACTTCATTAACTATGACCTTTTCTTCAAAAATCAATAACTCATTTTCAGCACAATGGCCCGACGATGGATGAGCATTTTAGGCGCATTATTGTCCATGGCGTCCCATTCTGAGGAATGCAAAAATACACAGAGACAAGGCTTCACCGCTGCTGGAATGCAATAGGAAAAGGACCCCCTGGGGATGGGGAGGGGGGGGGGCTGTACCAGGGGAATATGTGCTTTATCATATACAACGTGTCCTTCAACATAGACAGGAATGAAGAGTGGTTATAGAAAAGTTCCTGAAACATCACTTACGTAG
This sequence comes from Ptychadena robeensis, assembly GCA_036250615.1. NCBI lineage: Eukaryota > Metazoa > Chordata > Amphibia > Anura > Ptychadenidae > Ptychadena > Ptychadena robeensis. Next base: position 4,558,444 of record CM070040.1, on the reverse strand, counting down.
TTTGTACTTTGTAATTGACTACACGCTGGACATAAATCACATTCAGGAACCATTTCATTCACAATGTATAGATTTCCTAGCTATTGCTCCTGTGATTTCCATAGGGGCGATGTTGTATACCTTTATAGTGTGGAGTGTGACACCAGTCTTCAATTCTGCTGATTCCCTATCCATCCCCAACTTCTTCTACTTTAATGACTGTTACTTGCATTTAGGTAGCCATTCACGGGCATATTCCTGCCCACCTGGCCTTATGATAGCCATACACGGGTGCTCCCACCTGGCGAGATTGACAGGGTGCCCGCCGATCCTCTGAGGGGCAGGCTGCGACACGGCGGTCGCTCGGTCAAAAATCGAGTGCGACCTCCTGGCGAGATCGGCCTTGAATCTCCCGCATGTCAGATGGCACGGTGATCCCACATCTTGGTAGATTCCCGTACGATGGGGATGGCATTCCACATCCAGAGTAATGTCCGGCACACAAAGGGTACCCGCCCATGCTTTGAGGGGGCGGCTGCGAGCCCCCCTCATATCTAAAGGTACCACAGGATGCTTAGCAGCTCTGTAGCCATGCGGACTAAAGTTCCCCACACACGTATCGAGTGGGGACCAATAGATGAGCTGTGGAGAGCAGCGTGATGATGTAATTACGCTGCTCTCCATCGCTCACATCATGGACGGGCACCCTTTGTGTGCCGGCCGTTAGTTTGAATGGGGACACCGTCCCCATTGAAACTAATGGCATCAGCCAGAGATTTACGGACATGTCTGTTCTCTGGCCGACCAAGCTGTGAGCACCTGTGATCGGCGCACGCACATCGATCACCGCTCATTGTGTGTGTGGGGACCCTAAGATGTTGGCAACACATCAGGGCTGCTATCAGCGTGCAGGACGGGCGACCCAGTTGCCAAGCCAACGCCGCAACAACGGTGATGGTTCGGCCAAGTCCACGAGGCCCCCCCCCCCCAGTACCGGCCTGACAGTGGTTCTTCGTACATAGAAAGCTCTCAAACTCTGACGAACAGACATAATCACAACATTCCCAAAAACCAAATAGGGAAATAAAAGTCAAACTTGGTTTCCAATTTGCAGCCACATCAGTGAAGATACAATCAAGCTCCTGCATAATTCAATCAGGGAAAGCGGCTTTTATATCGCAGACGACATCTCATTACCGCCAGTCATCATTCTCAGCCCTAGAAGGCATTCCGGTAGCGGAATGTAAGTACGGCTCTCGAGGAAGAGGAGACGACCCCCATCGCTTTCTCCGATCCTCTAGGATGATTTGCACCCTCTTGAAGTCCTCCACAGACAGCAGATCTCATCTTGTGACATACGAAGATTACGGGTTGTAATTAGATGATGGAAACATGTTTATATTTCGGGTTAGAGGCGGAGCCCCATGGATAGTCAATCACCGACTCTTGGATCAGTGGGGAGCACCAGTGGGGTGGCAAGTATGCTGTGCTCCTCAAATGCAACTCAAAAGGAGCAACACAGTTATATGAAGTTTTACATCTATTTGTTTAAAGCTAGCCATACACGTGCCGATTCCTGAGCGAGCGATCGACGATCCGATCGATTCCGGTGAAGTCACAGGCGTCGATCGATCGATCATACAAGTCTGTGCCTACCACCTTAGGCCACCGATTCCTGGACGATTCTGTCACCAGTCGAACGATTCACAAATGTCAACGCCCCTTGATGTGTGCCCGATCGATCAGAAAACAACGACAGGTTGGTTCCCTGGCCGATCCGATTTGGGGGCCATGTAGATCGGGCGGGGTCGATCGGGCAAGGTGGGCTGCACTCGATTCCTCATCGATCGATCGATGTGCACGCGCCTGGTGATCGATCGGCCAGGAATCGAGTTTAAAATCGACCTGTGTATGGCTACCTTTATGTGCTGTGGGGGATCAGCTCCAAACAGTTGCCCTCCAAGCATCAATCCACATGATTGTTTATCTTTTAGGGCTCCTGCCCGTGTTTATTTGCACACAAATCAGTCCAAAACAAAGGGTTACCCTCACAGGGGTTAAGATTAATCCAAATAAAAAGTCCAGAAAAAGCCACACTACCTGGCTTTGCACCTTTCAACATAAATTGACGTCCTTGGCTTTCCAGCAGCAACAGGCCTAGGCCTCGTGTGCTCTGTGAGCCCCCTGTAGCAGCTGCCCCCGTAACCACAGGCCTAGGCCCCACACTTTTTGTGTGCCCCCTGTAGCAGCTGCCCCCGTAACCACAGGCCTAGGCCCCACACTCTTTGCGTGCCCCCTGTCTCCACTCAGTCAGAACCCTTGTCTCCAACTTCTCTGTGGATCCCTGACACACTGGTCTCTGCTCCTTTTCTGGAGACACATCCTACTCAACAACCTGCAAACAGGTGTTAACTATTTAGTGGACCCTGGGGGAATAGAGAGGCCCACCCAATTCCATCCTCTCTATCCCAGAGTCCGGGAGCCATTTAAGAAAACAAAACACATTCAGCAACCTAATGGTGCTGGGCAATAATATCCCTGACTCCTTCCAGGATACCACCAAATGGTCCATACACACAGTGACAGATGACCAGTCTGTCACAGTGCTTTGACACTTAGCCATGGTCAGGGCAGCACAGAAATGGTACACAGCTACACATGAGCACCAAAAACTAGATATGCGTAGCTGCATAATTGTTACTATGAGCTAACAAGTAGGTGGTATTCCTAGTTCTGATTGCCGCAGCTATCAGGGAAGCAGAGATGTGTCGCAAACATCCATAAAGAGGAGAGATCTGCAGTGCCTCCCTCCACCCACCCCCTTATCTACCCCAATATATCAGAAAGAAGCAGATGATATGATCTGTACATTGTCGCTAATTGTTCACTGGGGGCATCTTGTGGCTGAAGTTGGTATTGCAGGGTTTTTTTTTTCCGATTGACAGTAAAGCTTGAATGTCAGGATCCAGATCAGAGGGGGCGACACACACTGACATCCAAACTGAGGTTTGTAAACCGATAGGGGTTTATTGTGCACTTACAAGACAGGAACAATCAAACAGGTGCAAAATAGTCCAGAGTTCAGATTCTCCAGGGTTCAGGAGAAAAATCAGAGGAGTGACAATGCTTAGCACCGAATGGGTGGGTGAGGCACACCTATATAGCCTTCAGTTTACCTCAACCCAGCCCATGCTTGCAGGCAGCCAACTGCTGGTGACTGTTGAAACAACTCAGGAAAGGGCAGGCACAGTGCCACCAGCAGGCGGTACCAGGTACAGCCAGGGTCCTCACGTCGAACACTTTGACTAGCTGCACAAACCACTTCACTTTATCATGTATACACTACTGTAAAGGTATTTTTTTTTAGGTTACCAGAATGCTTTCAGTTTTTATTGGTAAATGCATATAATATATGTCAATTGAATAACTGCAGCAAACCATTAGTATAACTATGAAAAGTTGCAGTTAGGAGTGTGAAACTAGGAAGGTAGGTATTCTCATTTGTAAATTACAAAAAAAAAGATTGGACTTCTAAGGCTATGTTTCCACTCCTACAATCGCCTGCAGAATGGCTGGCGGGCCATCATCCCTTCATGTCCATGGGAGCAATCAGAAAAAAAAACACATGCAATCTTATCAATGGGGACAAGCCCATTGAAAATAGTGTAGACGATTGACAACGATTCTGCAGGCGATTTAAAATCACAAGCACCAGGCGATTAATCGCCTAAGTGGGAACATAGGCTAAGGGTGTTGGAGATCTGGGGGTGAAAGTCAGAGTAGGCATATGTCAGGGTAAAATCTGACAAGAGAAAAACACTGTGTGACAGCTGGAATATGACTATGAAAGGTTGACATTTGGATTGCAGGTAATCTCAGGGGTTAGTTACTACCCCAGGTCAGGGTTGTACTACTGAGGTATGAGATCTGGGGGGTCACACTACTGAGGTATGAGATCTGGGGGGTCACAATACTGAGGTATGAGATCGGGGGGGGGGGGGGGGGTCACACTACTGAGGTATGAGATCTGGGGGTTCAAATGTGTTGTACTGTGAGAGTTACATGTGACCCAAAGCCAGCTGTTGACCTGTGGATGGAGACAGCTAATCAGAGGATCAATCAGGAACAGGGAGGTCCATCTGCAGCAGAATCTACCATGCAGGAGGCTTACGCAGAGGACAGTGAGGGAGACAGTGTGGAAGACCACACTACATATGGGGTGAGTACCAAACACCATCTCCTGGTACTCATCTGAGGAGCTCACTAAAAAAGTTATGTGCACCCCTGGTCATTGTCATCAGCATCTCAGTCCAAGGAGTAGACCCTGGATGCCAATTGACTAAACACGTCTCTGTTATGCTGATGAAGGCATTTTCAGAGACCATACCCATACTATACATATACTTCTGCCCGTTAAGAGTACCTGTCATTGAGTATTTCTATATCCCTTTTCCTCATTGCCGTTGATTGAAGCAACGTGCCTCTTAGGTGCACCTCTCAGCGGAAATTTACGTGCGCTCTCGTTTCAATTAATTCCTTCGTCTTTTTAATTTACTTTTTAATTTGATTTTACGGCTTGATGTTGTTTAGTCACAGAAATGAGTTTGTTTGAATTTGCCGTCGTTAATGAGAATTATTCATTGCAACATTTTTTTTTTTTTTAATAAGGAGAAGAGCCGGGTAATATTGTTATTATGGATATTGGGGATAAGTGACGGGCTTTGTGTGTCGCCTCCCACTTCATTGAGGCCGTAAAACAAAGATTGTAAGCGGTATTATATAATTATTATATTATATTATAAGCTCATCATCATTTTCCGATGGAGTAATCATTAGTAGAGAATGCCATCGATAGTGATGGCCGAACATCGGCCTAGACTGTCCGCGAACGGACGGGTCGGACTTTTAACCCTCTGAGCGTTTGCCACGTGGCACGTTTTTTTTTATAACCGTGCCACGGGC
>CM070040.1:4507989-4518131 GCA_036250615.1 Ptychadena robeensis | reverse complement strand
CAAAGATCGACACAGGTACGGGACGCTATGCAGTTTTTTTTTCATTCTGTGGATGGTAAGAATTACTTATGACTTCATGTTGTCACATCTTCTCCTTTTCCCTGGTGAATAAGCCGTGTTCTCTGCCGAATTCTGACCAAGCATGACATTTGTGTATCCCTGTTACTTTCAGCCGCGATCGGCTCTGACGTCCCGATGTTTCTACACGTCCCTTTAAACTATCACAAAAAGGATTATCTGCAAAGTTTTGTGAGAAGTGGAGACTAAGATAAATAAAGATTCATGTTTAGAGTGATGATAGAAATAGAACAATGTTGTTAATTGCTATTGTAGTTTTAAGCAAATTTATGGTTGAGTTGAGTTTAGGCGTATTGGCGGGCTGTCAGGATGAGAGGGGGACTCCTCATATGAGTGAGGGGGACCTTACAGAGAGGAGGGGTGGTAGGACTTACTATTCATAAGGGAATGACTTGGTGACATTTGGAAGGCCTCATACAATTAGCATTTGAACTGCATAGAGAAGAAGTTGGCTGCTCAAGTTAAAGTCACTGGTATGCTCAACGACTAAAGGCTAGGCCTACTAATAAGTGATGCCTGGCTGCTCAAAGACTGAAGGCTCGGTTACAAATAACGGGCATCTCAAAAACTGATGGATGGCTGTTCAAAGATTGAAAGGGCTGGACTACTTAAAAATTAAGGCTGAGGCTGTCAAGAACTTGATGCGTTGGGCTGTCAAAAGGGCAGGGATGGTCAAAAGTTGAAGGCGTGGCTGCTCAAATACTTGAAAGTGGGCTGCCTTAAAGCGGACCTACCACCAGGATCTATGTTTTCATGAATGGACTAGAAGTGGCAATCATCTGCGCGGAATGCAGTGAAAAAAACCCAAAACGTCCCTGTAATGAGCAATTGTAATAAATCCGCATTTTATGTTCATTCCTCGGTTAATTGGCTCAGCAAGCCCCGGCCGCAGGTCACAACAAACACGTGAGTTTTTCAGTGTAATCAACACATGGTGGTGCAATATCGCGGGTGGCCCTGGGGGCGTCAGTGATTTCTATGGCAAAAGCAGCTCACTGAAAACTATGGTTGTTTGTGCTTGCTGCCGCTTCGTGCTGCCTACATGAACCAGGACCTGAAGAGAATGCGGAGTTATCTAAATTGCTCCTTTTCCGTACGTTTGTGGGTTTTTCATGCCTCTCCTTATTCTTGCACTTCTAGTGCCATTCATGAAAACATAGATTCCTGGTGGTAGGTCCGCTTTAACACTTAAGGCTACTCTACTAATTGACTGATGGCTGGGCTGCTCAAAGACTGATGACTGGGCTGCTCAAAGAATGAAGGGCTACGAATAAGCCCCAGTGAAAAGGGATGAAACGTGTCAAAGACGAGAAGCTTCTAAAGGGAATATATATCATGTATGCAGTGTATCTAATTTCAAATAAAGAAGTTGGATTTTATCTCCGTGTATGGAAATAGAAGCTGCTGGGCTGCTCAAAGATTTATGACTGGACTGCTCAAAGACTGAAATCTAGGCTGCTCAAAGACTGAAGACTGGGCTGATCACAGACTGAAGACTGGGCTGATCACAGACTGAAGACTGGGCTGCTCAAAGACTGAAGGCTGGGCTGCTCAAAGACTGAAGGCTGGGCTGCTCAAAGACTGAAGGCTGGGCTGCTCAAAGGCTGAAGTCTGGACCTCTGAAAGATGGAAGGCTGGTCTGCTTAATGACTAAATGCTGGGCTACAAATCAGCCTCAGTGAAATGGTGTGAAACGCGTCAGAGACAAGGACCCCCAATGGGACTCTATATTGTGTATTCTGTGTATCTACGTAAATTTCAAATTAAAAAGTTGTTTTACCAAAACCATGTAATATGAGCTTACCTGTGTTCAGTCACAGAGGACCCTATACTACATAGTTGTTGGTAGATCTAAAGGATATCTGACAGAGAGATCTAAAGGTGTATGGCCAGCTTCAATGCTGGGCTGCTCAAAGACTCAAGGCTTGGCTAATCAAAGACTCATGGCTGGGCTGCTCCAAGACTGAATGCTGGTTGCTCAAAGACTGAAGACTGAGCTACTGAAAGACTGAAGGCTAAGCTAAACAAATACTGAATGCTGGCTGCTCAAAGATTGAAGACTAGGCTGATCACAGACTGAAGGCCGGACTCTTCAAAGACTGATGGCTGTTCTCCTTTATACTAAATGCTGGGCTACTGAAAGACTGAAGGCTAGGCTGATAAAAGATTAAAGGCTGGGCTGCTCTTATCCTGGTGCCAGGCTCCCTTTTAAGCAAACCAGAACTATCGACCTTCCTAGTAAGCATCACCATTGCCATATAACCAAGCGGGCGATGGTCAAAATCATATATTTGCAAGGTATTTCATAATAAACTTCATGTCATTATAGACTTCTATAGCGCAGAGATGATGGATGATTCCCGTTGACAGAGAAATACGGTGAGGCTTCTGTGGACTCCTGCGTATCAACCATTAAGTTGATTTATGTATTTTTACCATTTCTTGTGTCGCAGGACGAGTCTAATTAGCATGAGGCACGTACGGTGACTGACTGAGGCAGGTGCGGCAGAAGTGACTCTTCCAATGATTAATTGTATCAGATATATTTATATAATAAACAAAACATATTTATAGATGGGCCCATGCGATGAAGTTTGCAGTGTGTGTGTGTCAGGATGGCGCTGTGATAGATTATGCATCATGCGGTGGCGATAAAATGTTGATTGTGGCAGCTGGGAGTAAGCAGGAGATTGAATGTGCTGGAGCCTAGAGAATCCATAGCTCACAATCAACATTTCCATTGGTTTATGGTTGGCTGGCCATTGGTTGATAACGGTTCAATCAAACCGGATCAGCTTGTTTGTGGAACATCCATTGGGAATGGCCAAACAAGTATACTGGTTTTCCTCCTACTAATAAAGCTCATTTTCTTGTCATCATACTGTTCCTTTAACTATAAATACTTTCTTTACCCCTGATAAAGCATGAATCAAGTCCTCATTTGCAGTTTAAGACTCACAGACTCAGAATTAGTTAGTGAAGTAACAATGGAGCAAGTTGAAGAGTAGTCGATAGCCAGATGATTATAAAGGCACAAGTAGCGATGAGCAGGAAGAGCAAGATACTGGAAGAAAGCACAATAATCTGGCAAGGAGGTAGAGCAAGGACGTGGCTTTTAAAGGAAGTATATAGGAGGAGCCAGGAGTTCAAGTTTCAACAAGGAACTGTATCTTAGTGCAAGAGATCAGACAATGTCCAAATTTGGGTGTGCAGGTGACTCAGCAGACAGAGCTGTAGCCAGACATTGAAGCATCCCTGGGTTTGAATCCTGGCAATAGCGTAATAGTAATAGTGACTGTCCTTCTCCACTATCTCAGAGATACTGAGCCTGGACATCTGGATCCGGGAGCTTTTATTACATCTATGCTTGGGAACCCTCTAGTGTCGGGAGGGCTCTGTTCAGGCTTCCCCGCAGCTGGGTACTGAGTGTTTGATGGAGGGGGAGCGACTCCACTACATTCCCTGCTAGTAAAGAGATGCTCATCATACTCTTGTCGTGTGGACATTTGAATAAATCTGCGTGGAAGTCAGACAGTGGAAAGGCACACCTACACCACACCTGTACCAAGAGTAACTTGGGGTAGGAAGTTGTCCAGTGCTGGAGTGGATGTGTCCATGGCAGGTCAGGCCCTAAAGGCACCTCTATCAGTGACCCAGAGTAGTGCTCAGCTGAAGTAAATGTGCCAAATATAAATTTGGGCCACATTAAGGGTCCTGTGTAGCTCTACCCTGTCAGGTTACACATACCAACCATGGTAATGTCTAGAAATGTCTCATCATGGACCTCAGGTGTACTTGTGTGAGTAAACACCCACCAATACAGGTCAAAAGATTAAAAAATCTAAAGACCTGAGGTGACAGGGTTCTGACAGTATCCCCCAAGGGGCTCCACTACCCATGACTCAACATCTTAAATGGTTTCATATATGGTAGATCGAGCCACTTCAACGCAAGACTAAAGGCCCCCATACACGTGTCAGATTCCCAGCGGATTCCGGCACGATCGATTCCGGGCACGTGCACGCGAAACGATCGTGCCGGAATCGCGTGCAGCCCACCTTGTCCGATCGTTCGCGTCCGATTGATCGGGGGCTCAGAATCGGATCCGACAGAGAACCAACATGTTGGTCTTTCTGATCCGATTCTGCACACATCAGGGGGAGTTGCCATTTGGGAAGTAAGTGAACGGACACGGAATCGTCCAGGAATCCGTGGGACAAGGTGGTATGCAGCGATCGGATACTCTTAATTGGCTGATTGATCGGAGCTCCGATTCCCGCTGAGATCGCCGGAATCGATCGGGTGAGTGATCAATTGGCCATGGAATCCGACACGTGTATGGCTAGCTTAACAAACTGTTTCTTTTAGAGAGAACATCAAAACCTAGTAGGGAGCTGAGATTCTTCTTTCATCCCCTGCAAGTAGTCAAATATCATCGTAATGATAAAAAAAAGAATTGAAATAAAAATATCTTTGGTCTCTAGAAGGGAAAATGGTCTACAAGCATTTCAACAAGCCTTTGACAACTGCTACTTCTCCATGTACAGATTTCTTAATATATTTTTGCTTCCAGTTTTATTACTCCCTGAGGCAAAAGATTTAGTTCAAAGACACAGCAAACTTTTTTTTTTCTACTCTATACTTTCATTTTGGCTGAAGCATTTGTAACAGGCTGCATTGGGAGGAAAAAAATATATGTATCACACCCTCTTAGAAGTGAATTTTATAAAAAATAAATTTGAGAAGAAAACAAAATAATACAAATGACAGAAAAGTTAAATTTAGACAATCAATTCTGAAGGTGTAGGGTGTAGAGGTTCAATCCTTTTATCCAGACCTAATGGTTCCGCCATATTGGAAAGTCAGGCATCATACAGTATGTCAAGGCTGAGTTCGCACAAGAGCACTTGGTGGTTTAAATTTTTTTTAAACCATTTTTTTAATTTTTCCCATTGAGGATCAAGTAACCATTTCCCTGCACTATGCTAGAAACTCATGTTGTTTGGCAGAGACAGTTAATTTTTTTTCTGTACTGTATGGGGTGCTGCCTGGAGTTTCAGTGTCAAAAAGGGTATACATATGACTGATAGTAGGGGCCTGGGGTCTTTGACCACTGCCGCAATGGCCTTTTGTCCCCATCCAGGATATCCTTTTGGGAGTTGGGCCTAGCATCCAGGACTAAGGGACTGCAAATATCATCTCTACCATCATTCCTTACTGGGCTAGCGGTTAAGGAAGGTGGACCCTTTCTTTTATAGTGAGACTTGGCCAATTCTGACTCCCCAACAATGTAGGTTGGTTTGCATGAAATAGGGTTCCCCTATCTTCCTAATAAACTGCTTAAATTATATTAATATAGTGCAGGGGTGGGAAATTATTTTGACTCATGGGCCAGAATACGTTTTTGAATTTAAAAGAGGGGCTGAACCAAGATTCTGCAATGGCCACTGGCATAGGTGTCCCAAGTCCTCTCATAACAACATCATTGGTGACACCAGGAATCAGGGAAATATAACAAATAATATTTTGTCCAATCACACTAAAATAAGCTTATTGATGGTTTTTCAATAAAAATTCAAAGACCTATCTCTCCTCCACTTGTTCACTGCAATGAGCCGAGAAAATGCCTAGAGGTAGTCTGCTGTCTTCGTCTGTATGATGATCAGGATAGATCAGGATCAGGATGATCAGGATAGAATTGTATAATGATTATGTCCAAAGGTTGGTTATGTTGGAGTTGCTCTGTCTATAGCATACAATAGAATTGTATAATGATCAGGTCCAGAGGTTGGTTATGTTGGAGGTACTCTATCTATAGCATGTTATAGAATTGTATTGTGATCAGGTCCAGTGGTTGGCCAAGTTGGAGGTGCTCTCTCTATAGGATCCTATAGAATTGTATAATGATCAGTCCCAGTGGTTGGCCATGTTGGAGGTGCTCTATCTACAGCATACAATAGAATTGTATTGTGACCAGGTTCAGTGGTTGGCCATGTTAAGCCTCCCATAGACGGGCCGATTTGCAGCCATAGTTGCAGCCGACCGACCGCCGTGCTCGCTCCCGCCGAGCACATAAAGGTCGGTCGGCTGCAACTATAGGGGAGCTTGACGATCCGACCAAAAGGGCCGGCAGTTCGGATCGCACACGGATCCGTCCTGCTGGTTCTTTTTCTGGCCGATCCTCAGATCCTGTGCTGCAGGCTGTTAACTCGGAGGGCTACAGATTGGCTACAATCTGACAGGAATCACGTGTGTTAGTAGAACACACAGGATTGCTGTCCATTTTCAAACCGACCACACTGTGAGGAGCCTGCTAAAAGTCGGCCATCGATCGCGACGTCTATGGCCGGCTTTAATAGCATATAATAAAATTGGATAATGATCAGGTCCTGTGGTTGGCCATGTTGAAGATACTCTTTCTATAGCATGTAATAGAATTGTATTGTGATCAGGCTCAGTGGTTGGCCATGTTGGAGGTTTTCTGTCTATAGCATATAATAGAATTGTATAATGATCAGGTCCAGAGGTTGGTTATGTAGGAGTTGCTCTACCTATAGCATACAATAGAATTGTATTATGATCAGGCCCAGTGGTTGGTTATGCTGGAGATGCTCTTTCTATAGCATAAAATAAGAATTGTATAATGATCAGGTCCAGAGGTTGGTTATGTAGGAGTTGCTCTATCTATAAGATCCAATAGAATTGTATTATGATCAGGCCCAGTGGTTGGTTATGCTGGAGATGCTCTTTTTACGTATAGCATAAAATAGAATTGTATTGTGATCAGGTCCAGTGGTTGGCCATGTTGGAATTGCTCTATCTATAGGATCCAATGGAATGTTATAATGATCAGGCACAGTGGTGGCCATATTGGAAATACTCTATCTATAACAAGTGATAGAATTGTATAATGATTAGGTCCAGGGGTTGGTTATGTTTGAGATACTCTATCTATAGCATATCACAGAATTGTATTGTGATCAGGTCCAGGGGTTGGCCATGTTGGAGGTGCTCTGTCTATAGCATATAATAGAATTGTATTGTGATCAGGTCCAGGGGTTGGCCATGCTGGAGGTACTCTATAGCATATAATAGAATTGTATTATGATCAGGCCCAGTGGTTGGTCATGTTGGAATTGCTCTGTCTATAGCATATAATAGAATTGTATTGTGATCATGTTCAGTGGTTGGCCATGTTGGAGTTGCTCTATCTATCAGATCCAATGGAATGTTATAATGATCAGGTCCAGTTGTTGGCCATGTTGAAGATACTGTATCTGTAACAAGTAATAGAATTGTATAATGATCAGGCACAGTGGTTGGCCATGTTGGAGATACTCTATCTACAGCATATAATAGAATTGTATTGTGATCAGGTCCCGTAGTTGACCATGTTGCAGGTGCTCTATCTATAGCATGTAATAAAATTTTATTATGATGAGTTCCAGTGGTTGGCCATGTTGGAGGTACTCTATAGCATATAATAGAATATACACGTCAGTATGGAATGTAGCTTGCAAGATATACGAAGGGTAGACACATTGTTATATCTATTTATGTTCTATATATATATTAGATGCAAAGTTCAAAGCAATTTCTTTGTGGGATTACATAATAATCAGGGAGAACCTCCGCTGGATTGCTCAGCGTTGTTGACCCCTCCAGATGATACATAGACTCTGAATACGTGAAGTGTGAGATGTAAATTCCAGAAACAATGTTACCTTCAAGGTCACCTTCACACAAGCCATTAATACAGATGCATCCTGTTCATTTCAGGAGGAGTAACCCATCCGCGCTCCTGTCCTGAAAGCATGAAAGGAAATACGACTTCATGGAAGCAATCTGAGCAAAGTGACTGATAGGATGTTTACATGTCAAGTGATACCGATGAATATTCACAGAGAGCGAGGCAGTCCAACACCCACCCTAACAGTCTGGTACGTTATTTTTAAGAAGTTACACAAAATCGACATTTTAATATTTTAAGTCACTTTACATCTAAATTATATAGTGAATGTAAATCCATGTGTATACTTATTACATATAAAGCCCCCTATATACGTTTTGATGTTTATCCACTTTTTCGGCCAATCGAATTTGACGAATTTGACGAATTTGTTTTAAAAATTGTGACCATTTAGACAATTTCAAGGAAACATATTTTTCGGATTATAAGACGCACCTTTTCACCCCCAAAATTGGGGGGGGGGGGTTACCTGCATCTTATGGTTGGAATGTGTGACCATCCGGCCGCCGGTGATCGCAACTTGGCTCCCCGACAGCTCTCCCGGCAGATAGTAGAAGAGATATGCCGGCAGATAGGAGAGGAGATCAGCTGTGTGTAGATCTCCATGTGCCGGGAGAGCTGTGGGGAGCTGAACTGTATTGGCTATATTTGGAGAGCCCCGCAGATATAGCCAATGCAAAGGTGTGTGGGGAAAGCTGCACTGGCAGGCAGTTTCCTCACACAGCCGTAGCAGAAAAGGGACAGAGAGACCAGAGTGCTGATTGCTCCGTGGTGGGGGGGGGGCTCCCCACAAAGTCAGCAAGTCGAAAAATTCAACAACCTCTAGTCAATCGGCCGAAAAAATTGTTAATATCGCCCTGGCACCCTTTTTGTGGCAGCATGTCTCCACTGTGTTCTCAGCAGCAGCGGCTGTTCTCGTTCTGCCGATTGACATACTGCACTACATTGACCTTCAGACAGGTAATATGGATCGGCTCCGCTTAGAACACAGTGGAGACATACCCCTACTTTGGACATTCCCATCCAAAGTAATTAAATCAATCTAAGAATTACGGACATGTCTGTAATGGGTGAGATCGATTTCGACCCAAATTACACTTTTAAGCTTTAAGCCCCCCATACACCTTTAGATTCCTCCATACAATTTCCATCAGATCTACCAACAACTATGTAGTATAGTGACCTCCCTGATAGAATACATAGTGATTGGAAGGTATATATCACTGCTATGTAGTGCTGAGTCCTCCCTGATAGAATACATAGTGATTGGAAGGTATATATCACTGCTATGTAGTGCTGGGTCCTCCCTGATAGAATACATAGTGATTGGAAGGTATATATCACTGCTATGTAGTGCCGGGTACTCCATGATACAATACATAGTGATTGGAAGGATTAGAAAGCTCCTCATATTACATGGTTTTGGCATAACAAAATTTGATTGTACAGAAATTGTATGGAAAGATTGTAAGGTGTATGGGGACCTTAATACACAAAAGAAAATATTTATTCCTCCTTTATACTGTTTGTTTTCCTTGAGTACGAACCTGCGAGTTTGACTGAAAACTTTCTTCTACGTTGGAAGCCATCACTGTCATTTAAAGAAAGACGAAGAGACCAGGACTCATCCTTCACTGAGCGTTTTTAAGTGAAATATCAACATCAAGAGCATCCAGCCGTTAACAGCCTTTAAACAAGGCTCCTTGGCATCCTTTCTGCCTAAACGCACCAGCGTGCCAGATGGCACTGTTCAATTTTGATGTGAAATTAAGAAGAAGCCACTTCCAGACAAGTTTACACGAGGTCTTCCATTTACTTTTAAAGCCTGCCTGGAAGAACAGAGAGACAGTGCGATGATCAGGCAGAGGCAACACATCTGATGGTAAAAAGAGGAGAAATAAAAGTGAAAGGTTCTGAAAGTTCAGCGCGATTCTCCGGCGCAGTCTCTTGGAATTTCACTCTCTGTAGTTTGGGGCGTCTGTGAGGAAAGTGACGGCTTTCTGTTGACTCGCCATTGATTTACGACGCCCTGGTGTTCCTCCTTGTTAATTTTGTCTTCCTTGAAAACTATTAGATGTTTGGGAAGTGAAGATAAAATTCGGACGGCTTTAGTTATTTCTAGTGATGGACGAACATCAGCTGTGGCTGTTCGCGAACAGGCGAATCGAACTTCTGCAAATACCCGCCGCGAACATGCGAACCTCCATTGACTTTAATGGAGGGCGGACTTCTCAATCCTTCAGGTGATATTTGTAGCCAAAATACCAATAAAAAAAAGGGTGCGACCACCTGCACAGTGTCATGCCAGAGGGGG
>CM070040.1:4482590-4501183 GCA_036250615.1 Ptychadena robeensis | reverse complement strand
TGTCTACCTGAGGTGAGGACTGCCAGGGGAAGGTTAGGAAGAAGGGCAAGGCTGTCAGCTGAGGTCAAGGTCAAGGGTCAGAAGAAAGTGTATTCCAGAGAGAAGTGTGTGCAGAAGAATGTGTACTAACAACTTGGAGGCGCTCCGTGTCTGGGCGGCCGCAGCTAAATGTTACATGTATACAATTTTTGTCACTTGGATAACCGCAGGGAAACATGAATAACTATGAAAGGTTGCAGTTAGGGGGGTGACACTGGGAATGTAAATTAATGATAAAATGAAATATTGGACTTCTAAGGGTGTTGGAGATCTGGGGGATGAAAGTCAGAGTAGGCATATGTAAGGGTCAAATCTGAAAAGAAAAAAGCACTGTGTTACAGCTGGAATATGACTATGAATGGATGACATTTGGACTGCAGGTAGTCTCAGGGGTTAGTTACTAAGCCAGAAAATGTCAGGGTTGTACTACTGAGGTATGAGATCTAGGGGGGATCACACTACTGAGGTATGAGATCTGGGGGTCACACTACTGAGGTATGAGATCTGGGGGGTCACACTTCTGAGGTATGAGATCTGGGGGTTGTACTACTGAGGTATGAGATCTGGGGGGTCACACTACTGAGGTATGAGATCTGGGGGTCACACTACTGAGGTATGAGATCTATGGGTTCAAACGGTGTTGTACTGTGAGAGTTACATGTGACCCAAAGCCAGCTGGTGACCTGTGGATGGAGACAGCTAATCGGAGGATCAATCAGGAACAGGGAGGTAGAATCTACCTTGCAGTAGGCTGACACAGAGGACAGTGAGGGAGATAGTGAAGACCACCTACATATGGTGTGAGTACCAAACACCATCTCCTGGTACTCATCTGAGGAGCTCACTAAAAAAGGTATGTGCACCCCTGCATATAAAGCATGTTATTGGACATGCTCATCCATCTTGTGCCGATTATTAGAGTTGACGGCCTACTTTGATACCGCTCCTGCTTTGATACATGAGACACAGGATGCTTTCCTTTATCGAATTCTGCTTAACCACAACTAATAACGGCAAATGACATGGAAATCAAGTACTCGAGAAAACGTTTTAAACATTTATTTATTGCTGACATAGAAACACAGTTAAAAAGGTAACATGACATCTGAAGTGAAGACTACAGATAATGTATTCGAGCCCCGTAAGAATTAACATTTATGTCTAGGTAAATACATGCAGCTCGGAGCTCTGAGTGCCACAGGAGAATTCTATATACTTATATGAAAAGAGACAGAAGGGAGTTGAGGGGAGAAGGTGGGGGGGTACACTTTGTATTAGAGACCCTCAGGGGTTCTTCTTGAACCATTATCAGATGGGAAAGTGAAGTGGATTCTTTTTTTTTTTTCTGCACATTTAAAAACATTTTATTAAAGAAAATACATCGGGGACAATATCAAAAAATCGCAACTCTACTCGTTTGCTGGGCACGGAGAAAAATAAAGATTTAAAACAATAGCTATTTGAGCATTCATTTGATCCCTCAACAAGTGGAAAATTCTAGAAGCGTACAAGATAAATACAGCATTTACAGCGGGATAAATTACAGTATTTTATGCCAACATTTGTTTGTAGGTTATATAAAACAGCTTACAGAGAGACAGCACGCTACCCGACCGCTATTTACACGATTTCTTTATTTATTTGTGCGCGTTTTAAAGAAGTTGTACCATAAGCGGTAAGATCAAACTTACTGGGCCTAACGGTTTAGGCAATTTTAGGCAACGTCATGCCAACAGTTTGGAGAAGGCCTTTTTGTGATCCATATTGACTGTGTACAAAGCCAGATCCATGGAGACATGCATTGACCAATCTGGTATGAAGGAACTCATCCTCAACCCTACTGAACACCAATCGAAAGATTGTGGAACTGATGACCCCCATCATTGGGACTTTACATTGCCTAACTATTTTAGGCAATTTCGGATATTTTGGGCAATGTATTGTCAATAGAAGGCCTTTTTGTGATCCATATTGACTGTGTACAAAGCCAGATTCATGGAGACATGCATTGACCAGTCTGGTATGAAGGAACTCATCCTCAACCCTGATGACCCCCTTCATTGGGTCTTTACATTGCCTAACCGTTTTAGGCAATTAAGGATATTGTAGGCAACCTTACAGTTTGGTGAAGGCCTTTTTGTGATCCATATTGACTGTGTACAAAGCCAGATCCATGAAGAAAAGGGTTGACCAATCTGGTATGAAGGACCTCATCCTCAACCCTACTGAACACCAATTGATAAATTGTAAAACTGATGACCCCCTTCATTGGGTCTTTACATTGCCTAACCATTTTAGGCAATTAAGGATATTTTAGGCAACCACATGTCAACAGTTTGGGGACATGCTTCTTGTGATCCATATTGACTGTGTACAAAGCCAGATACATGGAGAAAAGGGTTGACCAATCTGGTATGAAGGACCTCATCCTCAACCATGATGAACCCCTTCATTGGGTCTTTACATTTCTAACCATTTTAGGCAATTAAGGATATTTTAGACAACCTTACAGTTTGGTGAAGGCTTTTTTGTGATCCATATTGACTATGTACAAAGCCAGATCCATGGAGAAAAGGATTGACCAATCTGATATCAAGGACCTCATTCTTAACCTTGATGACCCCCTTCATTGGGTCTTTACATTGCCTAATCTATTTAAGGCAATTTAGGATATTTTAGGCAACCTCATGTCAACAGTTAGGGGACGGCCTTTTTGTGATCCATATTGACTATGTACAAAGCCAGATACATGGAGACATGGGATGACCAATCTGGTATGAAGGACCTCATCCTCAACCCTACTGAACACCAATTTCATATGGGCATACCACTAGGGAGGTTAAGCCTCATTTCAATAGAAAAGAAAACCCCCTTGCAATACTGTCTTTTGCCACAAGATGCCCTCAGTACACCCTAACAATCACTGTATATAATAGCTCCGGCTTTCTGACAGCCACTTAACATTGTGGTTACTACATAACGAGCTGGACTAAAATCCATAAAGGACCATATATGACCCATGCAAAGTAGTCTGAGGACCCATGGCATACGTTTTTATACACCATGCATCCATTCTACACTGAATGGCCGGATATAAATGGTCATCCCAACCCAAGTTTGAATGATACCAGCAAAGGGCAGAATAATAGTACAGCATACAAGGTCAATATCATTGTACAGTCCAAGCCCCATGGCAACACTTTGACAAAGGCCCATTTCAGTTCCAACAGAACTGGACAGGGTCCTCTTATTCTCCTGTGTCATAGTCTGTACCTGTATGTTAGCTTCTGTAGGCCTTTTGTTTGTGGGCTTCAGCCCCCAAAGCATCCTAAAGCAAGGAACACACGGCTCGATATTGGAGCCATTCGATCTTCCCTGCAGCAGAGCTATGACGTCATCACGCTGCTGCATAATATCAGAGAAGCTGGAGACACAGCACTGCTCAGCTGATGCTTTGCATGATGACCCCGTGGTGTCCATGCAAAGAAATGGAAACCGACCGTTGTTTTCCCTGTTTTTGAGCAAGATTGCTTGGTTCCGCCCGAAAACAGTGATGGCCCCATTAGATATGGGCCATATCTATATGTGTGTTGCCAGCTTAAGCCTCCATAGTAATGTGCGCTATAGGTGGTAAGTACTTCCTGGACTTCCTGAACATCCTGGTTACTACAACCCTGGAGGCAAAGCTCCCCTTATTTTTCATTACTAGTGACTTCCCTGGCGCTACATAAGATGTTCACAACAATTGATACAACTGCACCATTTACAAAGTGATTTCCATAAAGCCCAAGTTTAAAGGGTTCGTCATGGAGGAACTTGAGAGTCTTGACCTAAACCCATCATTGGGACATATTTGCCAATTGCAGATCAAATTTTCTCCATCAACATCAGTACAAGGCCTATATTGACATACATTCCCATACACCGGTGGTTCCCAAACTGGGGGGTGCGAAGGTATTCCAGGGGGGCACAGGCCCTCATTCTTCACCTGTGTTTGAATAGGGAGGGGGGGCTCGATAATGTTCCTAAATAGAAAAGGGGGGGCCTGCAGGGAATGTTTGGGAACCTCTGTCATAAGCACACCAAAAGTCTAAAGCTAGCCATACACGTGTCGATTCCTGAGCGATCGATCGACGATCCGATCGATTCCGGTGAAGTCACAGGCATCGATCGATCAACCATACAAGTCTGTGCCTACCACCTTAGGCCACCGATTCCTGGACGATTCTGTTACCAGTCGATCGATTCACAAATGTCAACGCCCCTTGATGTGTGCCCAATCGATCAGAAAACACCAACAGGTTGGTTCCCTGGCCGATCCGATTTGGGGGCCATGACGATCTGGCGGGGTCGATCGGTCAAGGTGGGCTGCACTCGATTCCTCGTCGATCGACCGACGTGCACGCGCCTGGTGATCGATCGGCCAGGAATCGTGTGGGAAATCGACCTGTGTATGGCCACCTTAATAGAACATCTTTTCAGAAGCGTCAGAGATGGCTACAACTCAATAAGGTCCGTTTGTTTGGTCTAACAAGGTCATACCGTTGTCCCCAAACCATTGGCCCTAGAGTTTATAGTCGTTCATCCTCCGGTTGGTGGTAAAATCTAATTCGATTCCGTGTTCTCTGCGATTTTAAGACCTGGAATATTCCGGAGGCCTTGTAAACGAACCCACCTGAAATGACTTCAAACTTTAATAACTTTTTATACGCTGCGGCACACTTAATATTCATGTGTGCACTGGTGCCCACGAACAGGCGAATCATTTGCATTCTTGTTTTATAAACGCACCTCACATTATGCAAAGCAAATTAATTTTTGTTTATTGCCGCATAAAATAAAGAAATCGTGAAAACCGTGCCCTTCTCTAAGAGACATTAAACACGTTTTTTTTTTTTTTCTTATGATTTGTCATAGTTTTATTTTTTTTTTTCTTACGTTCTACTCGTTCTAAAAGATCTTTTCCGATTATTTCAATCTAAGTTTTTTTTTTTGAGTTTCGTACGCACGAAATAAAGACAAACTGTGATGTGCTATATACAGTATACGAACTAAAGCGAGTGAAAACGAGTGCTCTGTGCTCTATCTCATCCATACGTGAAAGTACTCGAAGCGTTTGCTGGGTATTGATTAGTCGCGTTACATAATAAACTATCTGAACCATAAGAAATGGACCGGCGGCTACTGTGTAGTTAATCCGATACGATTAGCGAGGCTAGTATAGAGGCTGATTCTAAACTAAAATCCGAGGTTTGTTTAGCGGTCGTTGGTGTGAAATTTACATCGATGGGTATAAAAATATGGTTATGGGGTGAAAGCCTTGTTAAAGTGTAACCCCATTATTTTTTTAGGTATGTTTGGCATCATGCATTACAGTATACTGTTTCCTGTTTTCCTGTACTTCCTGTTTCCTGTTCCAGTTTTATTCCAAACATATTTTATTTTCAAACATTTAACCAATTTCGAGTTAAGCTAGCCATACACGTGTCGGATTCCATGTCCAATCGATTCATCATCCGATCGATTCCGGCGATTCTGCCGGGAATCGCAGGTGTGATCAATCGGCCAATTAAGAGTATCCATCGCAGCATACCACCTTGTCCAACGGATTCCGGCACCATTCCATGTGCGATTCCACCTCCGATTCCACCTCACAAATGGCAACTCCCCCTGATCCGGGCAGAATCGGATGAGAAAGACCAGCATGTTGGTTCTCCGTCGGATCCGATTCTGGGCCCCTGAACGATCGGACAAGGTGGGCTGCATGCGATTCCGGAATCCGGTGCGAATCCGACACGTGTATGGGGGCCTTTAATTGCAAAGCCCCTTAACATGGTATCATCACCAAACTTGCTGGAGATGTAGAGAAGGGTTGTGGGTATAGAAAAAAAAAAGTATGTCTCTAACACAAATAATTTTAGAATAAATTAAGTTCAAAGTCAAGTCAAAATTTAAAAAAATCTGAATTTCGACTTTAACTTTGAACTTAATTTGTGCAAAAACGACATGTGCTAGAGCAAATATTCCCACATCCCTTCTCTACATCTCCAGCAATTTGGTGATGATACCCTTTTCAGGGGCTTTGCAATCAGCTCACAAAGTTAGCAAGTCGGAAAATTTGACCATCTCTAGTGACAACCCTGTTGCTTTATTCTGGAGTTAAATGCAAAGGTCCCGAATAACATGGTATCATCACCAAAATAGCCGGAGATGTAGAGAAAGATTGTGGGAACAACAAAAAAAGAAGTTTCTCTAGCACATGTAGAGTTTACTTGGGCATGGCTTGCGCTGTTTCCATCGTCACTGTGCAGTCTGATCGACCAGGCAGCCCAAATGCCAGATTTTCATGTTCACCACCTGTAGGGATAGGGAGGTCAGAGTGTCTTCCCAAGTGATCCACTTTACCTGATAGATACTAGTGATGGTGGACAGTTTGGCTGCGAAAATGGATCTAGCAATGGATCTAGCCGGTGAGCAGTACAGGTGTTCGACCCGCCCTGTTCGCCCACAAGAAGGAGCCCTCTATTCTACCTCCGGCAGGATCAGGAGCAGCGAGATCCCGTTGGAGGAAGAATCTTTTCACTAGAAGACCGGGCATGAAGCCAGTCTTCTAGTGAGAAGCCGGCTCAAAAACCCAGAAGTGACGTCAGTGATGTCACATTCGGCTATAGTAACCAGGATCTATGCGTTTCAGGTACCGGAAATGACGTCACTCATATAAATCTGCCCGCAAACAGGTGGACAGTGGACATCTTTAAAAGTCTGATCCGCCCGTTTCACGGACGGACCTGGCCGAAGTTCGCCCATCACTAATAGATGCCTATAGCACTTTCTGCCCATGTGAACCTGGGTTATGCATAGTTTCACTGACAGTTATAGTCTGTTGATTGGAAATCTGACCTGTACCTTGATCCGGTCTATTCTCTGTCTGCCTGCCCTAGCCTTGCTTTTACCTGACTATGTCTTTTGCCTAACCCTTCTGATACCTAGTTTGTACTGTGACCCCCCAGCTTTGTAGTGGCCCATCCCCTGTCTGATGCCAGCCCTGACCCTTCTTGGACCTGACTATGCCTTTTGCCTAACCCTTCTGATACCTGGTTTGGACTCTGACCCCAGCTTTGTACCTGACCATCCTCTGTCTGCTACTAGCCCTGACCCTGCTTGGACATGACTATGCCTTTTTATCTGACCCTTCTGATACCTAGTTTGGACTCTGACCCCAGCTTTGTACCTGACCATACCCTGTTTGCTACTAGCCCTGACCCTTCTTGGAACTGACTATGCCTTTTGCCTGGCCCTTCTGATACCTAGTTTGGACTTTGACCCCAGCTTGTACCAGACCATTAGTGACATCAGCTGTGTCCGTCCACGAACAAGCGGATCGGACTTTTGAAAAAGACCGCCGTCTACCTGTTTGTGGAGAACTTTCCGCCCGGCCTTTTGCCTGACCCTTCTGATACCTAGTTTGGACTCTGACCCCAACTTTGTACCTGACCATCCCCTGTCTGCTGCCAGCCCTGACCTTGTTTCAAGCTGAATGCACTTCAGCCTCAGTGTATCCAGTACTTTTTATGCAGCAGCGTTTGCCATTAGAAAGTGCCAGGCCTTGTATATTTGTGGGCTCCTGTGAATGCTTTGAGAATCCCTGTACCAGATGTCATCATTTGCACATCTAAGGCTTGGGAGCTACTGAGTGCTGGGTCAGTGCAACTAGCCTCTGGAGGTAGAGCGCAGTCCTTTCTACAGTTAAAGATTGCTGTGGAGATCTCACAGAAACATTTCAACTTGACTTTGAACTCTTATTTGTGCAAAAACTACATATGCTAGAGCAATACTTTCTTTGTAATGTTTCCCACAACCCTTCTCTACATCTTCAGCAATGTTGGTGATGAGACCATATTCAATGGCTTTGCAATCATCTCTCAAAGTTAACTAATGGTTTAGCACAAGATGTCAATCAATGAGATGCCAAGATTTTGATATCAGCAACCAAATTATATGCAAACCAAAAATGAGCCTCCATTCAAGTACCCCTAGGTTACTCCTCAGCTTGTTTGGCCCAGTTTCAGTCTGCATACCATTGACCACATTTTACCATTGTTGACCATCTCTAGTAAGAAACTTGAAAAAAGTTTTTATAAAAAATGTTTGCTTAGGTAACCTATATGTATATGGTCTGATGCCAAACATAATGAAAATGAGATCTAGGGTTTACACACATGTAATGTCAGTATTCATTAAGAGATGCATAAAAAAATTCATGCTGTACAGCTTTGTGCACAATTTTGGGCATCACCGGTAAAATGACACGCTGGTTGTTTTTCTGAGGTCAACCTCTGCATCGACCAAACATAGAAATACCTATTGCTGGAGATTTTTAGTGCATATTTCCTTGTATAGTGTGATAATGATATTAACCATTTGGCTTGTAATTAGATGACACAAGTGTATCACATGCGGCAAGACACCAATGGGACAAAATTCTAAAACGAGGAACGGAAAGCCTGTTAGATGGCAACAAAAATGTTTGGAGGCCATGACTATCCTCAATGGGGTGGGCTCATTACCAACTGGAATGCTGACCAAACGTTAGGCATGAGTCCTTCTATATTTACAAAAAAGTAAGATGACAGTAGTTGTGTCTGAACAGTAAACTCCAAACTATAATTAAAGCTATAATTCATGACATTCCATAATTAGTGATGAGCAGCATAGGCAATATTCGAATTTGTGATATTTCGCGAATAATTCTACTAATATTCGATTCTATATTCGGAAATTCGAATATTCGCGGTAAACCATGGATTGCGAAAATAATATTCACAATTGCGAACATTTTATTTGCATCACGAAAATCTTTAAAATGAATGGTCACATGCTATGTTTATTTTCGCAATGCGAATATTATTTTCGCAATACATAAATTGCGAATATCCGCCGAGATATTCGATATATTGGCGAATTCTCGAATTGCCGATATTTGCGAAAAATATTCGGCATTCGAATATTCGAGCTCAACACTATCCATAATGTAAATTTTTTAGAGGACAGAAAGCTGTCCTGGAGCCCCAATTCCAATGACCATACCTTGATTCATAACCAACAGTTTAAGAGGAGCCCAGCTACAGTTTACTCTGGCCGAGCCGGGATTATCTAAACTTAGATACCCCGCGACCCCACAGCGATTCTATATCTCTCTGTTATTGGTGATGCCAGAAGTGGTGGTGGGGGCATGCCATAACGGAGGGGCGTCGGTTTTCCCAGCCCAGTGTACAAGGGAGGAAAAAAAATAGCGTGGTAGCCATACATTGGTTGACTTGTGCTAAATATTGACTGTCAGTCGAACATCGATCGTTTGTTCCCCTACACATTGTGATCGATCCACAACTAGGGATGATCGAAGTTTTAAAGAAATATTGACGATTTTGAGTTAATTGCAAAGCCCCTGAACATGGTATCATCACAAAGCTTGCTGGAGATGTAGACTCAACTAGTTTTTGCATAAAATAAAGTTCAAATTCAAGTCAAAATTTCAACTTTGACCTTAATTTATGCAAAAACTACATGTGCTAGAGCAAAACAATTTTTTCCCCAATTTTCCCACAACCCTTTTCTACATCTCCAGCAATTGTGGTGATGATACCATGTTCAGAGGCTTTGCTATCAGCTCACAAAGTCAGCTAGTCGAAAATTCTGACCATCATCCTCCATAGTACCATCAGATACAAATCGATCAAAATACCTAGAAAACCCGTCAGATACTTGGCGGTCAACGGGAAGTTACAAACATGTCCATTCACTGCTCGATCGATTTCACTTTTGGTCGATCCCACCAGGTGGGCAGGAATCGATTCCCATTCGAACAACGTCAATGGAACGATTTTTTGGCCGATCTAATGGAAATATCGAACCATGTATGACTTCCTTTTACAAACATAACCCCAACTCATTCTTAAGACAGAATAAATTTCCATTGAAGAAGCCAAAGAGTTTTTTTTAAAGCATTTTGACCAGAGGTTGATAAATATAAATGGTTAATCATGGAGTAGGGCTATCTATGGAGGGCTTGGATCGATGCATAGTAAGTGTGCCACACCCCTAGATAACACCCCTAACACCCCAAAAAAAAATATGCGATTAGAATATTCCCGGTCAACAATATTCATGACCCCTTGGAATCCTAGGATCACTAGGCTGACTGGGGCCTTAAAAGCCCCCACTAGGGCTCAAACTAGTGATCCTAGGATACCTGAACCCAGGGTTCCTAACATTGTCCCGATTAATATAAATGGTTTATCACCCATAGTCTGGGCATTAATCCACTTTACGTTTGTGCCATGCAGAGTTGGGGGGACTTTATTTATGAAACAAATAACCAACGATGGGATTTTATCAGGGTATGCCCAAAATGTTGTGTTCCTGCGATCTTATGAGAATCTGAAGGATTGATTGTCACTATCCTAGTCTAAGTAACACTGACATTAGTTCTAGTTTCAGCCATTAGATGAAAAGCTGCATTTGACTCCAGTAATTTCAGTTTTTTTCTGGCCACCAAGAGTGCAACGTTATAGAATCTCAGCGTTGTTGAGATAATTAGAACATATTCATTGTACATACGTTAAATATATTTCACCCTAAACAGGAAGAAGTCAATACACAATTCTGCCCCATAAGACCTTATTGTACAGATCTAGGCTGGCACAGTGGGGTATGTAGCATTGCTGGAGTGCCATGGTAGACAGTCTAAATATTTTGGTCATGAATTCAACTTAAGGCTAGGGCTATGCGATGGGGTCCACTGATGTCAGTGCAAGCCCCTGTGAATGAGGATTGCTGCATCGACATCAACGTGTCGGAGACTTGGACTGATGGATCCGGAGCTCTGACGGGCTGTGGAGACATCCCTGTTGCCGTCAATGGGCGGCTTGTGCACTGCCCCCCCCCCCCCTCAAGTGCTCTCCAGCAGATAGCACTTTAGGAGGGGCATGAGCAGTGCATGAGCCTCCCATTGATGGCAATGGGGCTTTGACAGGGGGGGGGGGTGCACACCTAGAGCACTGACCTCCCTAGGACCGCCCCTGAGCAGCGTCAATGCTCTCCAGTCTCCCAACAAGATGACTCATTGACCCACAGCCAGGACCTTAGAATCCTCATCCCAGGAAGAGCCAGAACAAGCTGCACCACAATACCCAGACCTGCGTGTTGTGTACTCTTTCTCTCTTTCTACTCTTTACACAAGTCTTTGCATGCAGGGATTGTCTAGGTTAAAAGTCACAGCTCAGTTACAGAAGCTCATAAGTTTTCCACTGGATCCTTCTTCCCTAGCAGGCTGAAGTCATCTGCATCTGGTAATTTCATGCTTGCTGTGTATTCCCCGTATTGTGTATTGAAGATCGTTTTGCTTAATTCAATATGATATTGTTTAAAGTAAGACTAAGCAATTCAAACTGAGCATATGATGGAAAATGCAAAAACAGATGTTACATTGAGTAAACACCTGCACGGCAAAGCGATGAGGAGCTTCAGAGATAAGTGCAGCTGAAATATTATTATATTATATCTTTTGGCTTTTTTAAAGGTTTTTTCTCATGTGTGATAACTCTATAAAACCATAGTGTGACAGGTGGCAGATGGTAGATTCTGAATAGTCCCTGACCTCATCCCTAGTCAGGTCTTCTCATCCAACATCAATACCTGACCTCACCTGCTAAACACCTTGAGGATGAGTAGAACCACCAATGGTGAGTCAAGTCTTTTAATCCCACATCAATACCTGACCTTGCCTGCTCAACACCGTAAGGATGAATAGGAACACCATTGGTGAGTCAAGTCTTTCCATCCAATATAAGCACCTGACCTCATCTGCTCAACACCTTGAGGATGAAAAGGGACACCAATGGTGAGTCAAGTCTTCTCATTCAATATAAACACCTGTCCTCATCTGCTTAACACCTTAAGTATGAATAGGGACACCAATGATGAGTCAAATCTTTCCATTCAATATAAACACCTGACCTCATCTGCTCAACACCTTGTGGACGAATAGGAACACCGATGGTAAGTCAAGTCTTCTCATTTATTCTCACTGTGTTGAGCAGATGAGGTCAGGTATTGATGTTGGATGAGAAAACCAAAGTTGAGTCAAGTCTTCTCATCCAATATAAACCCCTGACCTCACATTCTCAACACCTTAAGGATGAATAAGAACACCAATGGTGAGCCAAGTCTTCTCATCCAACCTCATCTGCTCAACACGATGAGAATAAATAAGAACACCAATGGTAAGTCAAGGCTACTAATCCAATATCAACACCTGCCCTCACCTGCTCAACAACTTGAGGATGCATATCAACACCAATGGTAAAGCCCCCCATAGACAGGCAGACTCCTCCATGCAACTTCTGTACAACCAACTTTTCTTCTACCAAAACCATGTAATAGGTGGACCTTTCTACACCTTCCATCACTATGTATTCTATCAGGGAGGTCACTATACTACATAGTTGTTGGTAGGTCTCATGAAAGTTGTATGGAGGAGTCTGCCTGTCTATGGGGGGCTTTAGTCAAGTCTTCTCATACAACATCAAAACATGGCCTTAAGCCGGCCATAGACGTCCCGATCTATGGCCGACTTCTAGCAAACTCATCACAGCGTGGTGACATCACCACGCTGTGAGCAGTCGGCTACAGAGAGGACAGGAATCCCGTGTGTTCAACTAACACACGCGATTCCTGCCAGACTGTAGCCAATTAACTCGGAGGGGGAGTGACAAGCTAGAAATATAGAAATACTACACGAGCAAAGTTTTATTTTAAGCCTCTCTATTGGTCAGTAGAGCTGCCCATCACTTTTGGAGGCCTTTATGTATATTACAGTGTTACTCAATCAACACATTGATTCATCTCATCTGGATCTTATGATCTATCCAATATTTTACCAGACAGTTGAAGGTAGCCCTGATTGGGCATTTTGGTTATCATATGCTTAGTTTGTGTTGCCCAAGATGGTGGTTTACTTATGCCTGGCATACACATGCCGATAAGCAGCCGATTTTTCACCTGACCGACAGGCGTGCACGCTCCCGTCGTCGGTCAGCGGAAAAATCGGCCGCTTATCGCGTGTGCCCACATGGGGCAACAGATCCCTGTCGTCCCACAGCTCGGCCGGCCAGAGAACGGACATGTCGGATGTTCTCTGGCTGATGCAAGCCGATGCCGTTAACTTCATCTTCATTGAAGCTAATGGCCGGCACACAAAGTGTGCCCGGCCGACTAAAGCAGCCCCATAATGCACCAGGATGCAACGTGATGATGTCATGACGTTTGCATTCCACAGCTCATCGGAGCTTGTCTGTCGGCACTCATTTGTGGGTGTATGGCAGGCATTAGTGCCTTCTTTTTTCCCTAATGCTAATAGTTAGGGCCAAACTTCTGCTGAGATTTGCACTCTTGAGCTGGTTAACATTTAAAACATGTATGGCGGCAGTTTAAACAATTATCTTACCCAACTCTAAAGGAGGAATAAATAAAGTCAATAACTGCACTTCTTGGGGCCAGAAAGGACTGAAGCTTTGCATCATTGGCGCGTAGAGTCATATATACATCATCAATTTTCATTTCACACCCATATGTATTTTACAGATTGTATGTTTTTTTATGGATTATTAAGCTGTAACTATGTACATCCGACACACAAGTATACACAAGAGAGGGCCACGAGGTACACTTCAGAGCGCGTGCTCATGTACAAAGATAGAATTACTTCCTGAACTAGGTACCGAGCCTGGTGTGAAGTTTGCCAAGGGAATCACTTTGACAGTATCGTCAATGGAACAGTGTCTCTCGCATGTGTTGTAAAACTGGGGTCTTGAAGCCCCCTTGTCAATGTCATCCTTGGCGCGAGGCCTTCCAAGAGTGTGCACTCCATCCAGTCGTCCTCTTCCCCATCCCTGCTGAATGCCGAACGATGGCAAAGGCGGATTGGACTGTTGGTATTGGGTCAGCGATGGGGGCATCCAGCAGTTGTCTGAGTGACCTAAGATAAGGCACTCCTGGGTGCAGGTCTCCGATGCTTCTGCCAAGGCTTTTTGAAGGTTGATTTCCACAGCTGAAAATAAAAAGCAACCAGTTAGATAACTAGAATACAAGTTGACATCTACTTACAAGGGTCTTCCATATTCAGTTGAAGGATTAAACTGTCTAAGGCTAGCCATACATGGGTTGATTATTTTGCGATTAGATCGCTGATCCAATTTTCTTGCAAACGTTGATCCGATTTAAAATAAATCGATTCATTTATAGGAATTGATTCCTTTATAGGAATCATTTCCATTGGTATGATCGACCAAAATTAACCAACATGTCCGATCACTTTTTGATCTATTTTATGTTCAATCACTTCTGGCCGATCGCACCAGCTGGGCAGGAATCGAATTTCCATTCTATCGACTTGAAAATCGATCGTTTTAAGTCAACCAAACACATAAATTTAATCGTGGTAACCCCATAAATATATTATGATCAGTAAGGAGAGCAAGATAAGATTGACATCTCGAATGTAAAAGGGAAAGGGAACATATTGACACATTTTATTCTTCATTTTTGAAAATGGAAAACATCTTAAAAGTTGATCTCAAGCTCCAACTTTTCCCGAACGTCCAATCTCAAGATTAATAATCACATTACACATTCAGTTAACAAACATGCCAATTGCATAGTTTAGTTACCGTATTTTTAGATTTATAAAACAAAACTTCCCCCAATGTTGGGAAAAATGTGTGTGTCTTATGGATCCAATGCGCGACTACCCCTGGCCAAATGGCTTTTGGCCATGGGTGGTCGCTCCATTTCAATAAGATAGAAGAGGAGTCAGGGAAGCTTTCAGAAGAATAATCTGTAAACATTCAGTTCAGGAAGGCAAGATAAAGGTGTGGGGGGGGGGGGCTGAAAAACCAATGCAGTCTCCCTATCTAAATACCATAAATACCGAGAACCAGCGATGTATTACATTTATCCTAGGTTTAGCTATACTTTAACCTTAATGCTCTGTCTACACTAAACCACCCTAGCAACCACAGGGGTGTTATAGGCATGTCAACATGTGTGTGTCCAAAGCACCCCCTGCTGTTTGGGCGCAATTAAGGGCACGGTATTCCCCATGTCGGCAATACCGCGTCCTATTCATTTCTATTATCAAACCATGCCTGGAAACAATGGGCGCGATACGTGTTTCCAGCGCGACTAGACTAGTACGTCATTCCCAATATGGGAATTACAGGGGATAGCTGCACTGCGCGGTTTTCTCCATGCGTAGATTGGAAACTGAAGCTGGTATGTGGTGCCATTGACCTCCATGCTCCGGAGATGTAGAGAAGGGTTGGAGGAACATTGCTGGAGATGTAGAGAAGGGTTGTGGGAATATTGGAAAAAAAGTTTTGCTCTAGCACTTTGATTTTGAACTTATTTTATGCAAAAACTAAGTCCAAATTTCGTCTTTCGAAATTTTGATTTAAATTTTAACCTAATTTGTGCAAAATCTTTTTGTGTTAGAGCAATACTTTTTTGTATTATACCCCAACCGTTCTCTACATCTCCAGCAAGTTTAGTGATGATACCATGCTCAGGGGCTTTGCAATTAACTCAAAATGGTCAAATTTTTTACCTGCCCTTCAGGACACTTTGCGGCATAACCCAGCCGGCCAACCAAGAAGCTGACTGGTTTAACCCATGCTCCACCGAATCGAGCAGGTGACAGCATGGACAGTGGCTCCACAGATGGGTGGAACAGTCATATCAACATGTATTATTTTTTTGTTAATATACCACTGTATGGCTCCGTAGCTGGAACACTTCTGGTGAGGGAAATGAACCTATCTTTCTGATCCTGTCAGTCAGTCAATCAATGGACTCCAGGAGGCGGGACTTCTTACAAACACAGCCAAGTTGTATGGGAGTAGTGATGAGCGGCATAGGTAATATTCAAATTTGAGATATTTTGCGAATAATTCTAGTTATATTCAATGTAATATTCGCAATTCGAGTGTACGGCCAAATGTACTGTAATGTACAAAATTATAATTGCATCGCTATTACCTTCAAATACATGGTCACAATATATATATAAATTTGTAATACATGACTATAAGCTTCCTAATTCACAATATCTTGAATATGTGAAATTGCAAATATCCAGGAGTCAGGTTGGGGGAGCAAACAGTAAGCAGGCGCATGAGACCGCCAAACAAATATTCTTTTACCACACATTCCGACCATAAGACGCACCCACATCCCCCCCAACTTTTGGGTGGTAAAAGTGTGTCTTATGGTCCAAATAATACGGTACTTCCTATGTCCTAGGTTGCGATTACTTTTGTATTTTCTTTCTCAGATTGTTATTGTTGCCATTCTTCTCGTTACCTGCATGACAGTTTCCATTTCTTATTCATATCACGCTTAGCACTCTGCAGTACAAGACGTGGCACACCTAGTTGTTGCAAGTGACAAAGTTGATTCCCAGCAGGTTAAAACATAAGAATGTTTTTCATTAACATTAATTAACATTGAGCGTTTTGTCACTTAAAATGCTTTCTTATTTTGCAGGTGTTGTTTCCTGGGTACCGGTGCAGCAAGAAAGGTCTACAAATACAATTGGTAATGTCTAGAGACGCAAGGTGTTTTATGCTAAGATGAGGTTCTGTATCATGTTCAGCTATGTTCACAACTCCTTCATTATTTCCCAAAACTAAAAAAGTGGCTGCAATGTATCTGAGGTTCTGTGTCTGCAGTTCAAATCGGAACTGCAGCTTTTCACAAAAGGACATTATTTATAAATATCAACCCATCTTTCTTGACCCTCCCCCATTACTCCACTTTTCAGTGCTCCTGGATAGTACAGCAGAGAAGTACTTCTAAAGCCCCCCATACACGTTCCGATTATTCTCCCGACCGATTTTTCGTCCGATCCTGTCACCCGATTTTCACCTAAAATGTTATGGTCGGTCGGTCGGCTGGCACAAAAAATCGGAATTCGAATTATCACCGATCCATCAGCCCGACCCTATTTATTAACAGCAGATCGACCAAAAATTTACGGACAGGTCCGAAGCGGTCCCGATCGATTTTTCGGCCGATTTTGAGACATCGGGATCGGTCGGGTACATAATTCCGAATCCGATTAATCTCCCGATCGATTAATCTCCCGACCCGATCGGTTGGTCGGGCAAAATTCGTATGAAAAATCGGAACGTGTATGGGGGGCTTAACGCACACAGTACCAGATAGGCAGAGATAACAGGGTCAGGTCCAAAGCAAGATCAGGGCTGGCAGCAGGCAGAGGATTGTCAGGTACAAAAATAGGGGTCAGAGTCCAAGCGAGGTATCAGAAGGATCAGGCAAAAGGCATAGTCCGGTCCAAGCAGTGACAGGGCAGGCAGCAGACTCCCATTGCAACATTTGATTTAATGCCTAATGCTTTCATGTCTCATTTCCCCCTTGATCATAGACATACAACTAGCTGTTCTGTAAATGGTCAAGGAATATGGTGGTGGAGGGGGGGCTCAAACATCGGGAAAAACTTAATTAGCGGTTGAGTTGAACCCAGCTCATCCAGAGTTTGTTTACCAACTGTGCATTGTGGGGTTGTGCATACTAACCTATGCTTGGTGAGTTCTGAATCACGAAGATCGAATCCCAGCACAGCCCCTTCGGCGTCATCAGTGACACCAAAGAGGCGGGTGGGTGGTGCCATAGACCTCCATGCTAATGGAGGGTAGTCGGTTTCCCATACCATATGTGTACAGGGGAGGAGGGAGGGCGGGGAAAACAAGCAATGTACAATGTTTTCAATGGCGCGATATGGGCTGACTGCAAGTGGGGGTAAAGGCATGTTGATCTTATACAGGTGGGCCAACCTTTACTTGATTCCCCTTCCAAAACCTTTGGAATTAGAGTTCCCTTTGTGGCTTCACTATTCTGTATTTTGAAGAGTTTGGGGAAATTTGTGCCCATTCGGCTAAAATGATATTTGTGAGGTCACACAGTGATGTTATATCAGAAGATCTAGTGAGAGTTGTTAATTACATCCACCTCAAAGGTAGTGTGAGTAGCTCAGGGTTCTGTAAAGGCCATTGGACTTCCTCTACAGTAGACCGGTCAACCCTTTTCCTTGAGCTTCAGATGTCCAATTCCAAAACGCTTGAACACAATTTTGGGGAGATTTTTGTCTACAATTTCACTTATTCATATAAACAAATATATCTACACTAGAAACCTTTTAGTTCAATATTGGATTGCTTTTATCTTATGGGGACCCATGCTTTTGTCTACATATTGAATAGGAGGGCCTGGCTTACAATCTACTGTTGTAATGCATCATTATTGTCTTGACTACTGCAACATCATCCTCTCTGGTCTTTCTCTACCTAGATTGTCACCACTTCAGTCCATTATGAATGGTTCTGCTAGACTCATATACTCCTCCACCCGCTCTACACTGCTTTTTATATCACTCCACACCTCCTGTCCTCCTTACATCTCCAACCTGGTACATAAATACA
>CM070040.1:4418166-4437790 GCA_036250615.1 Ptychadena robeensis | reverse complement strand
TGGTGGGACAGAGAAGGTCCTCAGTAGGGTGAGGTCAGCGCTCTGTACAGGACACTGGAGTTCCTTCACACCAGACCCAATATTCATAACATATCTGTATGCTCTAGCATTAAGAAATTATGTCAAGGAAAATAAAATAAATCAGTATATGTTTGAGTTTATCCAAACCTATGGGAATATGATGTATACTTTTACACAGTATTTGTTGACGGTTCAGTGATACATCAACATTTTTGGGACATTTATGTAGATATGTATTTATATATTTACTGGTACCCATCTGTCACATGGGGTAGATTGGATTCCTAGGTTTACGTTTTTTAATTGAACTGTAGGAACAGTTACAAAGACCCTTAGCAGTTGGGATGCCCACAACGGATAAGAGTTAAAGACTTATTTTCTTTTTTCTGCTCCCCTGCTGTTCTGGTCTCCTCTCCGAATACTTGGACACTGGACAGTTTCTCCCCCTATGCGGAGTATGTGGACACATAGTCCCTGGAAACCCCTGATGGTCCCCGGTGCTCTACCCCGCACGCATGCCTCCCGACATGGCCGTACTGACACGAGCAGCCTCTGGCTAACAACTTGGCGGGCCGCAAGATTAGGGTCGGCACCAGGAGCGGGCTGGAACAGGCAACCAATCAGGGGGGCACGCCTTTGCCTCAGAGGGGTGGCTGCATAGGTAGGGGACCTTATTCAAGTGGGCACACCGACTGGGCGTGCCATGGGGGTAAGGTTGGTTGGTGTGTCCACTTAGATCGGTGTGCCTGCTCGATTAAGGCCCACTACCTATGCAGCCATCCTTCCGAGGCGTAGGTATGCCGGCACTGCGAACGATAGCAATCAACATCTTGGCCATCAGGGGGGCCCCATGCAACTTTGTAATTGCCCCCGAAGGGCTAGAAATGGGCCTGCTTGGACATATAAGGTCTTATACAGATAGCTAGAGTTTTGTTGCAGAGATAGCCCAAATGGATGTCTCTCTTCTGTATGATCACCAGTATCCCTCCTGCCAGATCACTAAATGACCAGCACAGGATGATCTCTTCAGTTTCTTATGATATTTCTATTCTATATGTATGAAATCCAGAAAATATATGGGTGAAAATAAAAACAGATATTAGAAAAAAGTGAATAATGTAAATAACCCCCATAAATATGAATGTAACCCTTGCTGTGATGCAGGGGCTCTGCTTTATTGTATTCCTAGCATTCAGCTTCAAAATTCAGCTTTCTGGAGGTATTTCTGTTCCACAGATGACCGGGAACGATGTGAGAAATGCCTCGGCGTGTCTATCATTTCCAGCACCGCACAAAGGCCCCAAATGGCACCCAAAAGTCGCTTATCCTAGTGGAACGTCATTATCATAATATCTCCATGTACGCCTAGATAAGAAAGCCGCATATTACAAAATGAAATATGTCAATGGAAGGCAGAGCCGTGCAATGAGCAGATAACCTTTTAACACTCATAAATCCCTTCAGCCTCTCGCTTTCAGCACAACAAATTACTCGGCTCCATTTAGCCCACTAATACACGTGTAGGAGCCATAGCAACCGGCTTCGCCCCGCGCGTTCGCCCAAGATCACTATACAGACCTAGAAGCCTATAGCGGTATGGCGATGGCTTTGGAGTCAATGGATACTATGTGGCAACTAGAGATGGTTGAGTTTTTCAACTTGCTGACTTTGTGAGCTGATTGCAAAGCCCCTGAACATGGTATCATCACCAAAATTGCTGGAGATGTAGAGAAGGGTTGTGAGAATATTTGAAAAAAAAAAGTTTTGCTCTAGCACAAGGAGTTTTTGCATAAATCAAGTTCAAAATCTAAGTAGAATTTTCAAAATGTTTATTTGACTTTGAACTTAATTTATGCAAAAACTATTTGAGTTAGAGTCATACTTTTTTTTGTAATATACCCCCAACCCTGCTCTACATCTCCAGCAAGTTTGGTGATGATACCATGTTCAGGGGCTTTGCAATTAACTCCCCTGAAAGCCCCTAAAGTGACATCAGTGATATGATGACATTTTTTTTCTGATTCAAATTCCTGTTCGCGGACAGACCTGGCCTAAGTTCGGCCATCACTACTGCTTATATTTTGTCTCCCTGTTTCCACCATTCACTCTCATCAACATGCCTATGTCCTTATTAGAGCCAACCATGTCACCTTAGGTCTCTACACTCAATGTAGGCAAATCATGGCTGGTGGGAGGAGCCTAAAGGGAGCTGTACATAGCTTCCATAGATCAAGGCAAGGTGGTTGTCTCTTGCTGGGGGTCCCTTGCAGTTGTCATTGTAGTGGGTAAGGTATTCTAAGGTCAACAATGGTAACAGCCACATATGATGCTAAGAGACTAGTGATTACTAGTCTTTTTCTCGGCTTACTGCTTGTCCCTCCCCAGGCTTCTGATTGGCTGACAGTGCTAGTGGAGGGTATGGAGTGCTGTGTGCAATCAGAATAGAGGGGAAGAAAGCTGACAGCATTACGAGCCAATGGGCTGCAGTTCTTTCCTCCATCAGCCTCTGTTTTGACTGACAGGTCAGGGGGCCCACAGAGAGGGCTTCGAGTGCCACCTCTGGCACCTGTGCCATAGGTTCGCCATTACTGGACTATGATACGGGACAGCATTGTAGCACTCTGGCCCTGCAGTGGTAGAGTCCTAGGTTCGAATCTCGCACTGGGCAATATCTGCAAGTAGTTTGCATGTTCTCCCTGTGTCTACGTTGGTTTCCTCCGGCTACTCCAGTTTCCTCTGTGACAGACTGGTCAAGTGTCACTATGGGAATGGACCATTTGGTGGTGTCCTGGAAGGAGTCCGGGATATCATTGCCCAGCAACTATAGTGTGCCGAGTGTTTTGTTTTGTATTTTCTTAAAGGGCTTCCGGACTCTGGGATAGGGAGGAAGGAACTGGGTGGGCCTACCTATTCCTCCAGGGTCCACTAAAGGTTTAACTCCTGTTTGCAGGTGAGTGGAGACAGATGTGTCTGCACAAAAGGGACTGAAGCCACTCAGTCAGGGCTCCCAATGAGGTTGGAGACAGTGCTTCTGGGTGAGGCAAACACAGGGCCCCCATGCTGGGAGGCAGGCCATTTCAGGACTTTCGTTTGATTGATATTTACCCCTGGTGATTTTCTGTTTGGACTTTGGAGTGCTGCTAATGAATACAGGCAGGGGCCCTAAAAAGAATCCTGTTCGCGTGGATATTCCTCATTTATAGGCGCCGTTTGAGCTAAACCCCCACACCTCCCACACTCCAAAGACATGCTGATAGGTGAATTGGCCTTCGCCTCTCCAAACAACATCTCCAAGGAATTACAGGGGTCAGAGCTAGAAGCAAGGAGCACAAGCCTACTCAAGGCAAGCCTACTCAAGGGCATACCAGCATTTCAAGGCTTTATGAAATGAATCAACCAATAGTAGGCAATTACTAGAAGTTTACTAGAATTACAGCGAATCAGCAGGCAAGCTCTCCCTCCAAACAGATAAACCGCAGCATGAAGTAGCTTTGCCGTTTTGCATTGTGTTCAATGTCTATGTCTCTCTTCCTCACATAACATAAGCTTGAAATCTATACTAAAACACAAGCCATTGATATCCGATTTCACTGGAATCAACAAATTTCATTCCGCGCTCGCCGTCTTTTGTTGTTCACTCAGATAAAAACGCAATATTTAGCCGAAAGTGTGAATCTTATTATTTCTGTGTCAATCACGCTGTGACTTACTTGTAAGGAAACGACGCTGCTATGAAATGAATAGGACTTTCGCCTCTTCCATTAGATGTATAGAACATACAGAAGATCCATCACTATGACAGCTATTATACCAGGTAGACGTGTACACGGTTATTATGGATGCGCCAAAGTTCCTTGAAGATCCTGTTCAGCTTAATAGGATAGGAGGGAACATCTGTAGGCCTCAAGAAGAGGTCCGCAAGTCGGGATGGAAGATGGAAATCCATGTCATGGTTCATTTCCTGTTTTTTTGTCATTTTGAGCCAGCTCGGTACCTGTACTGGGGTTAGCAATCAATATATCTCTGCTGAAAGAAACCACCACCAAACATCTAGGGCAGTGGTTCATAAGCTGGGTGCACACATGTAGATATGGGCCAGATCAATGGCTCACGGCCATCTATCTGGTCCATATCATATGCGGCCATCCCAGTTTTCCAGCGGGACCAATCAATCCCGCTCGAAACCAGGGATATCGGACATGACCGTAAATCCCTTCTGATGCCCGTTGCTTTGCATGGAAACCGCAGCTGAGCTGGAGAGAGAGCAGAGCTGTCTCTCCAGCTCCTCCGATATCTGATGTCATCCCGCTGCTGAAGGGAACATCGGACGGCTCCAATATCGATGTGTTCCCTGCTTTAACCCCTTTATACCTATGACCCAGGAAGTGACATTGGGACGTGTCACTTCCTGTATTTGAAACAAGAAAGTGACAAAGTAGACTCAGCACTTAATAGCAGTGATATATACCTTCAAATCTATGTATTTTAAGGGACGATCCACAGCACTACATAGCAGTGATAAAACCTTCCAATCACTATGTATTCTATTAGGGAGGACCTGGACTAATAGCAGGATATTAACTTCCAATCACTATGTATTCTATCAGAGAGGACCGGGCACTACATACATAGCAGTGAATATACCTTCCAATCACTATGTATTTTATCAGGGAGGACCAGCACTACATAGAAGTGATAAATACCTTCCAATCAGATGTATGCATCAGAGAGGACCGGGCACTACATAGCAGTGATATATACCTTTCCCACTGCACTACTGCACTTCTATCAGGGAGACGACCGGCACTACATAGCAGTGATATATACCTTCCAATCACTATGTATTCTATCAGGGGCGGACCCGGCAATAATAGCAGGTGATACTTCCAATCACTATGTATTCTATCAGGGAGGACCCGGCAAACTAATAGCAGCTGATTATAATACCGTCTCAAATCACTATGTATTCTAATTCAGGGAGGACAAACATAGCAATGATATATACCTTCCAATCACTATGTATTCTATCAGAGAGGACCGGGCACTATAGATAGATAGATCTCTCCATGTTTTGCTGTTTTTGAAAAGTAAAGTGTCAAGCGTTCATTAAAGTAAGCCAAACCAAAAACCTGCCCGGCACACAAATGACCGCCTAACTCCAAAGGCTTGAGATAAGCGGCGTTCTCTTGCTGAGAAAATAGCCGGTAGCGCTGTGAAAGTCTCATTACAACCCCTATTCTCCGCAAGTCTCATCTGACAGCTCCGGATTGACGCCTCACTCAGAAGGCACGTAGCTGTGAACAGCACCCCCGCGCACCCCGGCGCCGACCATTTATGCTTACTATGCTGATATTTAATGTGACCTCCAACAAGGTTATTCCTGTTCCAGAAAACAACTTCCAAATAATTATTATTATTTCTTTCCACTTACCACACGCTGAGCTGCAGTCATGCTATGACCGCACATTACAGAGGATCCAACACTTTTCACATATCCTATTAGTTAATAAAAGTTATTATTCTTTCTGAAACACATCATTTCCAAAGGAAAAAACAGTTTCTGCAAGTTGTTCGAAATCTTAGTTAAGAAGGATTTATTTCCTGTATTTTATAATATAATGACATGTTTCAACGGGCTGAACAGAGGACTCTAAGCTATTCACATCGGTGTCTCGACCAGAGGAACTTACAATCTGATGTACACACTGCAGTCACACCCTATTGTTGTACATATAAGCAGGGGTGCACATAAGTGGTACTCTGGTACTCAAAAGGTGCCAAAACCTAGCTCTGCGTACCGGCATTATTGTTACACAGCTCATATGTGTACTAACAACTTGGAGGCGCTCCGTGTCTGGGCGGCCGCAGCTAAATGTTACATGTATACAATTTATGTCACTTGGATAACCGCAGGGAAACATGACTAACTATGAAAGGGTGCAAAGAAATTGGACTTCTAAAGAGGAGATCTGGGGGATGAAAGTCAGAGTAGACATATGTAAGGGTGAGAGCTGACAGGAGAAAAGCACTGTCTGATGGCTGGAATATGACTATGAAAGGTTGACATTTGGACTGCAGGTAGTCTCAGGGGTTAGATACTAAGTCAGAAAATGTCAGGGTTGTACTACTGAGGGGCTGGGATCTGGGGGTTCAAACAGTGTTGTACTGTGAGAGTTACATGTGACCCAAAGCCAGCTGGTGACCTGTGGAGACAGCTAATCGGAGGCTCAATCAGGAACAGGGAGATCCATCTGCAGCAGAACCTACCGTGCAGGAAGTTGATGCAGACGACAGTGAGGGAGACCGCATACATATGGGGTGAGTACCAAACACCATCTCTTAGTACTCATTAGTGATGGCCGAACTGTCCGCAAGGCGTGTTCGCCCATCCTCTCGCCGGCGGACAGTACGGGTGTTCGACCCGCCCCGTTCGCCGGCGAGAAGCAGATCTATATTCTTCCTCCGGCAGGATCAGAACCTGCGAGATCGTGCCGAAGGAAGAATCTTTTCACTACAAGACCGGGCATGAAGCCGGTCTTGTAGTGAAAATACCGGCTCGGAACAGGAAGTGATGTCAGTGACGTCACATCCGGCTCCCGTAACCAGGAACTAGGCGTTCCAGGATGCGGTCCAGGGACCGGATGTGACGTCGGTTTTTCCGATTCAAATTCCCCGCCTAGAGGCGGTAAATTTGAATGTGTCCGCGAACAGGCGGACGGCGGACTTCTTTAAAAGTCCGACCCGCCCGTTCGCGGACAGTCCAGGCCGATGTTCGGTCCACAGTGACTGTTTAAATAGGGGTAATATGGGCGGGTGCGCATGGGAGGGTGGCATGGAAATGTTTTCCAATGCCCAGGTACCTTTCCCCCAAGGCACAAGCTTAAGTGTGCGGCCGTCCAGGTAGAGAGAATCTCGCCTCTGGAGAAGTGCTCTCTTGCAGTGATCAGTCGTACTCTTGTTACAGAGTGGGAAGTGCATGATAGGAGAAACCTGTGACTAAGGGGTTAAGTGTGCTGTGCTGGGATACTGTAAGGGAATGTAATATGACCCTGTTGTTGTGCAGAGCAGGTGTCTGTGTCTTGTTGTTGTAAAGGTTAAAAACATGGCAAAAGATTCCATCTGATGTAACAATGAAGTGCAATATGGGAGTGCCCAGCCTGGGGACAGGTATTATAAGGCCCAGTTAAGGGTGGAGCTATGTTTTGCCTGGAGTATCCAAGTGCTGACCGGTTGTTGTTCTCTGCGATTGAACACAGGTAGACTTGATGGTTTAGAAAGTCCCTCATATTACATGGTTTTGGTAAAACAAAAGGAGATCTAAAGGAAATCTGACAGAGAGATCTAAAGGTGTATGGGGACCTTTAGTGATTGCCAGCTGCCCGTACGATGTTTGAAATCGCAATAATGCTATAATGCAGGCGTAACCCAATCAGACATACAAAGGGCCAATTTACCAATCCAATGCAGCAAAGGAGGGCACGCTCATCAATCAAATT
Source organism: Ptychadena robeensis (assembly GCA_036250615.1). NCBI lineage: Eukaryota > Metazoa > Chordata > Amphibia > Anura > Ptychadenidae > Ptychadena > Ptychadena robeensis. Next base: position 4,430,273 of record CM070040.1, on the reverse strand, counting down.
TAACCTGGGCATTAATCTGGGTGTTTTCTATCTGCACGTCCTTCCTATAAAGGTCATATGTTGGTTTGTGTGAGCTGTTTTGCTCATCTGATTCCTTCCCATACCCGGAAACATAAAAAGAACAGAATCCCTGGAACAGAATATAAATCCAAAGACAAGAAGACCTTCCCCGTCAGCCAAACATGCTAACGGCAGACCTGGGAGCCATGATTGAGGAAGACGTTACGGCGGAGAATGCCGTGTTGAAGAACGGATTGAAATGTCAGTAGCCCTTTGTTTAACTTGGAGGTAATTACATATCTTAATTACCTGCCGTAGAAAGGAAGAAAAAAATAGTGCAACAAGAATGCGACGGTAACGCGGGAGGAGACTTGGGATGTGAATGGAATTTGTTAGCAAGAGAAGAAAAATAGCGGCGAGTCTTTGTACGACGAGGTGGGGGGAGAGAAGAACCAGAGCAACCTTCATGAATAGATCCGAGCTCTGCTGAAGCCAAGCCGGCGTGTCGCTGCGGTCGCACGCTGACAATAACTCTGCGCAACACAAGGTGAACGATCAATAGATCAATTATCGTTCATTATCTCCATACCTTGACGAGCGTACTTCATCAAAATGCATAAGCGCCGACAAATAAGCCGGCGCTGGAATTAACCTGCCGCATAGGGGGAAGATGATTTTAGTATTAGATGATAACTGCCATGGACTGCGATGATGTGCGGGGAACCCCGGCGATTCCAGTAACATTTACCAACATTGAGCAGAATCCATCCCTTTGTTGCCTGAGCCTCACAGAAGGTGCAACGTACACCAAACAAAGACCGGCCAAGATCTCTCTACGGCGCCACCGAAATCCGGCTTTTGTCTTGTTGTAGAGAAGAGACGGGCAAGGGACGTCTTTCCATTTGTTACCGGGAATCTCCTGGAGGTTTTAGTAAATTAGGAAGATAACTGAGCAGCGGGGAAATGAGGCTACGTGCTTTGTTGGCGTTTACAAGGCCCGAGCTCTGCTCTGCACATAACTCAGTAACACTTCCATATTGAGTGCCCAGAGCCGTATGTTAGGGAGGCCGGAGGGCACCCTGACACAGGCAACGTGCGTGGTTGGGTAGGGTAGGCGTAGTTAGAAAGGGGAAGTGACGTTAGGGCAATAGGTTTATTTAAGGTGGCGCCGGAAGGGGGCGGGTCCTTTTTGGATCTGGAGAGTCACCCACCCTCCCTCCTTTACTTGATGTGTTTTCTGTATATCTGTGTAATATTTATGTTTTCTTATGTCACAGCATGGCGGAAGCTTGGCAGTGCCGCAGGGAGAAAGCGGAGCCTTAAGGGGCTCATTGTGACGTGTCAGTGCACCAAGCACAGTCACTAAAGTATTTGTGAGGGGCTTAGGCCCCGGTTATGTGTAAATAAGTTTAAGGTACCCACCATGCTGGTAATTTAAGGGCTGGTGGCTGGTACAGTGGTTTATCAGGCAATATGGAGAAGTGTCGGCACTGTCGGGGGACCCAAGTTATCTTGTAATGTTCTTAATTGTTTACTGTCTGTGGCCAATTTTGTTACTGAACATTTAAAGTTATATTAAGACACTTTTCGAAAGAATATTTGGTCTCTTCTATAACGGCTCGGTATTCCTGGGGTCATGTCAAGGCGGGAAACTAAAATGGTATATTGATAGCTTGTGGCTTAATTATGAAGACACATTATGAGATAGAGGCGAGATGATATGTTCTGAGCCAAAGGGGCTTTTTAGCGCCTTCTACTAGATAACTACTTCCTTTCATTTAATACACTGACATAATGACTTACGGGGAGAGGTTGGTTAGGCCTCAACATCCTGAGGCCTAGTTGATCCATTGCATCAAAATGCTCAAGTCAAACTGAATTTCTATGCATGGCAGAAGGCCATTGTCTCTGCAGGAGCGTCATAGCCTAATATGCATCGATAACAACACAAGCCATGGTGTCATTATTACCACAATGTGTTGTGGACAATGACACGTCCAGTGAAAAGCAACGGGCATGTCAAATGACACGTACAAATGCGCCCACAATATCCTTGCCTGTGAAGCCATTTTTATGCAATGCAATGATGGCTGCACGTGTTTCTTTGCAGGTCACCATGGTTAACAATGGAACAATGATTTCAAGCTTCACCCTCCTTTTAACATGTCAAGTCTGCCTTTCTAACCCAATCAGCCTGACATAATGATCTCCAGCCTTGTGTTTGTCAACAAGATGATTACTGAAATGATCTCAACAGGTTCTTAAATGACAGCAATGAAATGCAGTGGAAAGTTTTTTTGGGGACTTTGTTAATTTTCATGGCAAAGAAGGATTATGTGATTCATCTGAACACTTTTCATCACATCCTGGAGTAAATGCAAATTTCTATTATAAAAACCCTAAGCAGCAACTTTTGGAATTTTTTATATTTGTGTCATTCTCAAAACTTTTGGCCAGGAATGTATAAATAATTCCCAAGCCTATAGGACAAGCTGAGAAATGAATTATTGGCATCGCTGTTGTGATTTTTCTTTTCACGTACTCTCAATCCGTCAATGTTCCTCTACGGAGATCTCATGATCTCTGACGTTCTTCACCTGCATGACATTTCCAGGGCAGCGAGTCAATAAATGAAGCCGGGTATGGCCAAGATACTTGTATTTTCTTAATGCAGTCGGTAATAACAGAGCCCCAGCTTCTCTCAGCGCAGGTTTCCTAAAAACTCCCGCTACAATCTCGTATAAATGCTCTGCTGAGGTCATGAGATCTGAGGATGTTTTTGCTCTGTCTGGCTGATCAGAAAACTGTACAGACTGTGCTCTAGAGATCTCGTCATTTACAGCTCAACTCTTGACTTTCCATACACAGATTGCTTCCATACTTCCTTCTACACTTCTGTCTGCACTTCAAATGTATATATATATTTTTCTTTTGACTTTTTTTTTTAAGTGCGCTTTACCTTGGCACAGTCTGGCAATCTAAACTCTTGCAACTCTTGAGATGGGGAAGTTTCATCTTCAACTCCAAGAGATGGCGTGTTGATGAGCACAGGAGTTGTTTAAATAATATCTATGGAGGACGGGATGGAGAAGACGGAGATAGTCCAAACCTGTTGGCGGGGAATTTAACGTCAGTGATGTCACATACAGTATCTGAAACGCATAGTTCCTGGTTACGATTGCCGGATGTGACATCACTTCAGGTTTTTTGAGCCGGCTTTTCACTGGAAGATCGGGTTCTCTACCTGGTCTTCTAGTGAAAAGAATCTTCCTCCGGCAGGATCTTAATGCTCCTGATCCCGCCAGAGGAAGAATAGAGAGTTCCTTCTCACCAGCGAACGGGGCAGTTGAACACTTTTACTGCTTGACGGCTGGAAGGCGTGCGAACATGTTCGCGGCTGAACTGTCCGCCTTCGGCCATCACTACCTGTGGGCTATAGATGGTCGAATTTTTCGACTAGCTGACTTTGTGAGCTGATTGCAAAGCCCCTGAGCATGGTATCATCACCAAACTTGCTGGAGATGTAGAAAAGGGTTGCAGGAACATTTGAAAAAAATAAGCTTTTTAGCATTAGCTCATGTAGTTTTTGCATAAATTAAGTTCAAAGTTAAAGTCGAAATTCCGATTTTCGAAATTTTGACTTGACTTTGAACTTAATTTGTGTAAAAACTGTTTGTGTTAGAGACATACTTTCTTTTTAGGAGTATACCCCCCCAACCCTTCTCTACATCTCCAGCAAGTTTGGTGATGATACCATTTTCAGGGGCTTTGCAATAAGCTCACAAAGTTTGCAAGTCGAAAAATTCGACCATCTCTAATCTGCAGTAGAATGTTTAAATTGAAGAAAGAATGGAGGTGGTGAGGGTATAGTAGCCTCAGCACCTAGATTTCCCTGGGGGTGTGAGCGCGAGGGCGAGGGGACTTTTTAAGCCACAAACATAGTATTATAATATAAAGTAATATAAAGTAGGAAGATAAACATTGAACAGTTAGTGCAATAATGCAATTTTAATTAAAAGGAAAATCTGCACAAGGTGGAGTACATTATATTGGGGGTAGATTCCCTTAGTTGAATATTTATCCTACAACATCTGTATGGAATATATTATATTATATGTATATTATATGTTATACCAATTGTAATTAACATACTGTATACTCCTTTGCGACATATCAGCTGTTTTTCTTTGATATAATGTACTCCACCTTGTGCAGATTTACCTTTTAATTAAAATTGCATTATTGCACTAACTGTTCAATGTTTATCTTCCTACTTTATATTACTTTATATTATAATACTAAGTTTGTGGCCTAAAAAGTCCCCCTGCCCTCGGGCTCATACCCCCAGGGAAATCTAGGTGCTGAGGCTACTATAACCTCACCACCTCCATTCTTTCTATAATTTTGGGATGTGGCCACCCCCCTAGGAAATGCCCTCTTGATACATGAATGTTTAAATTGACTGTCTAAAGCCTCAGGCTTTTTTTAATTGACTGTCTAAAAAAGCCTTTTTCTTTTCAACCCTCATAGTGGCCAGTCCATGCAACGCCATTTTCAACTGCATTGTACTCCCCACCCTCCCTCCTCCCCTATGCACTTTGCTGGCATCATTGATGACACCAGAGATGTGGGCTGGGTAACCCACACCCCTCCATTACCATGGAGGTCTATGGGGTCCGCCCCACCACCCCTTTGGCGTCAGTGGCGGTGTTGGACTTGATCGGCAGGTCTGGCTGAGCATAGGTTAGTATGTGTAGCCCTAAACGCAGTGGAAACCTAGGCTAAAGGGACCAGGTTTTGCCTAAGTGTACTGCCCCCAATCATCTCTTCCCAATGACACCATTGATGGGGAACTATTCCTCCCACTTACATCAACGAAGGGTCCCTACTCCTCCCATTAACACCAATTATGCAGAACTATTCCTACCATAAACACCAACAAAGGGTCACTACTCCTCCCGTAAACACCATTGATGGGAACTATTCCTCCCACAAACATCAACAAAGGGTCACTACTCCTCCCAATGACACCATTGATGGGAACTATTCCTACCATAAACACCAACAAAGGGTCACTACTCCTCCCAATGACACCATTGATGGGAACTATTCCTCCCACAAACATCAACAAAGGGTCACTACCACTCCCAATGACACCATTGATGGGAACTATTCCTCCTACAAACATCAACAAAGGGTCACTACTCCTCCCAATGACACCATTGATGGAAACTTTTCCTCCCACAAACATCAACAAAGGGTCACTACCACTCCCAATGACACCATTGATGGAGGACTGTTCCTCCCTCTGCAAATGCCATTTACACTGGCTTCCAATTGTCCAGAGAGTTCTCTGCCTTGCTCCCAATTCAATCCACACCTCCTGTCCCACTTACCCCCAACCGCCCCCTCCGCTCCTCCACTGACCTACCAATTATTATTATTATTATCATTTATTTATATAGCGCAAACATATTACGCATACAATACAATACATTAGAGTGGAGACACAACACAGGATAGTACACACAGGAACAGGTTATGACACAGGAGGAGTTGAGGACCGTGCCCGGTCGGACTTACAATCTAATAGTGACCAATGACATCCATATTCATTATATCATCACATGCACACCTTTAAGTTTTCTCTAGGGTCGCTCTTCTCTCTGGAACTCTCTCACTCGCCACATTCGACTTGGTCCTACTTAACAAATTTACAAATAATTAACAAATAAAATAAAAGCCCTGAAAACCCCCCTCTTTAGTCTGGCATACCCATCTTCTCATTTCTAACATTACCACCCTGCCAGGCCCATCTCCCCCACCTATCAGGGACATAGGAACCACTATAGCAGCCATAGCAGTACTATGGGGCCCATATTCACAAGGGGGCCCACCACTCCTTGAAGGGCAGGGATTGCAGTGACAGATTGGGATGAGGGGGTGCATAAAATGTTTTGCTGTGGGGCCCAGTCATTTCTAGCTACGCCCCTGCCACCAATTGTAAACTCTGCTCCTCAACCTATTAGATTGTGGGCCTGATCAGTCAGGGTCCTCTACTCCTCCTGTGTCATAACCTGTACCTGTGTGTTATCTTGTGTTGCATCTCAACTCTAATTTAATGTACAGCGCTGCGTTATATGTTGGCGCTTTATAAATAAAACTAATGATAATCATTTGTGCCTGCATCGTCAATCCATTGTGGTCATTACGAGCGCCCTACGATCTCACTAAAAGCCTTAACAGCTTCCATAACGCGTCTCGCTACGAAAAGACGAGGAGGCGGTTAAAATGTTTTTGTTTTTCCTCAAAAATAAAATAAAGCATCGCACAATAATTTATACACCCGCACCGCCGAGGTCACGGCATCCGCCAGTCTGAAAACTATCCCATCAATAAATATTTTTATACCGCGCTGATCAAAAAGCCGCACAGGCCGAGCTCCAGAGATCTTACAGATTAGCTTTCAGCTCTTTAACTTTAATATAAAGATCTCTCGCAAAGTTTCTTTTTCGGTTCGTCCTTTTTTTTTTTTTGCGCATCAAGTATGTTTTTCTCGACCATTAGAGTCTCTCATGAATTTTTGGTAGTGCTTGGAAAATATTAAGATTTATTTTCAAGGCAGCGGAAAATATTTCTTCCTTTTTTTTTTCCTTCCCTAGCAGAGAGGTCTTGTTTGGACAATGAGGGTCCGGGCTGCGGCCACACGGGGGCGCAATCGGCCAATGTAGAATCATTTCTGCTGGAAAGCCTTGCGGAGGAATGTTAATAGCACTTATCAATGCAGTATATTTTGTCTTCATCTGCCATTTAGATTGAAACTCCCTTCATGCAGTTAAACAAAAGGGCTGTAAGAATGGAAAAAACGCAAGCGCTCTACCCTCTGCACTAAGCCTGAGAAATCCGTCCCTGTGTAAGAATAGCTTGGTTAAGGAGCTGGAAAACGTACGCTGACAAAAGGGTTTGAAATGCATTTTAACCTCTCTAGCGCACTGCTGAGGTCCAGATTTCTGTACCAAAAGCGCACCATAGACTCTAATTTTTTTTTTATGTTGTGGGCTTGTAACTTCCAAAAATATGTCCGTATAAGTGTCTTGTAGACATCCTGACTATAATAATGTTTGAAACACACAATTATTATTAAAAAAAAAAAGTACATTAAAAAAAGTTATAAAATGTATCATTTGAATGATAAAATCTCTTGAATAATTTGGTATGAAAGATTTCTAAACAGTATTTATGTTTGTTTATAATAACATTTTTATTACAATTGGAAATGTGTTTTGTTTTGAATTGTATTGGATACAGTTATCACTGTATCCAATACAGGCCATTTGGCACTCTCTGAAAGGGTTAACTTCAAAGAGCACATGTGGAGATGACACTGGGGGTGACTTTCCACATGTGGTCTTTGAAGATAGCCCAATTTGCATATGAATGTCCCCCCCCCCCGGCATGGGGGGCTGCGGGACATTCATATGCAAATTGAGCTTGGAGAGGGGTGACGAAGCCAGCTTAGAGCATCCCCCGGGACAGCACAGAACAGTGAGTATGTGCTGCCGGGGAATGTAAGCTGAGCTTAGCTGGACGGCTCCACCTCGTCAGCTGCAACACTGACATGAAAGTGCAGGGACGAGATGCAGCCATCAGAAGCGCTAGGAAGGTTAATATCACATTCCAGCTTACCGAAACAATATCGCTAGCTATGTACTAATGCAGTGGTGGCCAACTGAGTTGATATGGAGGGCCACAAGTGAGGCCCTCAGCATCACTCAAGGGCCGCACATAAAATGTTTAATCTATACTGACATGTATAAGCGTTTTATAATGAAAAAAATTACAGCAGGAACCCAGTAGTATGGTAACGTACTTTTTGTGTCATATACATCGTCAAAGGTTATGTGCCTCATAGATAGCATAGTGCCCATTCATTGGTGAAATAGTGGGAGCATAGGCCCTAGAGATGGTCGAATTTTTTTTCAAGTTAATTGCAAAGCCCCTGAACATGGTATCATCACCAAACTTTCTGAAGATGTAGAGAAGGGTTGTGGGTATACTACAAAAAAGAAAGTATGTCTCTAACACAAACAGTTGGTTTGTGTTAGTCAAAATTTCGAAAATCGGAATTTCAACTTAATTTTTTTACTTAATTTATGGAAAAACTCCATGTGCTAGAGCAAAACTTTTTTGTTCAAATGTTCCCACAATCCTTCTCTACATCTCCAGTAATTTTGGTGATGATACCATGTTCAGAGGCTTTGCAATCAGCTCACAAAGTTAGCAAGTCGAAAAATTTGACCATCTCTAATAGGCACACACCAGTCTGCTGATCCCCAGCCAACACTAGAGGAGGAAAGGCAAGAACTTGCTCAGGCATCATCTGGGTTGCTGATTGACCTTTTTGTATGCCAATCATGCAAGTTTATTGCTTCTCCTCCTCTTCCCACTTTAAGTAGATGCCGGAAGATTACCTGTCAGCTGGGGATCGGCAGTCAAGTGAGTTACTATGGGGTTTGGGGGGCCGCAAGTTGAGGACTGAGTGGTGCCGCTAGAGAACGCCCAAAGGGTGGCATGTAGAGATGGGCGAACACCAGCCCGGAGTGTCCGCGAACAGGGCGGGTCGAACTTTTAAAGATGTCCGCCGTCCGCCCTGTTCGCGGACACATTCAAATTCCCCGCCTCTAGGCGGGGAATTTGAATCGGAAAAACCGGATGTGACGTCAGTGACGTCACATCCGGTCCATGGAACGCATCCTGGAACGCATCGTTCCTGGTTGCGGGAGCCGGATGTGACGTCACTGACGTCACTTCCTACTCTGAGCCGGAATCTTCACTACAAGACCGGCTTCATGCCCGGTCTTGTAGTGAAGACATTCTTCCTCCGGCACGATCTCGCAGGTTCTGATCCTGCCGGAGGAAGAATTTAGATCTTCTTCTGGCCGGCGAACAGGACGGGTCGAACACCCGTACTGTCCGCCGGCGAGGCGAACGGCGAACATGCCGAGTTCGCGGCCGAACTGTTCTCCGGCGAACAGTTCGGTCCATCCCTAGTGGCATGTGGCCCCCGGGCCACAGGTTGGGCACCTAGGTTCTAAACCATCAAGTCTCCCTGTGTTCAAGCACTACATAGTTGTTTGTAGATCTAAAGGATATCTGACAGAGAGATCTTAAAGTGTATGTCCAGCTTTAGGTGGTCATGTGCTTGGGTGTGATGGATGTATGCAACCCATGTGCATCAAGTATTGACAACCAACGTAAAGCTATACACAACGCATGGGTTTGCTGGTTTATATTTGACCAATGATGACCTCCCCAGGTTAAGTGTTCATCTTTAAGTAATTGAAACTGTTGATTTTACTTTTTTTTTTAAGCAATAACTTTTTATTGGGGGAAAATTTTACAGTACACAGATGTCATATATATGAATGTACAGTCCAAAATCACAACGCGACAATCACAAAAAAATTATATCTGCGGGAGATAGATGTGGGAATCCCACATGGGGCACACTGTGTGCCGTGGTTATACTGTAACCACGGGGAGTTACTAGTCTCCCATTGGGGAACCGTCTCCACCGTGGGGCAAGTTCATGTCTATCAATACTTGCTTAACTGAGGGACTGACATCAATATATCAAATATGAAAAGGGGGGTAGAACTATTCACAAACCTACACACACAAATTTAAGAACTAGAGATGGTCGAATTTTTTTTCAGAAATTCGACCATTTCGACGGTTTCGACTTAATTGCAAAGCCCCTGAGCATGGTATCATCACCAAACTTGCTGGAGATGTAGAGAAGGGTTGGGGGTATACTCCAAAAAAGAAAGTATGTCTCTAACACAAACAGTCTTTTCACAAATTAAGTTCAAAGTCAAGTAAAAATTTTGAAAATCGGAATTTCGACTTTAACTTTGAACTTAATTTATGCAAAAACGACATGTGCTAGAGCAATACTTTTTCTTTCAAATGTTCCCCCAACCCTTCTACACATCTCCAGCAATTTTGGTGATGATACCATTTTCATGGAGTTTGCAATCAGCTCACAAAGTTAGCAAGTCGAAAAACTCGACCATCTCTATTAAGGACACACGCACAGGGGTAAGGGCGAGAGGAGGGAGCAACACAAGTAGGGTGGGAAGGGGGAGGAAATACGGAAATAAGTGGGGAAAAGACAACGAGAAGACATGGGGGGGGGGGAAAGAAAAAGGAGGAGAGGCATGCGCATGGCATGAACCTCCAGTGGACATCGGATAATAATGCTCGCGGTGAATTCTATTTTTTTCCAAACTCAACTGGTCTCTGTATGGTAATTAAGTGCTGTATTTAGCAAGTAGGTCCCTAAACGTCGAAGATTTCATGAATGCCTCCCAGGGATTCCATAGGTGTTGGTAGGCAGGTATCGTGTTATGGAGTGTGGCTATCATGTTTTCCATTCAGGCCAGTTGGGCCAACTCGGTAAGCCAGTCAGTATTAGATGGAGGGATAGTCGACTTCCAATAACGCGGAAGGACTGCCCTGGCCGCAATCAGGAAACATTTCATGAGGTTATGTTTTGCATTTCAGGGGGAAACAATGAAAGCAGTGCAATTTCGAGAGTACTAGGAGTGTCGGTTTTGGTAAGTGCCTGATAGAACGCAAACACCACAAAATACACACAACCCCACCAAATATGAAAAAAGGAGCCCACATCCTTTTGGCATCGCCAACAGATTGGAAACTGTTGATTTTACTTTAATATTTATACATAACTTTTGAAACTTTTGATTTGACTTGGAAGTGGTTGTAATTGTTTTTCCGCATGGTCTCTATTATAATTCAGCTTCATGGACTGCCAGTGCCAAGGTGCCCGCTGCTCTCCAGTCTCTTCCCTGAAGCCACCGCTGAGCCCATGTTATATGTTTTATTACAAATCTATTTGTGTCGGCTTCTGTTGACATTTTGACCCTCAACCTACATAAGCTGACGAGGGGGTGGGTAGCCGCACCGAGCAGGAAAACGTTCTCTTTGATTGAAATTCATATTTCTGTGCCATTTTCCTAATTACCGAAGATTAATAAAGTTTTACCTTCACCTGAGCTCTCCGTCTGCGCGGATAATTGGGAAAGTTTGCTTCTGTCCTCATTTGTGGAATTAGTAAAACATTGAGTGAGAGCGGCGAGTCTTGGGCACTGCCGAGCGGATGCAGAACATGCCGTAACTCATAACAACCAATTAGAAATCATTGTTTGTTGGACTTGGTCCAATAATCTGAATTGGGTTGCCAATAGACTTTGTCCTTTTCAAATAATAAATGTCAGGGACAATTGCAAAATGAAAGAAAAAATATAAATGTATAAAATTCAAAAGATTACCTACAGAGAAAAATATAGAATACAGACTGACAATATGGCTGCTGGAAACCCACTCCCTCTCTCTCTTAGAGTAACGAGGTGGGTTTTAGAGATGGAGGGATTATTTTTCAAAAATTCGACCAGTTAATTGCAAAGCCACTGAGCATGGTATCATCACCAAACTTGCTGGAGATGTAGAGAAAGGTTGGGGAGATACTACAAAAAAAAAGTATGGCTCTAACAAATAGTTTTTGCATAAATTAAGTTCAAAGGAAAGTCAAAATGTTGAAAGTCAAAACTTCCCTTTGAACTTAATTTATGTAAAAACTACATGGGCTAGAGCTAAACTTTTTTTTTTAAATGTTCCCACAACCCTTCTCTACATCTCCAGCAATTTTGGTGATGATACCATTTTCAGGGGCTTTGCAATCAGTTGACAAAGTTAGCAAGTCGAAAAATTCGACCATCTCTAAAGGGGAGCATCGTCATCATTTTGTATGGGAAATGGGTCTGCAACCAACTTGACTTACAACCAACCCTTGGGAACCAATTAAGTTCCTAAGTCAAGGGTCCACTGTCCGAGTATGAGGCCCGAGAATTTCTGACCACGGCCCTGATATCCCCCCAGGAAAACATTTCTGCTTACATCCGGGTGTACGGCATTTTAAGACTAAAGCCCCCCATACACCTTCAGATTCCTCCATACAATTTCCAACAGATCTACCAACAACTGTGTAGTATAGTGGCCTCCCTGATAGAATACATAGTGATTGG
>CM070040.1:4264189-4282777 GCA_036250615.1 Ptychadena robeensis | reverse complement strand
TAAGAGGGAAAGATATTGCTTGGGAAACAGTAATAAGCAATAATCTCCCCTTTATCAAAAGGTATTCTGAGGGTACACAAGGAGTGCACTCAAGCTTAAGTCTTAGGGCACATGGGGTTACATAGGGGTGCTCCAAATGTAAAGGCCAAGAGTACATGGTGGAGCTAATGGGGTCACTTCATAATATAAAGGCACTCTAAGGATAAAAAAGGGGTACGCTCATTCTTAAGTCTGAGGGTACATGGGGGTACATGGGGGTACTCCAAATATATAGGCCAAGGGTACATGGTGGAGCTAATGGGGTCACTTCATAATAAAGTTATTTTGAGTGTACACAAGGAGTGCACTCAATCTTAAGTCTGAGGGTACATGGGGGTGCTCCCAATATATAGGCCAAGCGTACATGGTGGAGCTAATGGGGTCACTTCATAATATTAAGGCACTCTGAGGGTACATAAGGGGTGCACTTAATCTTAAGTGTGAGGGTACTTGGGGGTACATGGTGGTGATCCAAATATAAAGGCCAAGTGTGCATGGTGGAGCTTAAGGGGTCACTTCATAATATAAATGTATTCTGAGGGTACACAAGGAGTGCGCTCAATCTTAAGTCTGAAGTACATAGAGCTAATTGGGTCACGTGATAATATAAAGGCACTCTGAGGGTACAAAAGGGGTGCACTCAATCTTAAGTCTGTGGGTACACGGAGGAGCTCCAAATAGAAAGGCCAAGGGTACATTGTGGAGCTAATGGGGCCACTTCATAATATAAAGGTATTCTGAGGATACACAAGGGGTGCGATCATTCTTAAGTCTTAAGTACATAGGAGTGCATAGGGGTGCTCCCAAGGGTACATGGTGGAGCTAATGGGGTCACTCAATAATATAAATACAATGTTAAGGGCATAGAAGTTATTATGAGCGTTGTCACCTGCATACGCATGTTTTGTCTCTGTGGCCCCATGTGCACGTATTTCACCGTTTAATATTTGGTGTCACTTAAAGAAGGAGACGCTCGGCCGAGTTTATCGAGCGGTATTGAAGGTTCCATCCGCAGAAAGGATCTTGATTGGGCGGTTTTACAAATGCCACAACCAATTATCTCCAGGACTGCTCCTGCTGCTAATTAAGAAGAATAAAAGGGGAGCGGAATACCAGGAGCATTGATCTCGGGAAGGCCTGAGTCAGCAGAACTCGCCCGCTGTCATTCGATCGCCTATTGGGAATTTCTCAAAGTTCAATCACTTTGTAAAATCCACACAAGCTACAGATATGGCGGCCGGTCTATAATCAGTGTATTACTGGGAAGACCTTTGTACATATCCAGTAAACACATCGCTGCAGTCACTTATTACCCACGTCTGAAATGTAACCTTTTGATCTTACAAAAAAAATCATAGTTTATTTTAATGCCAGTGACTGCATCTCTATGCAGTGCAGGCAGATCATGGCTGGTAGGAGGGGCCAGTACAGTGACATCATAGCTTTCTGAAAAATCACCATGCCTCATTACTTCTACTCATCTAAAAAGTACATATGTAAAATTAAAGTTTGACTTACCTCTGAGCTGGTATGATGGTGGCGTAGCACTCCACAATCCCCCAAAAATATACTTACCTGCTGTTCTCTGGAATTATGTGAGAAATTCCATCGTTATCTGCCAGGTATCTGGGGATTACCTCTGGGTGCAATACAGCAAGTGACCACTGGGGGTGTTTTTAATGTTTTTTTATGAGAAAATAAATTCCATTCAGTTTAATGATCAGTCGAGATAAGAGATTACCCATCTATCTCTGTGGTGAGTTCCGGGTGGTGCCCAGTAATAAGTTCTTTATGCCAGAGAAGGATGGAACTCGTCCCGACTCCAATGCGTTTCGCCCTCTCGTTGGGGTTTCCTCAGGGAGCAGATTATCCTTTGTATACTGGGTGCGATAAGTGCACTTTAAATAGATGGATGTACATAGCTTCTGGCATATAGAATGTATTACTGTACCCATAAGGCTGTTTTAGATTGGAAGGGGTTGCGGAAACCCGGTGGCTAACCCATACACAATCTGTAATCAGCACTGCAAGGCGGCCCTTATGCTGGCATGTCGTGTCATGTGATTGTATACAATGTATCATCCATTTCACCCTTGATATATAGATGGATGTAAATAGCCTTTAGAGCTTGTATATACCCCTACCCTGTGTTTGGCTGTACACATGAAAATTGTTCATGGCTGCCATAAGTTGGATCCTTGAGGTCCTTACGTGTTCGTGCCAGCTCCTCATTAGTTGCTTAAATTAAATGTCCTCTGACATCTACTTCTCTAAATTTCACATGTCACATGCTTGTTTCAATAAAAAGTCCTATAGCTAGGCAGTCATTGGTGTTCTCATATGATTTGTGCACTTTCCAGAATCTGAGCCAGCCAGGTGGACAGATGGTGGAAGTCATGACTTTTCTCATATCCTCCTGTGATTAGCACACTTTGGAATGATAACTTGGTGCTAGTTATGCTGAGTAAACAAAACAGCGCAGTGAGTCATAGTGAATGCATCAAAAGCTCGACAGCTTAATTGTATAAACAGCACCTACAATAAATACAAGAGGCGCTCATCTCACTTAGTGATGCTTTGATGACCGCGTAGATAAATAAAGCAAATCACATTGGCTGGAGGTTGTCTACTAGGTCTTCAGCTACCTTCCTAAGCAAATATTGTCTGAATACATTAAAATGTTAATATTTAATGTGATTTAGGTATTTTATTCCAAGGAAGAGGCTTCAATTATCATGAGGGACCATTTCACCTCCTGAGCGTTTCGCCAATGGTGCGTTGTTGGTTTACAAAGTAATTGGCCAGTAGAGATGGACAGTCCGCAGCGAAAACGGCTTTGTTCAAGCTTCTTCTCGCCGACAAACATTATGGGTGTTTGACCCACCCCCTTCACTGGCAGTGTGGGCATTCTTCCACCGGCCAGATCAGCCGCTCAGGAATTAGTGTTTAGCTCGAATATCTGGCCGGTGGAAGAATCAAGAGAATTTTTTGGATCCCTACGTGACTGCCCACTATCTGTGCATGCAGGGATCTAGAAAATGATCTTGATGGACGCCGTTGGTGTTTGTATTCTTCCACCAGCCGGATCAGCAGCGCAGGGATCTAAGAAAGATCCGGCTTGTGGAAGAAAACCCAAGCCGTCGGCCTCGGTCAAGATCATTTCGTAGGTAGACCTCGAGGGACACACAGTCGCTGCTGGAGCTGGTGATCCGCTGCGTAAATGCAGACAATGGACTGTTACTAAAGTTCGATCTGCCTGTTTGTGAATGCCCGATATGAGGCCATCACTATCCGCCGGTATTCTTTGCTCTCCCGCCATCCCCCATAATACAGAGTCAATGGCCCCTTTTCTGTGTAATCGGTGATGCTGAAGTGGCAAACTGGGAAGAGATTGGCGGGTCCGTCAAAAGCGGGCTTGCGGTGGATAGGTGTGTATCCCCGAATGCAGCTCGAGTTGGCGGAGTAAGCTGGATTCAGGGCAAATGCTCAGGTCCATTGGACCTTTACCAGCCACCTAACACCCATAATGATCCAAAGGTCCCTAATAGTGATAGCCGAACTGCCCGCCCTGTTCACCAGCCGGAAGAAGGTGACTTTTCTTCCGCTGGGGGGATGAGGAGCAGAAAGATCCAGCGAGTGGAAGAATTTTTCACCAGAGACCGGGTAGAGAAGCAGGTCTCTTGTGAAAGAAAACCGGCTTCAACAGGAAGTGACGTAACATCTGGATATAAAAACCGAAAACTGTGCTTTCCAGGTACCGGAAGTGACAACAGTGACGTCACTTCTGTTTTTTTGGATACAAATTCCACGCGAACAGGCGGGAAATTTGAATCTTCATGCGAACAGGCGGACGCAGGACTTTTTTAAAAGTCTGATCCTCCTGTTCGCGGACGGACCAGGCCGAAGTTCGTCCATCACTAGTTCCTAATGGATTCTTCTACCCAATGGCTATATTTTGTCAAAGTTTCACAAAAACAATGTTTCTCTTCCTTGGGCGTAATATAGATTTGAAGATATTTTTATCCGGCATTTGACATGCACATTTACTCTTCAAAGTCCCGAGAGTAACATTCGTCGAGAATACGGATTGTGTACATCCAAAGCCATCTCTAATTGTGAGCAATAATTCACCATACCGTAAAGGTTAGCCAATGCGGTCATCCAACTAATAAAACCTTAAATGCCAAGTGACCTTTCTGATATGTGTTCTATGACCTAATAAAGAAAATTATAGTCAAACAATGCCTCATTGTACATGGAAGGCCAACTATTTAATCTGACAAAAGACCGACGGGACAAAGTTTGATGACCTATGACAAAGATATCACCCTGAAGGCCAACGTCAACCTCTGACGCCTATCACCCCCTCAAAAAGAATAGGTAAGATAAGAAATTGCTTCATGGCGATGCATTCACTCGCGAATAATAAACTTCCAACCCAACACGTTTCGGAATCTGTAAGCTATCTCCACCGCTACCGGAGTGGAACGTCGGTGCTCGTAAATTAGATCTATATCTCCCTATAATGTATGTATAGTAGGCCCTGCTTAGGCAATTTCGAGCCATCAACACTCCGGTGGTGGCGTGTCACAGCTACCTACGTTGGGTTCTGAATGCAATTTTGTTTACTCAGCCTTACTATCCCGGGCCGTTATTTATTACGAGTATGACAGTTCATCACGGAAGGAGATTAGGGGAGTCTGCACGTGGCGTGACTCTACTCTTGTCTGTCTTTCTCTCTTTCCTTCAGGTTATGTCGTTTAAAACATTCATGAAGACTGTGAGTGAAAGACATGGGTGCTGGCGGAATCATGTCAGTTTAAGCGATGACATGAATCCGCATCAGCGAACATCTGTCACGCGCTTGGTTTATGGCTGCCAAGGCTCGTTTAGTCGTTCCACTTGCCTTTCATTCCTCTTTACGTCGCCTCGCCTGGTTTTATTAGCTCTTTAACTGTTAAGCAATGGAAATGGAAGACGCCAGGGTAATGACACCCGATGCTTTTTATGGTAATCTCATGCATTGCATTACTTAGATTAGCTGAGAAAAAAAAGACCCGTAAAGATCCATCACAATCACCTCTAAAAAGATAGCATTTTCGGGTGTCTTATTGGATGTTAAGGGATAGGCAAGGAACCCTATATTCAGATCAGTCCCTAAATATGGTTCTGTTGTACAAAATAATCAATGTAGGGTTTACGATATGATATGATAGTGTTTAAGCTATAAGAAGGAGGAATAGGATTGGAGAAAGGTCAAGAAAGGTGGGGCAAAAGTTATAGTGTGGGGATTATGCTATTTCTCCTAATCCCTTTCAGTGAGTGAGGAGAACAGTGAAGGGTCAATCTCCCGCCCGCCCTGAGTTGGGTTCCAGTAGGGGGGGGGGGGGATAGTGATAATTTGGCACAACGTGTGAGACTGAACGGGTGTGAGGGATTTGATTGGTTTACCATCTATTACTATTAGAATAACCAGTTTTGTTTTCTTTCAGATGTCATAGCCTGGTTGGCGGGTTCTAAGTATTTGAAGGTACACAGTTGGAGTTAAGGGTTGGTGGGAACCATCTGGTGGTGGTATCTCTCAGGTGTAGGTCAGAGTGAGCTGACCAATCTGGTGAGCGGTCTCAGTGGGCCTGTGGGCAGCCTTAGTTGTCCTCGAGTGGGTGGGTGGCGGCTGAGGGCCTACACACTAAAGCTAGCCATACACGTGTCGGATTCCATGGCCGATTGATCACTGATCCGATCGATTCCGGCGATCTCAGCGGGAATCGGAGCTCCGATCAATCAGCCAATTAAGAGTATCCGATCACTGCATACCACCTTGTCCAACGGATTCTGGGACGCTTCCGTGTCCGATTGTCTACCTCACAAATGGCAACTCCCCCTGATGTGTGCAGAATCGGATCAAAAAGACCAACATGTTGGTTCTCTGTCGGATCCGATTCTGGGCCCCCGAACGATCGGACCTGATCGATTGGACAAGGTGGGCTGCACGCGATTCCGGCACGATCGTTTCGCGTGCACACGCCCGGAATCGATCGTGCCAGAATCCGGTGGGAATCCGACCCGTGTATGGGGGCCTTAAAGCGGCAGGCACTGGTGACCCGTACTGATGTCATGGCGGATGACGACTGGGACCTCTGAAGTCTCAGAACCAGGGGGTGACACTGTAATTGAATTGTGATTACTTTCGATGTGATGTTATGTTTAAATAAAAGGCGCTATGGGCATTTAAAATCCATCCTGGTGTACAGTGTTTCATTATATAGGTGGTTAAGGAATAAAAGGGAAAGCTAATCGATTGGTTAGCACACGCAGGTCCATATGGCCTATCCAAGTCATGCCACAAGGTCCAAGGCTTTAAATGCAAACAAAGGAATATCCAACACGTTTGGAGACCTTCCTTAGGGCCTAAAGTGGCATCTTGGATTTCTTGTTTGATTTGTGGGAATACGGCTAATATGAGGCTTTGATACTGATGGAACCCAAAACAGATCTTTTTTTTACAGATTATGTTTTAGCCAACTGTAAGGACCTTGGCTGTCCCGGGTACCACCTGCTGGTGGCACTGTGCTAGTGTTTACCATGGGTAATTTCCCTGGTCACCAGTAGGTGACTTCCTGCAAGTGTGGGCTGGGCTGAGGACACCAGTCTTGTTAGCCTGAGGGCTATATACCTCACACACACACACACAGACTGAGCATTTTACCTGGATATCTGATCCGAACCTGTACCTGATACTCACTATGAACTCTGGACAATCTGACTTATCTGTACTCTTACCCCCCTGCATTTGGATCTTCCGTGTCCTGTTTTGTTTTCTGTAAGTTCCCATTAAACTAGTTTTTTTCCTTTTTCCTGTCTGGTGTCAGTGTGTGCTGCCAGTCCTGGTCATCCACCCCCCCCCCCACGCTATCTGGATCCTGACACCATCTGGTACAAATGTTACCAGATTTAAGCAGGGAACACACGGTAAGATATTTTGATGTTCCCTGCAGCAGATATCGGAGACAGCTCTGCTGTCTCTCCAGCTCAGCCGATGCTTTGCATGGAGACCCGCGGTCCTAATGCAAAGCAACAGACACCAGCCGTGATTAACGTTCATGTCCGATATACCTTGTTTTCGCACAGGATTGATTGGTCCCACTCCAAAACTGGGATGGCCGCATATGATATGGGCCAGATAGATGGTGTTGAGCGTGCATGGAGCTCGAAGCAGCCATCGATCTGGCCCATAGAGATGGTTGAATTTTTTTAAAATTCGACCATTTCGCGATTTCGAGTTAATTGTAAAGCCCCTGAACTGGTTCATCACCCAACTTGCTGAGATGTAGAGAAGGGTGGGGGTATACTCCAAAAAGAAAGTATGTTTCTAAACAAATAGTTTGTGCCAATTAAGTTCAGCAAGCAGTAAAAATTACGAATCTGAATGACTTTAACTTTGAACTTACATTTATGCAAAAAGTACATTCTAACAACACACTTTTTTTCAAATGTCCCACAACCCTTCTCTACATCTCCAGCAAGTTTGGTAATGATACCATTTCAGGGCTTTGCAATCAGCCACAAAGTCAGCAAGTCGAAAATCGACCATCTTACTGGCCCATATCGATTAGATGCGAATTTGTTTTCAAAAATTCGACCATTTTCGACTGTCGACTTAATTCAAGCCCTGAGCATGTATATCACCAACTGTGGAATGTAGAGAAGGGTGGGGGTATACTCCAAAAAAGAAGTATTCTCTAACCCACAAATAGCTTTTCACAATTAAGTTCAACGTCAGTAAAATTTTCGAAAATCTGAATTCGCTTTAACTTTGAACTTAATTATGCAAAAAGATATGTGCTAGAGCCAAACTGTTTCTTCAAATGTGCCTCCCTTTCCCCACCCACCATCCCTTCTCTACATTTACAGCAATTTTGGTGATGATACCCTTGTCAGGGGTTTTGCAATCAGCTCACAAAGTTAGCAAGTCGAAAAATTCGACCATCTCTAATCTGCATGTGTGTACCCTGCGATAGTTTTGAATCAATAGAGAGGTGAGCATATTATATAGTACATCAGAAAGTTTCCTGTGCGATCGATGAACGACGTGGTTAAGCAACAAATCGCTCTGGAAAAAGTTGTGCACCAACTTTGGCAATCGATCCCTGGACAATACTTTGGATGGGGGCCCTTGGTATTGGACATGAGGCAGATGTGCTGCGGCTCGATATCGAGGAAGCTCCAGAGCAACGCAAAGACATCTGCGGCAGCTCCTGGATTGCACAGGGATCGACCACTGTATGCCCAGCATTGGGGTTTTATTGTAGAATTTTTTGAGCAGCCATCATTTTCAATAATATGACCCAGACACGTGGCTTGTTGAGCAAATACAAAGTATAAATACAGTTTATAGAACATCCAATTTCTTCCTGAAGATCAACGGAACGGAACTTGACAAGTAATTAGCGAATTCTGAACCCAGCTAACTTGCAAACAATCACGTTCCTGAGTTGCCCCATCTGCTAATTGTTACAGTAAATTATTCTAAATTAAAGGGAACCGTTCATCCATGGCAATCCGTAATGATCACAATTGGTATAACAGATCACCATTAGCTCTCTATTTCCACCAGATGTCTTTTTTATACAGATTAATGCCAACGTACCCTAAAAGATGTGGGCAATCGGTGAGGCTGGTAAGGTTGGTCACCATGGACACGTCACATGTCCATGGCAACCAGTGTAGAAAGGGCCTTTGAAGACTCAACTCAACTCTGCAAAACAGCTACAAAACAAAGACTTGTGTTCTCTCTGCTGAAGTTCAATAAGCCTTATAGGTCCGGCTCCTCCCCCAGCCTGTGATTGGACAGTTTAAGGGAAAAGGAACTGACTGTTACTAGTATAGGTATTGCAACACAACTGATTGGCTAATATAGGCTCTTGGGCTACTTCTTCATCACCCATACCTGTTAAGCATCCCATTTTGGCCAGGAAAGTTTTTTGTGTGACTATCCTGGCTAAATCCATTAATAAAAACATGGCGCCAGAAGCAATCGGGGGGCCCGTCGCAATGCAGGATGGACTCTGACCTAGAGATGGTCGGATTTTTTTTAAAAAAAATCGACCATTTCGACAGTTTCAAGTTATTTGCAAAGCCCCTGAACAAGTTATCATCACCAAACTTGCTGGAGATGTAGAGAAGGGATGGGGGTATACTCCAAAAAAGAAAGTATGTCTCTAACACAAATAGTTTTTTTCACAAATTAAGTTCAAAGTCAAGTAAAAATTTTGAAAATCGGAATTTCGACTTTAACTTTGAACTTAATTTATGCAAAAACTCCATGTGCTAGAGCAAAACTGTTTTTTTTCCAAATGTTCCTCCAACCCTTCTGTACATCTTCTGCAAATTTGGTGATGATGCCATTTTCAGGGGCTTTGCAATCAGCTCACAAAGTTAGCAAGTCGAAAAATTCGACCATCTCTACTCTGACCGAACTGGCAGAGTTTGGGCAGCCTTTTCAGTGTCACCGATGATAATGAAGACATGGCGCCAGCAGGGCCTATCGCAATGCAGGATAGACTCTGCCCGTCAAAGGGTTACCCTCGCAGGGGTTAATTATAATCAAAACACAAGTCCTTGAAAAAGGCAGAGCCACCTGGCTTCACACCGTTCAACATAAATTGCTTTGGCTTCTCAGCAGCAACAGGCCTGGGCCTCACAAGCTTTGTGAGCCCCCTATAGCAGCTGCCCCGGTAACCACAGGCCTGGGCCCCACACTCTTCGTGTGCCCTTTGTCTCCACTCGGTCAGAAGCCCACGGTCTCCTACTTCCCTCAGGAGCTGTGTCTCCAACATCTATCCGGAACCCCTGACACACTGGTCTTGGCGCCTTTGTGGAGACACACCTGGCTCCACTCACCTGCAAACAGGTGTTTAACCCTTTCAGGGGACCCTGGGGGAATAGGAAGGCCCACCCAGTTCCTTCCTCCCTATCCCAGAGTCCGGGAGCCCTTTAAGAAAACTAACACAAAGAACCCTAAAGCTAGCCATACACGTGTCGATTCCTGAGCCGATCCGATCGATTCCGGTAAAGTCACAGGCATCGATCGATGGACCATACAAGTCTGTGCCTACAACCTTAGGCCACCGATTCCTGGACGATTCTGTTACCAGTCGATCGATTCACAAATGTCAACGCCCCTTGATGTGTGCCCGATCATTTAGAAAACACCAACAGGTTGGTTCCCTGGCCGATCCGATTTGGGGGCCATGTCGATCGGTCGGGGGTCAAGGTGGGCTGCACTCGATTCCTCATCGATCGATCGACGTGCATGCGCCTGGTGATTGATCGGCCAGGAATCGAGTGTGAAATCGACCTGTGTATGGCCACCTTAATGGTGCTGTGCAAATAATCATTCCCGGACTCCTTCTATGCCACCACCCAACGGTCCATTCACACAGTGACAGATGACCAGTCTGTCACACCTTACATATGCTCTGGATTTCATCCCCCAGATCTCCAACACCCTCAGAAGTCCAATCTTTTTATTGGGATTATTAATTATGTGCACCCCTGATTATAGCTCATCATGTTTGTAGGACTTCCTCAAACATCTCAAGAAAGCTAACAATAGCCAACGTACATCATATCCATAGAAACCTCTCATACGCGGCATAATAGGTGACATACCCAAGGTGTCCTGAACCCTTCAAACTCCATAGACGCTTCCATCATTAATCACTCTATGAACAGATAACCCGGTTTTAATTGAGACTCTTCAACCTCCTCCTTGGTTTTTGATGTTCTCCTATTCCTCAACCTTTTAAATCAAATATCCAGTTAATGACTATACAGCTGTTTCTTATATGTGCGATACATGATAACATTCTCAGTGGGTCATCAAAAAAAAAAAGGTTGACATTCCCTGAAAGGCGCGCAGTACAGTTTTCACCCATTATATTCTCCAACCTCCGTGTACGCTAATTAGATTAAAGGTACGAGATCAATCAAAACCGTACTGCTTCAGAAAGATTAATGGTTTTTCAACTGTCTGTATTAATTATTAGTGCTCTCGTATAGAGCTTAAAAAGACTCGGAGTAAAAATAGAGAGAAGAAAAAATAAAAAACGAGGAAATCGTGAAAACCAGACGAAGTCATTAAAAAAATGGAAGAAATTTCAGAAAAAAATGCGTTATCGGCTCTTCAAACTTCCCGTCATAACTTTAAAATAAGAAAAAAAAATTAAAAAGTGATTTTGAAAAATGGATTTGTTCGTTATTTTACATTAGGGGTAAAAAAAATTATTATCACACGGCAACGTAAAAAAATAATAATATTATAAATCGAATTATAACTTTTATTAAAAATTTCATTTTGTACGACTTAAACACAGCTTTCACTTACACCCCGGTCGGCCTATTCATGTGAATTGTATACACCTGTAATTGGCTGATAGACGCTCCGGCGGAGGAAAGTTTTTTTCCAGGGAATTAAATACGTTATGAATAAATTGGTGTTTGAGTTATTTTATGCTTAATAGCTGTGTAACTGTATGGAAACAGTCAGGTAGGGAAGGAGAATACAATAGCTCCATTCATATATTTCGCTGCGAACACTGCGCTGATTTTATATTAGTGCGATCATAGGAATATATCTTACAGAATGTTCCAAATGAAGAGAGAGAATGTTGACTCGGTTGACTTAAATAGTCATATAGAGTGTAAAGGCCCCCCATACACGTCTAGATTTTTCATTCAATCAACTTAATTCAATCAAATTTTGTAGATCAACCTAAAGCTAGACATACACGTGTCGATTCCCGAGCGATCGATCGATGCTCCGATCGATTCCGGTGAAGCCACAGGCGTCGATTGATCGACCATACAAGTCTGTGCCTACCACCTTAGGCCACCGATTCCTGGACGATTCTGTTACCAGTCGATCGATTCACAAATGTCAACACCCCTTGATGTGTGCCCGATCGATCAGAAAACACCAACAGGTTGGTTCTCTGGCCGATCCGATTTGGGGGCCATGTCGATCGGGTGGGGTTAATCGGTCAAGGTGGGCTGCACTCGATTCCTCGTCGATCGATCAGCGAGCACGCGCCCGGTGATCGATCGACCAGGAATCGTGTGGGAAATCGACCTGCGTATGGCCACCTTAAAACAATTAAAATTGGGGAAAAAATTTATTGAAAAATGATTGGACGTGCTGGTAAACTTTAATTGGTTGTATTGAAATTGATTAGACTTTCAGTCGATCCCAAAAAAGTTGATCAAATATCTGTTACTATAGTTGGCAAACATACAATCAATCACCAATTTCCCTGACCCCAAAAAATTTATCTTTTAAGTTGATTGAACAGAAAATCTAGACGTGTATGGGGGGCTTTAAGAAAGCCATACGCGGTTCAATATTTCCGTTTCCAAAAAATCGAAACACTACACTGTAGTCTGCTGGTCATCACCGCCCTCCCTCCTCCCCTATACACATTGATGACGCCGGCGTTGTGGGCCGGGAAAGCGACACCCCTCCATTAACATGGAGGTCTATGGAACGGCTCCCCCACCTATTCAGTGTCATCGATAGTGATGGCCAAACATGAACATTGAATATTCCCTCTTCTTCTCCCCCATTCCCGATTAAATATCTGTTGGCTGTGAAAGCCATAGATTTCACTGGTGATGAGCAGCATAGGCAACATTCGTATTCGCAGCATGGCACAAATTTTTCGGAAAACATTCGGAAAATATTCCATATGAACCTCAGGCATAGAAAAGTCAAACTCCTGTCCCATACAGTATAGGTGTTTGACCCGCCCCCTTCGCCGGCGAGAAGGAGTCTATAATTCTTCCTCTGGCCAGACCTTTCCGCGCCTGGTCCAGCCAGAGGAAGAAATATTTTCACTAGAAAATTGGTAGAGGTAGGTAGAGGTAATAGGTAGAGACATTGATCTCTAGCACTATATCAGGCACGACCGACGTCACTTCTGGTTTAGGAACATGGAACTGTGCATTCCATATACCGGAAGTGAGGTTGCGGCATCATTTCCGGTACAGTTTTGATTCAATTCCCTGCCAACATTTTGAAGTTCTCCACCAACAGGCAGACGTCTGATCGGCCATCACTAGTCATCGATGATTCTGAAGACATGGCGCCAGAAGCAATCGGCAGGCCCGTGGCAATGCAGGATAGACTCTGACCGAACTGGCAGAGTTTGGGCAGCCTTTTTAGTATCACCGATGTTACTGAAGACATGGCGCCTTGAGCGATCAGCAGGCCCATCGCAATGCAGGAGAGATCGGCATGCCCGTAACATTGCAGGATAAACTCTGCCTGAACTGGCAGAGTTTGGGCTTCTTCAATGTCACCGATGATACTCAAGACATGACGGCAGGAGCGATCAGCAGGCCTGTCACAATGCAGGATGCCTGTCGAAATCGAACATTGATGACACCAGCGATGTGGATGGGGGAGGGCGGAAAATTTAAGCAGAGTACTATATACTCTGCTGCGATCTCCCGTACCACGTGGTTTAAAGACTAAAGGGCCCAAATTAAGCCCATTTAGTTACAGACAGGAAGCGAATAGGTACAGACAATTTTAGTCCAAACAACTCACTGAAATAAGCCAGCGCATGGCCAGTCAGAAAGAAATTGGGGACAGATGGACTTCCACCAAGAGCAGGAGTCAATAGACCAATCTATAGATCAGGCACTTAGTGGAAGTTCTAAGTTCATTTTGTAGGTGCTTAACAAGGGACAGGTGTGCAGAGCACAGAACGGAGCTTTACTACTATGAAATGACTCGCAGATGGTAAAGGTTGATTGTTTCAACCGGCAACGTTTTCTATAATGTGTTTACATTACGAAGAATCCATTACAGAGGATAATTCCATCGCATTGCAATGATCAAGGCTTGTAAATATAACCAAGCTCAGGACTGAAGATATAGCAAGCTAACTTTTTTCAGCTTATATAAACTGTGACAGGAGGCCTGTTAAATCCTCTGGTTGTATCCCGTATGGGAGGTATGTGTGTCCCAGACACCGGCAGTATGCTGAATACTTTTCTATCTGACCAGCAGAGGGAGCTGGAATTTCTGGGCCTGGTTCAGGGTGATTACAGCGGTGTCCTGTTTGCTCATTGGAGCTTGTTGTTTTATTTCTTTATAACGTCCTCATCTGCTCAG
Source organism: Ptychadena robeensis (assembly GCA_036250615.1). Lineage (NCBI taxonomy): Eukaryota > Metazoa > Chordata > Amphibia > Anura > Ptychadenidae > Ptychadena > Ptychadena robeensis. The sequence goes on along the minus strand of CM070040.1, from coordinate 4,268,559 downwards.
TCAGATGCTCCACCCTGGAACCAGTACTGTGTGTGACTGGGGAGCAGCATGTACCTGTGTGGTAAACAAGGATTGGGCTACAAAGCCTCTGTGGACTACTGTTTCCTTTGGATCGATTTACTGCCTCACTTGATGTACATATTGTATATGGACTTGCACAATAAACCACTTGTGTGTTTTCACCTATAACTCTTGTTAGCTGTGCCTCTTTCACCTGCTGTGGACCCATCCAGGGGGTCCCGTACCTTGCCGCTCTACAGCTAATCCCTCACAAAACATATGAGGTTTGGACGGTGTTGGTCTTTCCTGGACAACTCTAGTAGAAGCCATTGAGAGCCTCCAGCTGCACAAAGCTTTGAAAGCAACAATCCAACCTAGGGATCTGAATTGCATATTCGTAGCCGGATCAGTGAACCATTATACAAGTAATGCATTGTGACGGCCTCGGAAAACACAGCTAACCTCACACAAGATTAATAAGACATTGTGATTAATACCGCCCTTTATCTTAACGACTGCATAGTGATATTATACGCGCTTGGCAGCCATGGAGTCATTTGTGTAAAGCGATGGTATTTATTAGAAGTGTACAGTGCATGTTGCAGATTGGATCCCCTGAAAGGTATTAATGATGGAATATTGCTTAGCTAATCCTCTCCATAAATTTTCATTATTCCGCCCGGACCGCCGTGATTGATGGATCAGGTAGGGAGCCAGGAACCGGACTTAAATGATGATGTTTACAACTGACTGTGACTGGATGCAGAGCATCGCTGATCATAGTACATCCGATGTATACACAGATGATTATTCCGGAACGTTAACCTCTTCTTTGCGGTCCGCACCCCTGCCTAGTCTGTTCTTTACTAGAGTTGAGTTTGAATATTCGCATTGCGAATATATTCGTTAAATATTGGCTATTTGAGAATTCGCAAATTTCACAAATATGGTGGTGGATATTCACAATTTGGCGTGGGATGCTTATGGGCGTGGATTGTGAATATATATTCGCAATGTGAAAATAGCACATATTTTCGCAATGCGTAATATCAAATCGAATATTAGTAGAATTATTAGCGAATTTGAATATTGCCTATCCTGCTCGTATTGTTTACGGGATTACCAAATCGGAAAGTGACCTGTGCCTTCTACAGCATTGGCTTTAAGTCTCAGGAAAATGTGGCCTATCAAAATAAAGGTGGCCACACATGGGTCGATACCCGTGCAATCAATGATGTCATGCCATGTGCTTTCGCAGTAGTGATGAGCAGCATGGGCAATATTTGAATTTGCATAATAATTTATATAATAATATATTATTAATTATTTTTATTATAATTAATACATTAATTAATATATTAATAATATTCAATTCCATATTCGCAATTATATTCGCCTCGCGATTACCTTCAAAATGAATGATCACTAGAGATGATTAAATTATTTTTCAGATATTCGACAATTTCGAGTAAATTGCAAAGCCCCTGAACATGGTATCATCACCATCACTTGCAGGAGATGTAGAGAAGGGTGGGGGGAACATTTAAAAGAAAAAAATATGTCTCTAACACAAATAGTTTTTGCACAAATTAAGTTCAAAGTCAAGTCAAAATGTCGAAAATTCGGAAAATTCGGAAATTCGACTTTAATTTTGAACTTAATTTATTCAAAAACTATTTGTGTTAGAGACATACATTTTTCTGTCAAATGTTCCCCCAACCCTTATCTATATGTTTGGTGATGATACCATGTTCAGGGGCTTTGCAATCAGCTCTGAAAGTCAGCAAGTTTAATATTTTGAGCATCTCTAATGGTCACATGTGCCATTTGCGAATATATATTTGCAATCCATGGCCATAAGCATCCCAATGCAGAATATCGTGAAAATATTCGACATTGCGAATATCCACCATCATATTAGCGAAATTTGTGAATTCTCGAATGGATGGGGACCTTGGTCCCACTCGATGTCTGTCGAGAATAGATGGTCAAATTTTTCAACTAGCTGACTTTGTGAGCTGATTGCAAAGGCCCTGAGCATAATATCATCACCAAACTTGCTGGAGATATAGAGAAGGGTTGTGGGGATATTGGGAAAAAAAAGTGTTGCTCTAGTTTTTGCATAAATTAAGTTCAAGGTCAAAGTTGAGATTTTAATTAGATTCTGAACTTAATTTATTCAAAACCTATTTGTGTTAGAGCCATACCTTTTTTTTTGTAGTATACCCCACAACCCTTCTCTACATCTCCAGCAAGTTTCGTGATAATTTCACATTCAGGAGCTTTTCAATTAACTTGCAATTGTTGAAATGGTTGAACTTTTGAAAGAAAAAATTAGACCGTCGAGCAGGTAAAGGATATGCCCCTAACTCCTGCTCGAAAGTCATTCCAGGGTCCCCATTCAATAGATTGACTGGGAGTCGGGCACCTAAAGTGGTGCGCCTTGATTCACGTCCAATCGACAGGCGACCACACGGCCCTCATCTATCAGGCACAGGTTGGGACATGGATGGACACCTTAAGGGCTGCAAGGTTGGGAGACATCGTTATCAGTTGAAGTTCCAGTTGAGGAGAAAGCTTCCCACCCTCCTAATTTTGTGATGACAATGGTATTTTCTTTGAGATCAAGGATGCTATATGTTTCTCTTTGTCATAGCATTGTGGGTTTTGTGTCTGTATGTGGACAGTCAAATAATTGGTTGGGGTACCATCAGTAATATGATATTTCGGTTGAATATGGTTAGTAGAGATGGTCGAATTTTTTAAAAAAAATTCGACCATTTCGCCGGTTTCGACTTAATTGCAAAGCCCCTGGGCATGGTATCATCGCCAAACTTGCTGGAGATGTAAAAGGGTTGGGGGTATACTACAAAAAAGAAAGTAAGTCTCTAACATAAATAGTTTTTTCACAAATTAAGTTCAAAGTCAAGTAAAAAATTTGAAAATCGGAATTTCGACTTTAACTTTGAACTTAATTTATGCAGAAACTACATGTGCTAGAGCAAAACTTTCTTTTTTCCAATGTTCCTCCAACCCTTCTCTACATCTCCAGCAAGTTTGGTGATGTACCATTTTCAGGGGCTTTGCAATAAGCTCACAAAGTTTGCAAGTCGAAAAATCCGACCATCTCTAATGGTTAGATGGAACTAACCCAAAAAAATGCTGTGATCTCAGTGTTTAGCAAAGTTTTCAAGTTCTTCCTAATAGTAAGATCAATTTTATTTATAAGATTTGCCTTCGGTGTCTGTATAGCAAATTCATATCCTAAAGCCCCCCATACACCTTTAGATCACTCGATCCAATTTCCTTGATTCCTTTTCCAATCTACCAACAACTATGTAGTGCCGGGTTCTCCCTGATAGAATACATAGTGATTGGAAGGTATATATCACTGCTATGTAGTGCCGGGTCCTCCCTGATAGAATACATAGTGATTGGAAGGTATATATCACTGCTATGCAGTGCCGGGTCCTCCCTGATAGAATACATAGTGATCGGAAGGTTTAGAAAGGTTCTCATATTACATACACACTCCTCCCTTATTGGGGATATCCTCGATTGTGTGACTGGTGTCTGCCTGTTTGTGTCCCCGTGGTGACGTCACTGTGGAGCGCATTTGCGCTCCACGTGACGTCGCCATTGGGGGCGGGACCGGGCGGACGCCATTCACCATGCGGAGTGCCTGCCCCTCCCACATGATGAGTTGTGGACGCTGAGATGGAGGAGGTAATCCTATCCTGGGGTGTGCCCTTGATGGATGGACACTCCCCTCCTGAGATGGCGCACACCTTAGTGGTGGCAGTGAGCTGCGCGTCAGCACGGGTCACGCGCAGCTCGCACGCCCCCCTCATGTTGTGGACTATATAGGGGGAAGGGGGACGGCTGCTGGACATGGTAGGAGCCACTCCACGACCACTTGGACGTATTGCAGTTTCATCCACTTTGTCCAGATCTTCAACAATTGGTATGCTTTACTATTTACTTCCTTTACGGAATTTTGATATCACATTGGTGATTATAGTTCACGCTCTGATGGAGACCCTCTAAACAGATCACTATACAGTCCCGTCTGTCCCGGTGGTGGTTGCTGTATCCTCCCGTGTTCAGCATCCCTAGATCCCCTGTCTTTTCTTCCCCCCTGCAGACACCCACTGGACATTGCTCAGTAGGTCACCCTAGGGGCGACCATACTGCTGTCCGTGGGAGGCGACACCTTTATGCCTCCCCCTGACTGACCCTTACACTGTACGTATGGGTCCCTGGATGTGCCAGGCGCTGTGGATGTTTGGAGCTGTACTCCCCCATGTTGTTTTCCGGTTCTTGAGTTGAGTGATCTCCCAGGCTGCATGCTTTCTAGTGAGTGCTCACAC
>CM070040.1:4226070-4239074 GCA_036250615.1 Ptychadena robeensis | reverse complement strand
AATCTGAAGGTGTATGGCCAGCTTAACACAAATAGTTTTTGCATAAATGAAGTTCAAAGTATACTTAATTTATGCAAAAACTCCATGTGCTAGAGCAAAACTTTTTTCCCCACTGTTCCCACAACCCTTCTCTACATCTCCAGCCATTTTGGTGATGATATCATGTTCAGGGGCTTTGCAATCAGCTCACAAAGTCAGCTAGTCGAAAAATTCGACCATCTCTACTGCACACTAGGGAGGCTCCACCCATCCAATCAACGAAGAGAATATTCTTGGTCAACCAAAAAGACCCGCCCACTCGGAGCCAGAATTCTTTTTAACACCTAACCCTTTGTGTTGAGCCATGAGTAGAGCTTTGTGCTCCTCTGAGCTTCTAACCAGAAATACACCTCACTCTGCGTGCAACATATGATAATGACAATGCAGAATATCTCTATCTGCATCGTCGGCAGTCACTTCCAGGAACACTTTGCCTTTGAGTGACTTTTATCGCTTCGCATTATGCACAACATTGTCTGAGGGAACCACAAATTACTGCTTTTACTTAGGGCGTGTTTATTAAATTGAAACAAAGGTGCAGTCAGCATTTTAATAAAGCTCAGATTACAAAGCCAGATCATTTTTCACACAGTCCATGGGAAGCTGATGATTCTGATGGTTCTAGACTGGTTACTTATGTCGCCTGCAAAGTATTGCATTCAAGATCAAAGCATCGAATAGCAAGTTCAGAGATAAGCTGCTTCCCAAATAAAGTGTACAAAGAGTCCAACGTGTTTCAGGATGTAAGCACTGCACCTTCATCAGGCCTCAATGGTTTAAATGGACAGTGTGGTAAGTCATACCAAGGTATGTGGCCATTACCAACTGCTGTGCATTGATGGAATAAGGCTAATATACCTGACAATGTAATTTTCATACAAACAACTACAATAATGAACATCTTAAGAACCAACATGGAACAGCAGGTGTGGATCCACTGTGCCATGTGTCCTACCTCCTCTAAGGGCGTTGTCTAAGTGAACCCACTTGTTCTTCACAATACCCCTGATGGTGGGGATAGACTTTCCCAAGGGGAACACCAGGTCACAACCTCTGGAGGGAGGGTAGGAACACAAGGCAGCTGGTCCAGGGGACAGCAGGGAAGGCTCCAGGGACACAGGTGTCATCAGCCAGACAGTGTGACAGGGCAGGCACACTATTCAGGGGGGGAGCTTCAAGTACAGTTCTTTACTTCAGGGGTGGGACTCCAAGTTCAGAGCTTTAATTTAGAGGTGGAGCTCCAAGGTCAGTGCTTCAATTTAGGGGTGGAGCTCCAAGTACAGCTCTTCACTTCAGGGGTGGGACTCCAGGTTCAAGGCTTTAATTCAGGGGTGGGACTCCAAGTATAGCTCTTCACTTCAGGGGTGAGACTCCAAGTTCAGAGGTGGAGCTCCAAGTACAGTTCTTCATTTCAGGGGTGGGACTCCAAGTTTAGGACTTAAATTCAGGGGTGGAGCTCCAAGTACAGTTTTTCATTTGAGGGGTGGGAAGCCAAGTTCAGGGCTTCAATTCCTGGGTGGAGCTCCAAGTACAGCTCATCACTTCAGTGGTGGAACTCACAAATTCATTTTCGGGAAATTTTGCCAAATCTTGTCAAATTTCCATACCTTTCCATTCCATTACAGGACACCAACGATATCTAGTGGCAGAAAGATAATAAGTGAAGACATATATTACAGAATAAGCTCCATTGTATTTTTTTATGGTTTATTTATTTGCAGGTCTTTGCTGGATCTTTATGTTCCAACATGGCCGATTCCTCATGAGCCGAGATGTAAATGAGGTTTAGCCAGCCTTTAATGTTGCGGTGCATGGAGTCACGTCTGGCTTGAACGAATCAATGGCTGCCAAGACTGGACGCAGAACACAGAAATGCTTGATTAATCACCCCCGCCCGCACAAAGTTTAGGAACGCGGTGTTCCGGCGCTCCAACCAACACGTTGCCGGCAAACCATGTTTGACATCCCTGACACAAGTCGGTGTAAACAGTTTGATGAATATCCCAGATTAAACCTACAGACGTCGAGTTGCTGACACCGTTCCAGAGCTAATAAATTTGTATTTAACAAGACACGATGCAGGTATATGGAGGGCGGTCAATACCCAATCAATACCTTTAATCAAGTAGTCAATAGATCAGACCTTTAATGGAAGCGGTTTTCCATCCTGCACTGGCGACAGAACATGTAGAAGGTTTTTCGCCTCTCTGATAAGTTTTCCAATATGTCAAGTAAATAAATAGGAAGTGGGGGATGGGAATTTGACATTTGGTAAAAGAAGAAAAAGAGTAAAAAAGAAGAATATTGTACCATTTATAGATCCGAGGTGAAATAAAAGAAGAGTATCGGCAAATACACATGTGTATCCGGAGATTAGAGGTGACAAATGATGTGTGTTGGAACATGGATTTTGCTAAATTCTAAGCAAAGTTTAAGACAAATGTGAGGTTTGCTTGGCAGAAGAGCCGGAAAAAGGCTTCAGAAGGAAGGAATATGGAGACATGGAAAAGCATTGACTTCTAAAAAGCGAATTATTCCAATTTAAACTCGTAACAATATAAAAAGAAGAATAAATAATCAAAACAGTTGGCCATCGTCATAATACCCAACTGGATGGGCTGAAACTGTAATGATTGACTATTGTTCTCCCAAACCGACTCTTACAATCAGAGAAGTTCAACATACACTCTGACAATGGGTATCGTATTGTGTTCTTGTTGGTCGCCTAAATATAACATTGAAAGTACTTTTGTTATATATGTTGATGTTTACCGCATGGTCAACCCTCCTAGAAATATCACAAGTGGATAACTTTGCCTGGGCTGACTGTTGTCAATTACATCAATCTGTTTCACGGTGTTACGTGGATGGTGTTAACGGCAGGACACACAAGAAAAAGGCCAAGATACTGACCAAGACATGGACTATAGCATACCTGTCAACTTTAATGTAAAATAATAAAATAAAGGAAGTGACCTCTCCGGCATCACTTACGGTATTGTCGCTGATTAAAGGCCCCCCTCACATATTGAGTGGGGGCCAACAGACAAGCGATGGAGTGCAGCGTGATGACATCATCACGCTGCACTCTGTCGCTCACAGTATCGGTGGGCACCCTTTGTGTGCTGGCCGTTAGTTTGAACTGGGACGCCCATGTCCATTCTCTGGCCGACCAAGCTTTGGGGCGACTTAATTGGTCAACACTGGGGACACTAGAAAAGATTGATCATTATGCTGGTCAGCACTGGGGAAACTGGACGTGATTTAAGAAAAAAAGATTGATCGCTGTCATTTCGTTTTCGTTTTCGACAGCACCAACCCCTATATTCATTGACAGAATAATCAATCAATGCAATGCAAAGAAGCTGGAATGGCTTTACTTCAGGGGTGGGACTCCATATTCAAGGCTTCAATTCAGGGGTGGGTCTCCAAGTACAGCTCTTCACTTCAGGGGTGAGACTCCAAGGTCAGGGTTTCAATTCAGAGGTGGAGCTCCAAGTACAGCTCTTCACTTCAGGGGTGGGACTCCAATTTCAGGGCTTCAAATCAGGAGTGCAGCTTCACGTACCGCTCTTCACTTCAGGGGTGCGACTCCAAGTTCAGGGCTTCAATTCAGGGGTGGAGCTCCAATTATAGCTCTTTACTTCAGGGGTGGGACTCCATATTCAAGGCTTCAATTCAGGGGTGGAGCTCCAAGTACAGCTCTTCTCTTCAAGGGAGGGACTCCAAGTACAGCAATTAGCCAAACACTATCCAGTAAAGTCTCAAAGGTGGATAAGCCCATGCCGCACTCTCAACAGAGGAGTTCAAATTGCTTTTCCATACATGTAAACAAGAATTAAATGGTTTTGTTAATATGATATGGATTTTCTCCAATTTTTTATGTCATATACACCAACCTAGATGCTTTCAGTGTTAAACCAACATTAAAGCCCCCTTAAGGATAATATTGATGTCTCCTTTGATAATTATATACAGATCTCGAACAGACTGGAGAAGCCACGGCCTCTTAACATTGCCTGATATCACATTAGACGCCGGGGGCCGCGATATTAATGAGGCTCCCATAGAAGCTCTGTGTGGCCGTATTTAATGAAATAGTTTGTGCGTTAATCCATTTTAATGGGAGGCAAAATATTGGCTGCTTCTATGGGCGTCATTCATAACCGTGATTTAGGCTGGGTATTTAGGCGATTAATAATTAATATTGATTAGTATAGCCGTGTTTAGCTGTGGGACATGTAGTTTATTGATTAATAAATAAGACTTTAAATCACTAGCAACACAGGGACATCAACCAGGCAATCTATCACAAGCGGGGAAAGGGCCGCATACAATGGAAGAGAAGTCTCTCAATGTTGTCTCTATCAGGAACAAATATGAACGCACAGATGGAGCCACCAAAAGAGTTGAACAATTTGTTTGCTTTCGGGTCTTTATATAAATATATGCTATATGGAGAAACATTTCTGGATGCCTGGACAATCAAATTATAATGATGTTGGCCCACTGTTTGATGCTATTACATCCTCCACTCTTCTGGGAAGGCTTTTCATTAAGTTTAGGTTGCAAATGAAAGTTGCTCAGTAGGGTCCAGGTCAGGGTGCTGTGCCAGCCACTTGAGCTCCTCCACACCAGACTCATGCTACCATTCCCAATAGATCCCAGGTGCCCAACCTACGGCCCAGGGGCCACATGTGTCCCTATTGGGCCTCCTTTGGCGGCCCCTCTCAGTCCTCCACCTGCGTCCCCAGAAAGCTAACTGTTAATGCAAAGGGCATGGGAAATCACCTGTCCGCCGATCCCCCACTGAGAGGTCCTCATCCGGGATCTTCTTAACCCTCTGGGTGGCACGAGCTTTTCGCGCCATTTTTCATGGCACGAAAAGCAGTTTTCCCCGCAATCGTGTGTACTTCACCATGATTGGCGGCTCTCTGCGCAGCCCTTTACACACCGCTGGTGTCAAATAGATGCCGGCGGTGTGTGGAGAGGAGAGCGGCGCCCCCTCTATTAACATGGAGGTCTATGGCACTGCCCCCCCCCCGCCCCCTTCAGAGTCACAGATAACGCCGAAGACACGGGGCCGGAAGGGCTCCGTGTGTCTGCGGCTCTTCTACAGAGCAACAGGCACACAGAGAGGCTCCGTTTGTGCCCGATCCCGGCATGGGTGCAGTTTGATCAGTGATCAAACTGCGCCCAAACTGAGTTCGTGCAAACCGCCCAGAAGGTTATGGCCCCCATACACATCTAGATTTTCCTTTCAATCAACTTAAAAAGATAAAACATTTTCAAATCAGGGAAATCGCTGATTGATTGTAATCTATGCCAACTGTAGTAACAGATTTTTGATCAATTTTTTTGGGATCGACTGGATTGAATTTCAATACAACCTATTAAAAATTCCCAGCATGTCCGATCAAAAATCTTCCCAATTTTAATCGTTTTAAGGCCCCCATACACATCTAGATTTTTTTTCTAGACTTAATTAAATCAACTTTTCTGTTGATTGATTGAAAATCTATGGCCACATGGTTAGATCAACCTAAAGCAATTCAAATTGGGAAAAAATTGATTGAAAAATGATTGAACATGCTGGAAATTTTAAATTGGTTGTATTGAAATTAATTCTGCTTTCAGTCGATCCCAAAATACTTGATCAAATATCTGTTACTACAGTTGGCAAACATGCAATCAATCACCAATTTCCCTGACCCCCCAAAGATTGATCTTTTAAAGTTGATTGAACAGAAATTCTAGACGTTCATGGGGGCATTAGGTCGATCAAACCATGTGGGCTGCCATAGATTTTCAATCGATCAATAGTGTTCGGCTAGAATATTCTAATTGCAAATATTTTTGCGGATATTGGCTATTTGAGAATCGAGCGGCGGATATTCGCAATTTAGAAAATTTGCGATATTTGCCATTGGGAAGCTTATGGCCATGGATTGCGAATTTATATTCGCATTGCACATGTGACCATTCATTTTAAAGGTAATTGTGAGGCAATAACTGTGAATATTAGTAGACTTATTTGCGAATATATACTATATTGCCTGTGCCGCTCATCACTATCCATCAAAATTTTTTTTTATTGAATTAAGTTTATTGAACGAAACATCTAGACGTGCATGGGGGTGAGAAGGAGAGGTGATTAACTCATGTGATAGGCATATGTAAAAGCCAATCAGGGACCCAGAAGGCGCCTGAGCAAGTCCCTTGCCTCTCCTCTTCTAGTGTTGGTGGGGACTCAGCAGACAGGCGAGTGCCTATGCTCCCACTATTCCACCAATGAACGGGGGGTGATTGTATAATATATATTGCGGCACATTACCTTTGGCGATGTATATGACACAAAATGTGCATTACCACACTACAGTGTTTTCTAATACTTGAAGTATCATTTAAAACATGTTTTGTTATTTAAAAATCTAAAATAATGTCTTCTAGCTCTGCGTGCTGTCATTTCTTCATTAGAAAATGCTTCTACAAGTCAGTATAGATTGAAAATGTTATGTGATGCCGAGGGCCGCACTTGTGGCCCTCCATAGCAACTCAGTTGCCCACCACTGCAATAGACCATGTCCTAATGGTGCTGACCGGTGTAGCTGCTCGTATTATAAAATAAATACATGAGGTTCAGAGATGTAAGAGTTTAACTAAAATCAGGTCTAAATTTCTATTTCCTCATAGGAGTTGAGATACTGATACCTTTTCCAAGAAATGACATCAGACCTGGGCCAGGCACCATCCATAGGACCATCAGGTCCAACCTTGAACTGGGCAGTGGTTCAGCAGAGGAGGAGCTCTCTAGGGTTCACAAGGTAAGGTAATCTCTCACTTAGGATCCTCATACACAGGTCAATACAAGAGATGGTCGAATTTTTCGACTTGCTAACTTTGTGATTGCAAAGCCTCTGAACATGGTATCATCACCATTGCTGGAGATGTAGAGAAGGGTTGTGGGATTATTTGAAAAAAAAAAAAAGATTTGCTCTAGCACGTGTATTTTTTTCATAAATTAAGTTCAAACTCGAAATTTCGATTTTCAAAATTTTTACTTGACTTTTGAACTTATTTCTGCAAAAACTATTTATGTTAGAGCCATACTTTTTTTGTAGTATACTCCCAACCCATCTCTACATCTCCAGCAAGTTTAGTGATGATACCATGTTCAGGGGCTTTGCAATTAACTTGAAATCATCAAAATGGTTGAATTTTTGAAAAACAATTAGACCATCTCTACCGCTTGATTGATGAATGTTCATACACAGTGCATCACACTGTGTATGAACATTCATCAATCAAGCGGTGATGATGCACTTAAGCATTTGTCAATTGAATGGCAAATCGATGTGCACCACTTTGCACAATCAATCCCGTTCGATACTTTGCGGTACTGGTCCCCATACAAAGTAATGGTAATCCAACAGGGAATAATCAACATGTTGGTTACCTGTTCGATCAAGCTTTCAATCAATTTAGCTCGAAGAAGGGTGGCCATGTTTGATTCCTGAACAATCGATCGCTGTAAAAATCGACCCTTGCATGATGGCCATGTTAAATCAGCCCCAAATCAGTCTTTGGAAACTATCACTCGCCCTTTGTTACAGTAACTCCTTAACTATATCAGGAACAGAACACCTACATGTGATGCCGTTGGCACCCTTTTACCTGGTGAAAGAACACCAGCACTGCCAACCTCCTCCCCTCACAGTGACCTGCACAGTGGCCTTCCTGTTCCTCATCCACATCCTCTTTAGTCAGCCAATCACTGCACCAATCATACCCCAAGCACCAATCTCTACCTCAAGCCAATCGCCTTGCCAATCATTATGCTCACCCCTTGAGAAATGTGACATTATGGTAGCTGACCAATGATGAGGTGGGGGCTCGAGACATGTAATGGTTGGCCACATGGCAGTGCCCATAGAGGTGCTATGTCTAGGCGGGGGAAGGTGGGTATAATCCGGTAGGCCTTCCCTGGAAACTTGACGGTTATGCTATGTTCTTGCATTATCTGGGACAACAGTAAGGAGAAGGGAAGTGATTATTCAATTCGATGTTGAAGTTTTGGGACAGATGACGCTCAACATGGTGCGCATGTGTGGCCATCATATTGACCTCTGCATCTCAACCTTCTCAACAACCATCATGAAGGAACATCCACACAGTTGGCTAAATCTACTTAACCACAAACTGTTCACAGATGAGCCTGGGACACCCTGGTCCAACTCAACTTTCCACACCGGCAAGGGTAGGACATGGTCCGTAATGGCAGGGGAGGATTCAAAGAAAGACGTGAGGACTGCTTCCCGAGCAATCACCCATAAATAGTCATTCATGCTGTTCAGTGACATTAAAGAGACATTTCTATTTTACAGCAAAATATGACTGTCTGATAAGGGAGCTGTGACCTTTCCTGCCTCTCTCCCTCTCACAACACAGATCATCTACTTCAAAATGTCAGCCCGAGTGGAAGAATGTAATCTTCTATCTGTCATTTCAATTGATAGATTTATTGCCAATGGAAGAGTTTTCCTTCTCTTTGTTAATAATACACAGACAAATATCTCCACATCTCCCAACATTTATTACAGGGAGGAAATTATAACCAGATTCCACAACACGATCAAAGCTGACAGCTCAAGCCGAAAAAGACCTCAACGTCCCAATATATATATACTGTATATTGTACTCACGTTCAGAAGGTAATTTGGTTGTAAGATCATAAACCAGATAACCAGATAACAATGCAATGTAGGTCATTCGAAGTGAACCTTCCATCTACTATGTTAATTCAAGTGAGCTGCAGTAGGCTCAATAATGTGCAAATACACTTCCAGGTAAGTCCTACTTCCCTCTGTTACAACTGAACTTCGGCCAGGTCCGTCCATGAACGGGCGCATGGGACTTTTAAAGAAGTCCACCGTCCGCCTGTTCATGGGCAGATTAAAATTTGAATCTGAAAAACCGGAAGTGACGTCAGTGATGTCACATTCGGTACCTGGAATGCATAGTTCCTGGTTCCGATTGGCAGATGTGAAGAAAAGTCAGCTCTAGAGATGGTCGAATTTTTCAACTAGCTGAATTTGTGAGCTGATTGCAAAGCCCTTGAACATGGTATCATCACCAAAATTGCTGGAGATGTAGAGAACATTGTTGTGGGAACATTTCAAAAAAGTTTTGCTCTAGCACATATAGTTTTTGCATAACTTAAGTTTAACATTAAAGTTGAAATTCTGATTTTTGAGCAAACCTTCAATGGCGGACAGTTCAGCCATAGAGATGGTCGAATTTTTAGACTTGCTAATTTTGTGAGCTGATTGCAAAGCTTCTGAGCATGGTATCATCACCAAAATTGCTGGAGATGTAGAGAAGGGTTGGGGGGATATTTAAAAAAATCACATGGTGTTTTATGCATGAATTAAGTTCAAAATGAAAGTCAAAATTCAGATTTTCGAAATTTTAACTTGATTTTGAACTTAATTTATGCAAAAAATATGTATGTTAGAGACATACTTTCTTTGTTGTTGCATACCCCCAACCCATCTCTACATCTCCAGCAAGTTTGGTGATGATACCATGTTCAGGGGCTTTGCAATTGACTTGAAATCGTCAAAATCGTTGATTTTTAAAAAAATAATTCGACCATCTCTATTCAGCCATCACTACAGTCCAGGAAGGTGGAACTTTTCCAAATTCTCATTGTATTCTAAACTCACGCTCCAGCTGCCTCAATGGTAAGTGTTACCTATGGTCAAAATTATTTTTTCAAAAAAGAAATACAATAGAACGTTCTGTGACTTGCATGACAGTGACTTATGAAGAAGATCCTTCAAAATGAAAAGGTCCTCCTTAAGTCATCACTGCAAAGGTTCACATAAAATGCGACGACTCTGATAGCGACAGAGGTGACGCTTCTGTATGCAACATGCATTACCCATATTAAAACCTCTCTTTTAATATTTCACATCAGACTTGTCACAGCGACTAAGGGTACCTCGATGCCTTTGAAAACTAAGCGGAATGTGCCAAGAAGGAGCCACAGATAAAGAGCGCCTCCCTTTCAAATCCGCCATTTAATACCCTACGAATTCCCTTTCTGGTACAAATGCTGAAAGCGAAGGCTTTGAACTCAACCTCTTTATAAATTCCCCACCTCGGCAGATGAATCAAAGAGGAGAAATGAAGTAACCCCTCTTTCTGTGTTCAGGCAACCATGCTTCCGTAAACCCCGACCTAGATGACGGATTGTGTTGCAAACAGACTCTTTACATCAGATCTCACGAAACCTCACCATTTAAATGACTTTCATACAGCGAAAAAACATAACGTACCTACCAAACAGCCTTCGATGAATAATTCAAAGGATCATTAGAAGTCAACAGTGGCAAACAGACTCTATAGACAAGCTTTGGTATGAGCACTTATTAAGGGTGCTGCGAGTTCTGTCAGCCATTCTCGTTAGGAAAAGCCGGGAATCACATGACCAGACCTATGCAAAAGATTGGAATATTTTATTTCAACCGTTACAGGCATGAAACACTACTGGCATGATATTGGTAACTTTTAGGAGATGGCTGTGGGCACTGTGGACCCTATTTATATGCCCCGTTATCTGGTCTCCCTTTCTCTGTGAACTAGGGGGGAGGTATATGTACCTATACCAACAGAGGCCTAGGTATATCAGTGCCCTGGGTGAGCATCCCCTTGCCCCCCCCCCCCGAGCTGCTGTACCGTGGGGGTTGGTTGGTGGGTGCTTGGTTGCTGTTGACCAGCTTTTACTGCTGTTGCCGAGCATCTCTCTCCCCCCCCCCCCCCCCATGAGCACCTCTCATGACTGCCGGACAGCTACTGGGGTGCTGTTGAGTCGCAGACCAGCACTTCACCAGAGAGCCGAGGAAGAGAGACAAGCTTCTCTCTCCCCGGGCAGGTGAGAGCTTAGCATGGGGGGGCATCTGGGCATCAGAAATTTACAATGCCCAGATGCTGCCCCCAGTGTGATGCCGCCCTGGGCAACATCCATATTGCCCATATCTAAAACTGTAGTGTGCAGAGAATTCCACTAAAAGCACACTATTGGAGTTCCTATATGTATGTATGTACCTTTAATAAATGTAATCATGTGCCAAGCATGATTATAGATTACACTGATGACCGAACTTCCTGAAGAAGCTAATTTAGCGAAACGCGTCGAAGAGGTCTATCAGGACTTTAAAGATATGTTTATGTAAACCGTGTAATTGTCACTAAAGTGTGATAAATGGTTATGTATTCAAATAGTAGCAATTATGTCTGAATATTTTATATGATCATGGATGTACTCATTTTAATAAAAATATGTCATGTTTTACTAAGATCCTGGGTTAAGTCATGTGCCTTAAAAGTCCCGGAGTTAAAACTCCACTCCATAGAGGTGAACGGTGGGTATGCGAGATATACGCCTCTACCCCCCCCCCCCCCCCCCCCCCCCCCGTCTTTCCTCATCCTTTGTTGTGTTTTTGTAATGTGCCAAGCAACTGCTGGGTTCCTTCCAGAGGTCAGGTCAAGGCTCCTCCCAGCTCTTGTTTACAGTGTTTAATCCGCCCAGTAACTGCTACTGGACAGCCCTTTGCCATAGTTTATAAATATTGACCTTTAATATATAACCAAAGAATTGAAGTATACTGTATAAATAAAATACACCAGTCTTAATATTGAGTGACGAGTTGATAAAATTGGTGTCCTAAAAGTTCCGGAGTCCCAGACTCTCCCGCTTTTGCACAGGGAGACATGTGATAGCTTGACCTACCCATCTTTCTCTTCCTTCCCTGTACATGTATGAATATTGGAATGTTGGCACATAGATCTATTGGGGAGGGAATAATAACTTTCTGGGCAAAACATAGCACAGCCAAGCCTTCTTCAAACAGAAGGTATTTACATGCTCCAAACCATCACAAATGCCAGAAGTTAAGGGGAAAATTCTCACTTTAGGACAGTGGGTGGAGCCATGCAAATCATTTCTTTACAGCCCATCAGCCAAATGCACATCCAGAACTGTTGGTGTACAGTGCAAATATAGCCTAATGGTACAGAGCCATTTACTCCAAACTGCATACAGCTGTTTTAAACTCATTGGCCATCATCAGTGCATGGAAACCACCTGCATGGCTGATCACTGGACACATTCATTACATTATTCCAATTCACTCTATAGATAACATTACTTTGCCCACTTATCATGAACCAACAGTTGACACATATCATATTACGATTCTATTACCTTCAATAGATAGAACATTAGACCTCTCCAACATGACTCACCACTAGTGATGGCCGAACTGGCCACAAGGCGGACAGTTCGGCCGTGAACATGGATGTTCGCCCTCCTTCTAGCAGGCGAGCAGTACGGGTGTTCGACCCGCCCCATTTTCCGGCGAGAAGGAGCTCTCTATTCTTCCTCCAGCAGGATCAGGAGCAGCAAGATCCCGCCGGAGGAAGAATCTATTCACTAGAAGATCGGGCATGAAGCCAGTCTTCTAGTGCAGAGCCGGCTCAGTGACGTCACATCCGGCTATCACAACCAGGTACTATGCGCTCCAGGTACCGGATGTGATGTCAATTACGTCACATCCGGTTATCCCGATTCAAGTTCCCCGCCGAGAGGAATGCCCGCGAACAGGCGGACTTCTTTAAAACTTTAAAACCAATCCGCCCGTTCGCAGACGGACCTGGCCGAAGTTCGGCCATCACTACTCACCACTTGACAATTACAAAAACCCTCTTTACACAGAGCTCCCCCCTTCCACCAGCCTGACCAACCTTTAACATGACTGACCACTGGGCACAATACATTCCAATATGATCAACCATTGTAAATACCCATAGTACTAATTTCTACACTCCAATATGATCAACCATTGGACATGCCCATAGTTCTCATTTCTACACTCCAATATGATCAACCATTGGACATGCCC
>CM070040.1:4208437-4222124 GCA_036250615.1 Ptychadena robeensis | reverse complement strand
TTTCCCAACACTATTGTGGCCAGAAAGGGTCCCTTTGTTTTTTAAAGTTCACCTGCCCATCGAAGTCTATGGTGGTTCGCCGGTTCGCCGGGTTTGCGAACTTTTGCGAATGTTCGCGTCCGCTGTTCGCGAACATCAAATTCCGGGTTCGCGCCATCACTAAATATCAGCACTGAAGAGGGACCAGAGCAACCGTGTCCGAAGAGAGGGTTGGAGTTCATCTTAAACACTTCATCGTACATAGAATGTGGTTGTCTGACCCATTTATCAGCGTTCCATTAATTATTTCATCCTCTAGCTCCTACTCAGGAAAATATGTTCAATTTCTCCGCTTTTCTCCAGGAGAACCTCCATGCCATTATTGTGCATTTGCCATGCCGGAAAATAGCCGCTCACCCATTACAATATCACTAGGATGGCGAGCGAGCTGGGTCTGCATGAATTATACCGTGCATTATGGAAGAAAGGCCTCTTTGGTTAAATAAAACACTCACGCAATTTTCTATTAGCAATGCAAATGCAGAGGACATGAAAGGTTTCTTAACTGCGAAAGATTTCTCTTTTACGAAGGGTCTGTGCTCAGAGAACGGGCTGTGTGAATGATTATTCTGAATTTTAGACACACTGGATGTGTCAGGAGCAAGGAAAGCAATAAGGAACACTCTGCTATCCCTGTCTACTCGGTCTATATTCAATAACATTATTCTCAATCCAACAATCCAACAAATGTTAACACCTACATTTTTCTACAAGTGTCTCATGTATAGCTGGAGTGCAGTAAAGTCCATACAATGGTGTCAGCCTAGATATGAGAGACAGATAGATGAACCAACTGAACCAACCAACAGTGAGTAGGAAGTATCAACTCTTGCTCAACCTTTTTTCTGGAGGCTCCAGAAAAAGACTTGGGTGGAGCCTCCAGAAAATGGTTGAGCAAGAGTTGATACTTCCTACTCATTTTTTGGTTGGTTCAGTTGGTTCATCTATCTGCCCCTCATCTGTCCCTCATATCTAGGCTGACACCATTGTATGGACTCTACCCCACCCCTGCTATACATGAGACACTTTTAGAAAAATGTAGGTGTTAACATTTGTTGGATTGAGAATAAAGTTTTTCACCCAAACCATGATGACATCACTCCTCTGCAGACAGGAAGAGGCGTTTAGTAAAATTGTCCTGGGGAAGCCCAACATGGGCAAAACAAAGACCAGGTTCTCTACCGGTCTTCTAGTGAAAAGATTCTTCCTCCCACGGTATCTTACTGCTCCTGATCCTGCCGGAGGAAGAATATAGAGCTCCTTCTCGCCGGCGAATTTGGCGGGTTGAACACTCGTACTGCTCGCTGGCTAGAAGGAGTGCGAACATTCATGCCTTGCGGACAGTTCGCCCATCACCAGCCACAATTTTATCTCAGAAACATAGTCACTAGTGTTGAGCGAGAATATTCGAAATTCGAATATATTAGACGATTATCAGTCATTCGAGAATCCGCAATAATTCGCGAATGTGCGCGCATATATTCGCAATGGTGGATAATCGTCATATTATGCTTCAACATTGCTTATCGGCATACATCGCGCATATGTGTGCGCATTGCGAATGGATATGCGCAATACACACTTCGCTTGTGCTGGCTGAGATCACAGAATGAAGATGAGAAGCTGTAAATTTTATGCATTTTGAATATTTCTTTGTATATTCACGAAATTACGCAAATCTGAATATACCCTATGCTGCTCAACACTAATAGTCACTATTAGAGATGGTCGTATTTTTTCGACTTGCTAACTTTGTGAGCTGATTGCAAAGCCCCTGAACATGGTATCATCACCATAATTGCTGAAGATGTGGAGACAAAAAAGTTTGGCTCTAGCATATATCGTTTTTGCATAAATTAATTTCAAATTTAAAGTCGAAATTCCAATTTTAGAAATTTCGACTTGACTTTTAACTTAATTTATGCAAAAAATATTTGTGTTAGAGATAAACTTTTTTGTTGGTAGTATACCCAACCCTTCTCTACATCTCCAGCAAGTTTGGTGATGATACCATGTTCAGGGTTTTTAGATATAAGAGTTCAGCATAAAGCTCATCTCAATAAGGGTGGCATCTGTTTGTCCGGAATACTCCGGCACTTTTGAAAATGTTTTCATTGTGACCAACTCAAAAGTCCCCGGGTGTTTGCCGGAGTATTCCGGACAAACAGGTGCCACACTTATTGAGATGAGCCATATGCTGAACTCTTATATCTAAAAGTTTTAATTTTGGCACTTTGGTCAAACCTACGATTGGTTTCTCGAACTATCCCTTGTATACCATGTTCAGGGGCTTTGCAATTAACTCGAAATAGTCGAAATCGTCGAATTTTTGAAAAAAATTCGACCATCTCTAGTCACTATGTGAGTCACTATGTGAGTGGTTGCAAAAAGGCTGATCTGGATCAGAACGCACCCAGGAATGACCCGCCCACCATGTGATCTCATCTTTGGATTGGCATCTCAGGCCAGGAAGTAGATGGTGACCCATGAGGAGGCCTATACAAAGATGGCACCGTTCTCCTGGAGAGGACAGCATATGATGGCACCGTCAGGAGGAGTACTCTCAATGAGAGGTAGTAGACGCCTGAAAGTATTTCACTTGCACACTACTCAGCATGCTGCATTTAATATGGAGACATACAGTACATGTGATGAAAGGCTCGCCTTAAGTCACCATCTGTAGGCCATATTTTTGTATTAATTTTTGTGAGTGTGCCATATGTTGTTGATGACAAAACATTCAATAAAACTCGATTAAAACAAAGCAAAACCCCGTCGCTGGAAGAGGCTGAGCTCTCTTCGCGGAACGCTTTGATCCTACGAAAGTTCCAAGTGATGTCTTTGCTCCTGCGAAACGCAGCTGCGGTAAAGTCTTAGATGGGAAGGAGATAAGCATGTTAATGATCCCAATCTTATGGCTGCATCGTAAACAGTAAGCTTATAATAGGATTATTGTTTGAAAAATGAGAAAAAAAATAAAATAAAAAAGAATTGAGCTTGCCGCGCGCGCTCGGAGAGAAATTAACACGTTCACAGATGTTCACATTCGCCAACAACAGGAGGGGAATATATTATTCAATTCTAAAAAAGAGAACTTTGCATATGGTGTCAGAGATTGGGTTTTGATCTTTACAAATGTTGTGATGTGAATAATCAATTAATAATTGATTAAAAGAGTTTCCAAACTTATCGCGTCAGTACATTTTTTTTTTTCGTATTTCAAGCATCCCTTCCGAGTTCTGAAAAGCTCCAGCAATTGGTTGATCCCAACTGGGAGATGATTAAGAAATGTTTAGTCATTTCATATTAATTAGTTTTGAAGATAGGGTTATAGAATCTAATGAGTATTTGGGGTTATGTAATGATGAATATGTTCATCAAAAATTCTTGGTATCATTTGGTGTTGGGTTGCATTAACTCCCATGGTCATATGTGGACGCTACATTATCAAAAATGGCCAAAGTTAGAAAAAGACTGAGAGAATAAAGAGATCTCGCACCCCCTGAATTGTGTCGACAAATATTAGTTTGTCCACCAACATCCACATTAACAAATAGTAAATACAAATGAAGTAAGTTTGCACCCTAGACCCTCGGGTAGGGTATGCAGGATAACTAGAGCCAGGCACGAGGTGGACTTAAAGGTGGACTTAAAATTTTGTTACGCTTTGATACCATCTCAAGTCCACCTTAAAGTCCACCTCGGGCCTGGCTCTAGTTATCTTGGATACTTGACCTGAGGGTCTAGGGTGCAAACTTCATTCATTTGTATTTACTATTAGAAAAAGACTGAGCTAGGGACTTTGTGGCAGCGCCGGCGCTATGGGTGGGCCATGGGGGGCCAGGCCAACACAGTCAGGTATGTGTGCCTG
This sequence comes from Ptychadena robeensis, assembly GCA_036250615.1. NCBI lineage: Eukaryota > Metazoa > Chordata > Amphibia > Anura > Ptychadenidae > Ptychadena > Ptychadena robeensis. The sequence goes on along the minus strand of CM070040.1, from coordinate 4,218,214 downwards.
CTCGATTAGGGCCCACTGCCTATGCAGCCTGTGAGACATAGACACGTCCCCTCGATCGGCCACCCATGCCCGTCCGTGCCTGCCCACTCTTGGCACTCTGCCACTGACCCTGGTTAGTGGCAAGGGGGAGATCAAGGATGTTGTATATTTGGCATCAAGGTAGGTAAAATGGACTTGATTTGGGTAGTGCTGGGACAGCTTTCCTAATCAATAAACCCATCACCAGTCACCACATAACTTCCACTTGTGCACAATCCAGTACATGGGGAATCTCCCCTTATGCTGGGTGAACTGGAACTCAGCTTGGGCTTTTAAGGCACCAAATATCCACCAATAGGTATTCAAACAAAAACCCATCATTAGACCTAGTATACAGTCCATCTGTCACACCATGTTACAACCAATAGATATCCTTGGGGGTTCTCATATTCCTGGTCCCCTTAAGGCAGACTTGTGGGCTAAAATGGCTTCCTAAATTTGATGAAGGGGCCGGACCAAGAGTCTGTAATGTCCCCCCAGCCTAGGAGTCACAATTCCATGAATCATTGATGACATTGGTTTCTTTTTACATTTATTGCACTTACAAAAAAATGTTCATTCATTCCACTGAGCGGCAGAATTTCAAGAGGTTGACTGCTGTCTCCATGAGGATGTGCCCACAGCGTCATGCCACTGCATCGTCCCCAAAGCAATGTTTGTACACCTCTAGGCTATATGTTTGCTAAGTGCAGGTAGACACAGCGTCTTTTCAAGAAGCTTGCAACAAGCTGACAAACAGTTTGTAAAGGAAGCTTAACAGGCCGGATCTGGCCCTCAGGTCTTAGTTTGTCCATGTCTACCTTACCTTAGGGACACCATGAACTTTGGAGCGTCTTTTCAAGAAGGTGACAAACGGCTGGTAAAGGCAGCTTAACGTGCCGGATCTGACCCTCGGGCCTTAGTTTGTCCATGTCTAGGGACACCATGAACTGTGAATCCCTTCACACTCACAAAGACCCACCTTAGGGACTGGTTGAAGCTGGGACTGGTTTGACAGAGAGGGGGACAGAAGTACACACCTGCAGTGGTTGGCTGGCGTTTCATTAAAGAAACTACCTGGGAGTTCAGTCTAGACATAGGAAGTGGACAGAGGACCTGAAATATCCCCCTTATAGACACTGTTACGTGATGATTAAGTGGTGCATCAGTAGTGATGGCCGAATTGTCCGCAAGTTGATTCATGTTTGTGGCTGTAATGTGACAAAAAGCCAATGTATAACATGGTTCTACAATATATAACATGGTTCTGTAGTGGAGTGGTGTAGGGCTGACTGCTTAGCAACTGTCTGGGCGGGGCCCCTAGGGAGTACTTCCTAGTGGGCATCCATCTTGGATCTGCTATGGGGAAATACACGGGCGCGACTTACTGTAGGGGAGACAGGCACCCTGGTCCAGACAGGTGGTCAGCGGGCTTACAACACACAGTTCCGTTTGTAGAAAGTATATCTACGACACAGTTCTTTCATATAAGTAATAAAGGAATGTGCACACACTAGTGGCTGTTTAACTGGGGCTACTTTACTGAAGGGAAGATATCTTACACATGTAGCACTTTCTTTGATCCCAGAGAAAGGGTCAGTTCTTTAGGGAAGTATTTAGTTCCAAACATTACAGTAGATAGTGGGAGCTGCAGCCCAAATCCTTCAGAGGTGTCTTCCTATCCGTTAGGGACTGTGAGCTTCCCAGGGCAATACTCTGAATGGGGGTGACAGTCCACAACTACCCCAGCCCTATAGGGGAAATGATCTACTCACATGCCAATGGAGATTCCTGCATACCCCAGGCCTCAGGCCTGTCCCATGGGGTTCTGGCAGGAAGGCTCTGCTGAATCTGCAGGCTATATGCTTTCTCCAGGCAAGACTACTCAGGATCCTCCTATCATTAGAGATGGTCGAATTTTTTTTCAAAAATTTGACCATTTCGCCGATTTCGAGTTAATTGCAAAGCCCCTGAACATGGTATCATCACCACACTTGCTGGAGATGTAGAGAAGGGTTGGGGGTATACTCCAAAAAAGAAAGTATGTCTCTAACACAAATAGTTTTTGCACAAATTAAGTTCAAAGTCAAGTAAAAATTTCGAAAATCGGAATTTCGACTTTAACTTTGAACTTAATTCATGCAAAAAGTACATGTGCTAAAGCAACACTTCTTTTTTTTAAATGTTCCCACAACCCTTCTCTACATCTCCAGCAAGATATCATGTTCAGGGGCTTTGCAATCAGCTCAGAAAGTTAGCAAGTCGAAAAATTCGACCATCTCTACCTATCATTAGACTATATCCCCTGTGGGTATGGAGACACCTCCTTTAACCATTTAATGGACAGCATTTAACCATTTAATGGACAAATCCTGTTACGCTACAGTTCTACAATATATAAAATGGTTCTACGATATATAACATGGTTCTACAATATATAAAATTGTTCTATAATATACAAAATGGTTCTACAATAAAAACATAAAGGATTTAAGTATAAAATGTAATTAATGTGTTGATGGGGTTTGATGATGGAACCAGTGAAAGCAAAAAAAATAAAAATAATAATAATAAGCAGATTAAACTTCAGCTTTAAAATTTGCTCCACTTGGCAACCAAAGTGATAAATGTAGCAAAGCACTTGAAGCCCCGTTTCCAGTCCCTGGATATTACTTATACAAACAGCATCAACGTTTGCTGCTTCCATACATTGTATTTATGATGTCCCTGCAGGAATGACTTGTCCCACATTTGTCACATTAAATACATATTGAAATCTATTCTCCGGAGCTGTAATCGTCTTAGTAATGTTCTGCATGCGGTCTAATAACGACAAGCCTCAATCAATGAGAGAGAAGAAAGAAAAATCCTTCTGTGATTGTGCCGGCTGTTCAGTTTATTTATTTTTCCATCATGCGCACTCCGGGACAGTCACAATATTGATCAGGCATATGGAAGATCATGGGCTGTAGTGTAAAATAATACAATTGTATTAGCGCGCTGTAAATATAACAATGTAATTACTGTAGTCGTGGGTGAAGTATATAATTACAGTAAGTAAGAGAAATTGTCCCAGTTCCATTTCCCAAGGGGTCTGAGAATGTGCAAACTCCCAATCCCGATCAATCAGAGATGATTGTTTACTTTCCTGACCGTACTATTAGTTCAAATTCTTTTTTTCAAAAGCAATACCATGTAACCCCCTTGTATATCCTGCCTGCTCTGGCCTACACATTATCCCGTCATCATTAACCTCCTGGACGGTTCTTTTTTACATTCCCGCGTCTCCCCTACACATTCTCATGATCATCGTTGACCTGGGTATGTGCTGGAAGAAAACGACGACGCTTCCATTACATGGTAGTTAATGGCAACCTCCCTGCCAATCCAGCATCATGAATAGCGTAATCGAGGTAGGCCTGGAAAGATCATCAGGTCGTTAATAAAGAGGACCTCCATGTGCTCCCACTGGACAGGTGAGTATGAACGAAGTAAGCAGGGTTTTCTTGGTAAGCAGACTCACCCCAAGTTAACTTGGGGTAACTGCTCAGAAAGTTACTATTGCCGGAGGTGTGAGGACTTCTTAACATACAGCAGAATAGCACAGAAGCCTCGCAACTCCTTAGCACCATTACTGACATCAGAGAAGTGGCTCAAGTGACGAGCCTAGAGGACACCAACAAAGAAGGATGGCGCAGGCATGGCTGTAGAACATAAGCTACCCAGAGTGTGGCTTAGGGTTGCCAGTAGAGATGGTCGAATTTTTTTTAAAAAATTCGACCATTTCGCCGGTTTCGACTTAATTGCAAAGCCCCTGAGCATAGTATCATCACCAAACTTGCTGGAGATGTAGAGAAGGGTTGGGGGTATACTACAAAAAAGAAAGTAAGTCTCTAACACAAATACGTTTTTTCACGAATTAAGTTCAAAGTCAAGTAAAAAATTCGAAAATCGGAATTTCGACTTTAACTTTGAACTTAATTTATGCAAAAACGACATGTGCTAGAGCAAAAATTATTTTTTTCAAATGTTCCTCCAACCCTTCTTTACATCTCCAGCAAGTTTGGTGATGATACCATTTTCAGGGGCTTTGCAATAAGCTCACAAAATTTGCAAGTCGAAAAATTCGACCATCTCTAGTTGCCAGTGTGTTTAATGAAAGTCTACCCCAAGCTACAAACTGAAATACTGTCAGGAAGGTTGATAAGTCATTTTGGCCTCTAGTGGGGCTGATTAAATAGTACGGTTTGGTAAATACTGCCCAACAACATTGGGTTTTGTAGAAGAGTTACACAAGGCCAAATATAGCAAAGAAATACCTTTTGTAGCTAGTATGGCTGAATATGTCAACTACTTGATATGTCGTCTTATCACCAAATTTTCCTATAGGATTTATTTACTCCCAACCATCTTATTGCGCAGCACCTCGGCATATGTTTTTCAAAGGGACAGTACACTTCAAATAATGGTATAGGGTACCCTTTAATATTCCAACCAGGCTTTTTTTGGTTATGGATGAAGTTGATTTAAATTACCTCTATGCATGTCCATTTGGCATACTGAGGTTCTTTGACATCCCAAACAGCTCAGGGTGGGAAAAACAAGAGTGATAAGAACAACCAGGAGTCTGACAATGACTTACAAACCTTTAAGTTTGCCACCATCCCAATTCCTCAATGAGGGACATTAAAAAAGCAACATGCATGGCTATATACTGTAATGTTGGTTTAGGAATCAACCCATTGCAAGAAGCAGTATATGTTGTTTAAAATGTATATTCTATATGACAGGGGGCCCAGCCAAACATTTTTAAAATGCTGGAAAACGCCCATGGAGAAGGGTAACCCATTAACTCTAAATGGGTCCAGGGGGTAAGGCGGGTACTTGCATGTCCAGAGGGTGTGTACTGTGGATTGGCTCACAGCACAGGCAGTACCTCCAGTAGTGTTCAGGTCTGTTCCACACACCACCCCACTGGAAACCTGGCACAGGTCCACTGTTGGTGAACCATCTGATCCTCATAACAGGGGCTTGTATAAAGTGTTTATGCTATTTTTCTCCCCGATTGCCCCCACGTCAAACTAGACTGTGGTGGGAAGCAGGTCTCAGAGAGGACCAGCGTGCCCAGTTACTTCTACTCCATCAAACCTGTCCTCACAGAGCAACTTACTGGGGAAAGGACCCTTCCTAACATCTGCCTGGGGCCCCAGAGGATCATGTTCAAGCACCTTAAAGGGGACACTACCCGGAATATGTGAACACACGTCCCTACAACACAATGAGTACTAAATAAAGACAACAGCAATGGGAGGGGGCTGGGATTGTAAGGAGGGCCCTCATTTAGGAGATCTATTAGCAGTATATAAGACAGGGAGTACTCATTCGTCTCATTGGTACACCATGCTTTAGCCCGCTTAGATTACATTTTTCTATCTCCCACACTGCAACCAGGTCTGCAGCGCTCTACCATTCACGATTTGGTCATCTCAGACCACGCTCCGATCTCTGTTGAGATCAGGGATGGTCATTCCCGAACTTCCCCTCCAATTTGGCTTTGCCCCTCACATTTATTTTCAGATAAAGAATTTCCAGCCTTTATCCAAGCCCCCTGGTTGGAGTATGAAGAATTCAACGCACCGCACCGTGATAACCCTGCACTCTACTGGGAAGTGGGTAAAGCCTTCCTTAGAGGGAAATTCATTGCTTATGCAGCCATGTCCAAAAAAAAAAGCTCAGGCAGCTAGTACTGCATTGAACGGCACAGGCTAAACTAAATCAGAACCCTTCTAAGACCCATCAAGACGAGTGGTATGCCTGCAAACAAAGTTTTGACCTTTGGGTGCAAAGATTGGAACTAATCCGGGAATTACACACAAACTAGCAGTATAGAAGAGTTAAGCTAGCCATACACGGCACGGATTCCCTGGCTGATCGATTCAGCACCCGATGGATTCCGGCGATTCCGCCGGCATCCACAGGTGAGAACGATTAGCCAATTAGGGAATCCGATCGTGGCAGCCCACCTTGTACGGCCGGATCCGGGAGGGATCCGTGTCCGATGGCTCGCCTCCCGGACCGCAACGCCCCCTGATCAGAGCAGAATAGGACCAAAAAGACCAACAGGTTGGTTCTTCCTCGGATCTGATTCTGTGCCCCTGATCCATCGGATGCGATCGGACGGGCAAGGTGGGCTGCAGGGGATTCCGGCACGATGGATCCGCGTGCACGCGCCCGGAATCCATCCCGCCAGAATCCGGCACGAATCCGTGCCGTGTATGGCAGCCTTTAAAGTCAGATCTCAGCATTGCAGGTATACGTTATTTTACCAGTAAGATTTGGCCCAGCCAATGGCTACCGAGAGAATAAGCTGGGAGACCCCATCAGAAATTTCCTTTGGGGCCCCATCATGCTCTTGTTTGTAAATATATCTTCCTGTATTTACTCATCATTGCCCCTGTATTAGTGCAAACTGCTCTACGTGGTTCTACTTACGACCCTTCTAGTGCCGACACCTGTAATTAACACCTTCCACATAAACAAGAAAACATCTCCTCTCTCCGCCGTGCTGCCATCTAACCTTGGCTTTTAACTCGGGACGAAAAACTCCCGCCTTCGTCTCCATATTTCATCTTTATGTCTTGCTATTGTTGCTCAAGGTGTGACTTTCACCGAGCGTGGACAGTTTAATAGCGATGACTCAGTCTATTAACGGCCTAAGTGTATACAATAATTATAGCTCTGAATCCTCCATGTCCGCTCGAAGATGTGGGGAGACATCCAGGACCTCATTAGGGTTATAAAAAGAAGGAATCATTAGCATTTAGTTAGCAAACCAGACGGGAATACAAAGAAGCAAATGGAAAAAAAAAGGCAGAGCGAGATGGTGTCACCTTGGCCTACAAACACGTCGGGTGGTTTTTTAGACCTCCGCTCCTTCTTATTGCGACTCTAACACTCTTCCTCCTTCCTAAGTCTCCTTCCTAAGTCTCTCTTCTTCCAGAATGTTCCTTATAGACCTGATGCGGACCCTTCTCACCAAAAGCATAAAAAGTAGATGTTCACTCATTAACCTCCATAGCGCACTGCTGAGGTACAGATTTCTGCGCACCATAGACTTTAATGGAAATTTTTTTTTTTACATTGTAGGCCTGTAATTTCCCAAAGTCTGTCCATACAGGAGTCTGGTGACATCCTGAATATAATAACATGTTCAGATGCTTTGTGAATAACTCATAATATCAGATAATGAAGATCTCAATAATTCACTTTATCAGGTAAATGAGCACTGCGACCACTAGATGGTGCTGCAGATGTGCCAGGTTACATAGGAGAGCATGGGGGGGGGGGAGTGATCCATTCTCATGCAGCTGCCTCTTCATTAGATCGGAGCCACACTGAGCAGTGAGTTTGCTCTCCTGGGGCTGGTCAGAGCTGGGACCGTCAGAAACAGCAGGGGGGTTAAATGACATTTAGTCAGCTTAGTGTCTTGTAAACAAATTGTCTATTTATTGGTGGAGGTATAGGACCTCTTGATTCATGTCATGGTGGAGAACCAGGCCACTAAAACTGAGTAGGTACATGTCTACTACTAATATGGAATGGATATACAGTATTATAAAACTTGAATTGTTAGATCTTAGCTCCGTAGCTTAAATTTTTTATGATGACCTTGTGACTCCTAGTCCTGAAAACCTTTAAAAATCTTCTTTTTTCAGAGTGCTCCTTATAGACATGAAGGAAGAGGACCTCATGCATCATGGCATTATGGTAAATGGTAAATGAGTAGGTACATACCAACTACTAATAAGAAAACGGATATACAATATTATAAAACTATCAAGCTGTTATTGTTAGATCTTAGCTCTGTAGCTGAGATTTTCAATGGTGACCTTCTGACTCAGAATACTCTTCCTCAAAACCTTCCAACATCTCGTTTCTGCCAGAGTGCTCCATATTGACCTTATATGGACATCTGACCCATCTCACCGGAAACTTTAAGAGTAGATGTTTAGTGACATTTAGTCAGCTTAGTGTCTCAAACTAATAATTCACTAGAGGAGGACCTCATGCATCATTTCATGATGAAGAACCTCAAAAAATGAAAAGGTACATACCAACTACTAATAAGGAAAGGATATACATTGGATATCATTGTTAGATCTTAGCTCCGGAGCTTAGATTTTTGATGATGACCTTGTGACTTTGAGCACTCTGTCTTATAAACCTTCCAAAATCCTTCTTCTTCCAGAGTGCTCCTTATCGACCTGACATGGACATCTGACCCATCACACCGAAAGGTAGAAGACAAGGTAGAGGTAGACTTCATGAATCATGTCATGGGGGAGAAGACCTCTGAAAATTAGTAGGTACATACCTACTAGTGATGAGCGACTAGGCAATATTCGAATTCACGTAATGTCGCGAATATCCGCCATAATATTCGATTCCATAGTCGTAATCTCGAATATCCGCACTTACGTACATATTCGACTGGGAGAATATCCGTCATTTCCGTTTAAAAATATATATATATTCGCGATCCCATTCATTGCGTCGATCGCGTCGGATATCCGATGATATATTCGCGAATATTCGCGAAATAGCGATATTCGAGCTAAATATTCAAAAATCGAATATTCCAGCTCAACACTAATACCTACTACTAATAAGAAAACGGATGTACAATATTTTGCAACTCTCAAGCTCTCTGTTAGATCTTAGCTGAGATTTTTGAAGGTGACCTTCTTACTCTTTCTCAAGACCTTCCAAAATCTTGTTTCTTCGAGGGTGCTCTTTATGGACCTGATGTGACATCTGACCCATCTCCCTGAAAGTAGATGTTCACCCTCATGACATGTAGTCAGCTTAGTGTCTCATAAACTAATAGTTCCTTACCCTAAAATAGAAAAGAAGATAGAGGACCTCATACATCATGTCATGATGAAGAACCTCAAAAAATGAGAAGGTACATACCAACTACTAAAAAAAATGGATTTACATTCAATATCATTGTTAGATCTTAGCTCCGGAGCTTAGATTTTTGATGATGACCTTGTGACTTTGAGCACTTTGACATGGACATCTGACCCATCTCAGAAAACTTCAAAAATATATGTTCACCCTTATGACATTTAGTCAGCTTAGTTTCCCATAAACTGATAATTCACTACCCAAAATAGAAAAGAAGGTAGAGGACCTCATGCATCATGTCACGATGAAGACCTTAAAAAAATGAGAAGGTACACAAAAACTACTAATAAGAAATGGATGTACATCGGATATCATTTTAAGATCTTTATCACTGACATCAAGGAGGTGGCTCCAGTGCCCACACCATATGACTATATTAAGTTACACACTCACATCCTCAGTGCCTTTGGGTGGAGGGGACCATTGTTATCCATTTGTTTTACTTACAAAAACTGCATGTGCTAGGGCAAAACTATTTTCCAATGTTCCCACAACCCTTCTCTATATCTCCAGCAATGTTGGTGATGATACCATGTTCAGGGGCTTTGCAATCAGCTCACAAAGTCAGCAAGTCAAAACATTTGACCATCTCTTAAGCCCCCCATACACCTTAAGATCGATCCATACAATTTCAATTAGATCTACCAACAACTGTGTAGTGCTGGGTCCTCCTTGATAGAATACATAGTGATTGGAAGGTATATATCACTGCTATGTAGTGCTAAGTCTTCCCTGATACAATACATAGCGATTGGAAGGTATATATCACTGCTATGTAGTGCCGGGTCC
>CM070040.1:4088802-4104340 GCA_036250615.1 Ptychadena robeensis | reverse complement strand
TCCTGGAGGTTGTTCATTCACATGGTCTTTCTCATTGTTCATTTTCTTCCAGTCATGGAGGATCGTCATCACATTGCCACCCACTCATTTCATTGATTGGCTTCCAGTTCTTCATCAGGAGGATGTCTTCACATCGCCACCACCATTTCATTCTTGGTTCCAGTTTCTTCAATTATGAGGATTTGTTATCACATCACCCACCCATTCATTCATTGGCTTCCGTTCTCCAATCATGGAGGAGTCGTCACACATGCCCACCTCATTTTCATTTCATTGGCTTCTAGTTCTTCAATCATGGAGGATTGTCAGCACATCGCCACCACCCATTTCATTCATTGGCTTCCATTCTTCCATCATGGGAGGATTGGCATCACATCGCCACCACCCATTTCATTTCATTGGGGCTCCAGTTCTTCCAGTCATAGGGGGATTGTCACCAGTCCCACCCCACTCATTTTCGATTATTGGCTTCCGATCTTCCAATCATGAGGATGTTGTCACACTCGCCACCCCCCTATTTCATTTCTGGTTTCTTTCTTCCATCAGTGAGGATGTCATCACATCGCCACCACCATTTCATTTCGATGGGCTTCCGTTCTTCATCATGGAGGATGTTATCACATCGCCACCCATCTCATTCTTTTGGCTTCCAGTTTCTTCATCATGGAGGATGTCTCACATCGCCACACCATTTCATTATGGTTCCAGTTCTTCAATCATGGGGATCGTATCCATGCCACCCACCAATTACATTTCTTGGCTTCCAGATCTTCCATCATGGAGCATGGTCACATCATCGCCATCCACCCGTATATTCATGGCTTCAGTTCTTTTATTTCGGAGGATTGCATGTCATCGGCCCACTCATTTGCATGTCTTACAGTTATTCCATCATAGAATGGCATCACATTGTACACATTCTCCATTGGGCTTCAGTTTTTCATTCATGGAGGTGTCATCAATTGACCCACCCACTCTTCATTCATGGCTTCCGTTCTTCCAATCATGGAGGAGAAGCATCTCATTGGTACCACCTATTTCATTCATTGGCTTCCAGGTTACTTTTATCATGGAGGATAGTCGTGGTTCTAGGTTGGACTGTATGCCATTGGTTGTCCACTTCTTGAGACATCTCCATATAAAAAATACCCCCCCCTATTGCAGATTCCTCCCTACTTCCTTTATACACGCCTGCTGTATACTGGTGAAGGTCTTGCTCAGGGAAGCAGCGCTCTCATCTCCATGTGAAGATATATGAGTGGCATGTCCTCCTCGTCCCCAGACTCTTTCTCCCTCCCTTGGTCATGTCCTCTCTCTCTCCCTTGATCATGCCGTTCCTGAAGCACCTCCCATGGGATCCCTAACTACACAAATCGTTGCATCTCTCGGCATCCCTTTAGCAGTGCATTGTAAAGTTCATGGGGAAGGTCATATTTTCAGTTGTACTGTGCAAAGTTAAAAAATACAAACTTATTTAAGGATTAACTTTCTGCGATGTTTCGTGTCTGAATATTCAGTGTCTGTGGGAGTTCGGCGTTCTCCCTCGGAACATCTGATAACACTCGGTCAGAGTTTAGACATAAACCAACCAGGGGAAAGGGCACTTTTTAGATGGTGACTCTTGGCTCTGTGAATGAAATCAGGAATGTTGACCCCATACCTGCCACACTGTTTGTTTTGTGTTGGTGAACAATTGTCAGAGGAGCGAAAAAGAGAGAATGAATTTTGTGTGAACCGGCCGCGTTATATATCTTGTGAGTTCACTCAGACACCAATGCATGATGACTTGAGGTGTATTTGGGATGGTAATTGCAAATAGTGGTGAGTCGAATATTCGATCTAGAATTATTTAGCTCGAATATCGCTATTTCGCCATTTCTCGAATATTCGTCGAATAATCATCGGATATCCGACGCGGATCGCGATGTTCGACGATTTATTGCGCTTTTATAATCGCATCCTATTGCAATGAATGGGATCAGCGATTATATAATCGCAATGGCGATTTTTTGAAACGGGAAATGACGGAAGTTATTTTTGCCCAGTCGAATAATCCGAGGCTACATTGACTTTGGCAATTGCATTGGGGCATATTGGAATCTGTCAAATTGCGGCTTTTGGATAATGGCAATTTTTCGGATTCCGACACCATTCTCTATTGACTTTCCAATAGTATTGCGGCCTATGTGGCGCAGCGGCTGTTCTAGGATATCGCGATTGGATTCCGCCCTTCTACATGGGACTGCATGCATTGCGCATATTGGATCGCAATTTTGCGATGTTTAGCTCGCAATCATGTTCGCGTAAGTGCGTATATTCGAGATACGATTCGCTCCAACGTGTAGATCCTCCCGTAGTTGCCCACGCATGCGGGCACCCGGCCGGACGCGGGCGAGGTGGTATTCGCGAGTCACGCGCCACATCACAGAGACACACCCCCTTCCCCGCCATGTTTCCGTGGTTGGCCACCTGCGACCAGCCCGGTGACCGCTGGCCTAGAGCCGTCGTGTTTATTCTACGGGTAATGCCCCCCCCCCCGGCCTACTGGCACCCCTGGCAGCCTCGGCGAGCCTGAACATAGATCATCAAGCCAAACATTGGAGTCTACCCCAAATCGCTAAAAGAGCGAGAGACAGAGGAAACAGGGACGGACCTGCGGAGCGGGGGAGGAGGGGGCATGAGCCACCACAAGCCGAAAAAAAAGCGAGGGCAGAGCGAGAGAGATATTTGAGCGAGCGAGCGCAGAGCGAGGAAGGGCGAGCGAGCGAGCGCAGAGCGAGAGTAGCGAAGAGCGAGCGAGCGAGCGAGCGAGCGAGCGAGCGTGCCAGATCTAGCGATCGCGAGCGAGGAGCTAGAGAGCGATGCGAGCGAGCTAGCTATCGAGCTATCGACGATCTATCGAGCGAGCGAGCGATGCGGATCACATATCTATCTATCGATCGATCTATCTATCTAGCGATCGATCTAGCTATCAGTCTATCTAGGACTTCGATCTAGGATCATCATCTATCTAGCTATCTAAACCTGCCGTTTCTCTGGGACGCATATGAGAGATTCCATATTGATCTGCCAGGTTTTCGGGGAGTTAATTGTCTATTGATAAAAATACAGGAAGAGCCCTTAAAAGAAAATTGTGGCGTTTCAGGTTTGCCAGGATGGTGACGTACACCTTTGAGGTCTGATTCCCGACACCAATCTAGAAGTCGACGGATCACACATGCAGTGGAAACATCAGCCTCAACGTTCTTCAGTTGGGGACTGACGTTCATGGTGTCAGCGTGGAATCTTCCAGAACAGAGCGACGGGTCATTCTGATCCTCTGCAATATTCAGGGTATTCCTCGTACACGGCGTGCTATATATACCTTTGCCGATTCCACGCCGCATATTGCGAGATATTTAGAAGGACAAAAACCCAAGGTCAATATCACAGTCTGTTAGAAACGTCTTTTTAACATTTCAGCAATCCATTTTTTTTTAAGGTTTTAAAACTTAAAAAAAAAGACAAAAAGGAAAACCCTTCAAAGAGTCTGGTTTCTACAAATCTTGAAACGGTTACGCGTGTCTTAGTTAGCGTTGGCCACGGCGAGTCCACGGGAGAGAGGGAGTGGAGGAGATAAGGGGGGATACCCCGGGAGGGTGAGGAGAATGCTCTCTGAGACAGCCCTTGTTTTTGAACTAAAGCCTGAATTGAAGTTACCCTGGGCTTGTCGCAAATGGCCAGACTTGTTAAAAGGTAGGTTCACCAAAGGCTAAACTAAGGAGGGCAGGAACTGCGAGCGCCGGCGTCCCGAGGAGCGCGGAAGCCTTACTTCTTCTGCTCTAGCCCCGGGTTCAATTACAAAAAAGGCGCCTTCTATCCGGCATAAGGACAGGTAGCAGAAACGAAGTCATAAGGCGAGAATTGTAAAAAGTAATGTGCGCCCGTGGCGGGCTCTCTTCCAAAAAACCACCTTGGTCAGCGGCTGCGCTCCAGGTTTTCTTTCTTAGCCCCCCATACACCTCAAGATTGATCCATACCAAATTTCCATTTAGGATCTACCAACAACTGCTATGTAATTTAGCTGGGTCTCTCCCTGATAGAAGTAACATAGTGATTTTGAAAAGGTATAGATGCACTGTATGTGTAGTGCCGGGTTCTTCTCCGTAGAATGAAACATAGTCGATTGGAAGGTATATAATACTGACTATGGTTTAGTGTCGAGGGTTCATCCCTGATAGAATCACATAGGTGCCATTGGAAGGTAATATATCACTGCTATGTTAGTGCTGGGTTCCTCACATGATAGAATAAATAGGGCTGATTGGAAGGTTATATATCAATGCTAGCATTGTGGGGCAGCGGGTCCTCCCTGATTGATAGGAATTATCATAGTGTGGAATTGTATTGTATTTTATTTCACTGGCTATGAATGTTGCTGGGGTCGCTACCTGCATAGTAATACATGAGTGATTGGAAACGGTATATATCACTGTTATGTAGTTGCGGGGTCCTCACTGATAGCAATTACCATAGCATGTATTGGAAGGATATATTATCACTGACTTAGTGTAGTGCGGGGTACCTCCCTGAATTTATAGAATACATAGTGATTGGAAGGGTATATATTACTGCCTATGTAGTTGCCGAGGTTCCTCCCTGATACGAATATCATGAGTGATGGAAGGTATATATTCACTTGCCCTAGATGTCAGTGTCCCAGGGTCCTTCCATGCATAGAATTAATAGTGATTGAAGGTATATTATATGATTGTAGTGAAGGTGGGGGGGCGATACTCAACTGATTAGATACTGACTAGAAATAGAATACATTAGAAATACTAGTGATTGGAAGAGAATAACGGGATTAGAAAGAGAGACTTAGGATTTAGAAAGCTCCTTATATACATGGTTTTGTGTTTTTTTATTTTTTCTATTTAATTAGTTAAAATTAAAATTTGACTTGTTACAGGAAATTGTATTATGGAACCGATTTGTAATGTTGTATGGGGGGCTTCTCTTAACGTTAGTGAGGGACGCACACGGAATCATCCTGCTATAGCAGGAATTTCTGTTAGGGATTTTTGCATATTAGCGCCGAGCGGATGTATGACTTTTGAAGTAAACAATATAATATGTGTATAAATTTAACAATTAATGCTGAGCTGTGTACAATGAAGTGGTTGAGTGCAAATATTCGTCAATTCTTCTAATATATGGGACGGATATCTAACGTATGTTGTGACACTTTGCCCATATTTTGCGGGGATATGTCGCAATGCAGCCTTTATTCATCATGAATTAGTGCTAATCTGTATGGATTGTTGTTTGCCGTTTTATAGAGTGTTTTTTTAGAGTTTGAGTGATTGTCTTTATTGTATGTTGAGTATTTGGGTTTTTGTTGAATGAGTGGGTCAAACTTTTGTTGTTTTTTTTTTTTTTTTTTGTTATGATTATCAATGATTGCGAGTAGTAAATGCAAAGGGCCTCAGAAACATGGTTATTCATCACCCCTAAAACTGCGGGAGGCTGTAGTTGTAGAGAAGGGTTGGGGGGTTATACTTACTAAAAAAAGGATGTCTCTAACACAACCAGTTTTTGCATTAAATGACTAGTTTAAAGTCACACAAGTAAAACATTTCTCAAAAATCGGATCCAATGCCGTTCAATTCAATTTTTTACCTGCCATTCTATGCTAGGCATACCACTGCCGGTAAACGGCCGGATTTAATATGGACGACGGATGTGAGGATACGACGTCTTCGGGGTCAGGGTTATATTTTTTTAAAAATTCGCCGGCTTTAACGGCAAGTGTCTGTGCCCACATGGGGCGGACAGATCCCTCGTCGCCCCACTTCTCGGCCGGCAAGAGATCCCAGGACATCTGTCGGGATAATTTCTTGTTTGTCTGGTTCATGGGTCGCGAGGTCCGATGGATATAAGGCCGATGGAGCTTCATAAGCTGTGCGCTATGTGATTGGGACGTGCCGTCTCCTTCTGAAGTTTCTATGGCCGGCAATACAACGGGTGCCTTGTGCCGCATGGTGAAAGGTGTGCCTCCAAGGAATGCGAATGTGGATGGCTGTAAGTGTTTGATTGTGACTTGGTTTCTATTCACTGTTAGTGGGCTCCCGGAAAGATATTTGGTAGGAATGATGATTCGGTGTGGATGTATTTTGGTCTGTATGTGTAGTTGCCCTATGTGTAGGATGTGTTAGTTTGGAGTCGCGACATAATCGCTTCGGTTGATCACTTTGTGATTGCATCGATTTGTGATCGATCGGGGGGGGATCGTATTCCTGGTAATCAAATCGCACCGAATCGTAACGGAAAAATCAATGCCCAGCTTTACCAATGGTTACATGTGTTTGCGGAAAAGTCCTCTATGGTTGCAGGCTGAATGAGCACGTAAGGGAGGGTTAAAGAGGACTCTAGATTAACTTCTGGATGGTTACTTCACTTAAAGCGGGGACGACATAGAATTGTAGGTCACTGCACTATCCGGCATCAGACGACAATAGATAGGGGGCAATCACTGTCCAAAAAGAAAAAAAAGAACTTTAAAGCAGGAAAAGCCGGTTTTTTCTGAGGTAGCCCCTCCCATTGCGGTGACGTGTGTGCCCGGGCGCTTGTGCAAGGCTGAAAAGGCTGCCGGGAAAACTATCAGCGGTGTGTGCAAGCCCCCATAATCTTGCTCTGCCTCTTCTCTGTGGGACGTCGTCACTATCACAGCGATCACTGTGCAGCTCCTGTGTCCTGTGTGCTCTATGTCAGCAAAGAAAATCCCCCCTCCCTTCCACATTCTCTGTCTCGGAGTTTCACATTCTTGTGTTGCTAGCTGTTCAGGCTGATAAGAGCAGGAGGCTTATAGAACACGGGAGTGTGAGGGGAGAGAAGTAAACAATGGCAGTAACATGTGGAGGTGTTCTGTCAGTTGCAGCACCCCAAATACTCCTGTGGTCCCTTCCACCCACCACCTCTATCTACTCTTACCTAAGCCTCAGCCATACCTGTGTGCCCCCAAATCATGTCAACCTCTCAATATCACTCGTGCACACTGAACCCCTTCCACCACCACTTCAGTCTCAATCTCTCCGTCTCATACAGTGTACTCCTTCAGGCTTCACTCCTGTCTCCTATGCAAACTCGCACATAGTATCTCTGGAAGGACCAGCAGAACTGTCCTCCCAAACCAAACCCTTTGGGATTGGTAAAATAGTCTGCAGGGGAGGGCATCCTTAGTAATGTCAACAGGAATGGGCGGATAGTTAGCTTCTCAGTGCCAGAGTACTTAAGATGGTTGCCTTAGGAATGAGGAAGTGAAGATTGTAAGTAATCTTTTTTTTTTCTGTTTGTAGCAGTTCTCACAGATGATAATTGCTGACAGGTGTTTTAATAGTCCATGTAATGGCATGTGGGGGGGATTTCTTTTTGTTTTAGTTTGACAAATGCGTTACGGGCTTATGTTCCACCAGCGATTACATGGGGAGATTTGTGCCCAGCAGTTGAATGGGGCTGTGCCCCACTTTAACTAAGGGTATGGATTCCGTTTTACCGGCGGAGGGTGACTGCATTCTAAACTTTTTTGGTTGAGCCCATAGACATGAATGGGAACACGGATTTTTTCATGGCGGTGTTTTTTTTTTTGTTTTTTTTTTAATGGGGGGCGTTGTTGTTTTCATGCGTGTGAAGATCGTCTGGTCAATCGCGCATTATCAAGTAAAGCAATTAAAAGCACTATTGTCTGCCTCGCTGAAGGCTTGTGTTAGCCTTATTTGTGTGACAACAGACATGCATAATCTAGATAAATAAAGGATTTATATGGTCTCCCCAGACGATGCGTGTCGGATTCCCTGACCGGGATTCGGGCCTATCGTTCGGTTTTGACCGGGCTGCGTGGACGCCAAAATCGATTTTCGTGTCGAGAATATCGTGCATTTGCAGCCCATGCCTTTGGTCCAGATTCAGAGTCAGTGTTGTTTTTTCGCGATCGTTCAGGGGCCCAGGAACGGATTCCTGAAGAGAACAAAACATGTTGGTCCATCAGATTGATTCTGCCCGGATCAGGGGGGAAGTTGCCATTTGTGAGGTGGACAATCGGACACGGAAATGTCACGGAATCAGTTGGACAAGGGTGGTATTGCCGCGATGGATACTCTTAATTGGTCAGCATTGATCACACATGGCGAATTTCCCGGCCAGAAATTGCCTGGAATCGATTCGGGTGACGTGAGCCAATTGGCCATTGGAATACGAAACTGTGTATGGCTGTTAAGAGGTACTAGGAACTAGCTCTCTCAAAACCACAAATTGTTCCTCGCAGAAAGCGAGGTATAGGGACTTTGAGGCCACCCTAATAGGGTATGGCCAATCAGTGATAAACAATTAAATAAAGAATAATAAATATCACAAAAACCACAAATGTTTTAGAGCATAAATAATCGATCATTGAAGAAAATGGGTACCAATCGGTTTGATAAGACGTGACATATCCAGAAAAGGGTACAATTTAATAAATAGTCCATAAAGGCCCCCCATACACGGGGTCGATTCCGAACCGGATTTCCGGCACGATCGATCCGGCGCGTGCAACGCGAATCGATCGTGCAGGAAACCCTAAGTGTGACACGCCCAGCCCCCTTGTCCGATCGAGCGCATCCGATGATCAGGGGCCAGAATCGGATCCGACAGAGAATCCAACATGTTGGTTACATAAGATTTATTCTGCAAAGATCAGTGGGGATTGCCATTTGTGAGGTGGAGTCGGAGGATTGGAACCTAGGACACGGAATCGTCCCCGGGGAATCCCTTGGGACAAGGTGGTATCAGCGATCGGATGCTCCTTTAAGGGCCGATGACGGAGCTCCGATTCCCGCTGAGATCGCAGGAAGCGATCGGATGGGTGATCGAGCGGGGCCATGGAATCCGAATGTGTAGGCTGGCTTAAGAAAGTTCTTTGTATCATTGGGCATTAGAGATGCTTGTTGATCCATGGTGTCCATGTAGTTAGTGTTGAGCTGGGATTATACACCTTGACGCGCGTTCGAAGAAGCTGATTCTTATTCCTATATACCTATGCTGGAGTAAAAAGGAGTGTGAAAAATAGGTCGCCATGCAGACTCTGTCGGTGTCCGTATGTCGATTGACGTGGGGTAAACGGGCACGGCATCGAAAGACGGACACCCGCCACACATGTACACTCTTACGCTCACTACCCTATGACTCAACTACGTTTTACCCCCTTTTCTGGTGCTCCTCCTCCCCAGAGCCTCTGACGCTCCCGGCGACCTTCTTCTCTACCCACCCCCCCCAACCTTTTTAACCCAGCCAGACCCATGGGTATAGGCGACCCCACACCTCTCTGCCAACAAAGATCAGCGTCTTCCGAAAACAACGCGTCGAGGGTATAACTACCCCAGCACACACTAACTAAATTGGGGAAACCATGGTCAACAGGCATCTACTAATGGCCCAATGATACAAAGGAACTTTTAAAGGTACCCATACAACACACGACCAGCCGACGCCGGATGTTCGTGGGACCGATTCGCATTATCGGATATTCGATGTCGTTCCCAGATTTTTGCTTACTGCTATGTTTAACAGTCGGTCGGATGCCGATTTTTCACACGAGTTTTCACCGATTAGTCACAGGCCCACAAAGATTACAGGCATCATCATTCAGGGGACCCGGGATCACGACCTTTCGGCAGATTTTCTTAAAACGAATCGGTGGACTACATTTGCATGTTACGAATCCCCGACCACCGATTCGACCAACCCCGACCCCGACCGGATCGGAGCGCCCGACCCCACACCAGGCTAAAACGCACGAAAAATCGCAACGTGTCATGGGTACCTTATACTTGAGTGTCGTATCCAAAATCGTCTTATGGATATTGAATTAAATGCCCCCTCCACCACCGCACAATGTGATCTCGGCCCATGCTCCTCTGATATCTCCAGCCACCCCTTGGTATGACCACAATGACCTCGATATTATTGCTCTGAAACATTTTGTTTTTGTGATATTTAATTAAATTCTTTATTTAATTGTTTATTTCACTGGATTGAAATCCACTATTAGGTGGCCTTCAAAAGTCCCTATACCTCGCTTTCTCGCGAGGAAACCAATTTGTCCCGGTTGGCGGAGCAGTAGTCCTCACCCCCTAGTCCCAGTACTCTTTAATCCTTTTTAGATATATCGGTTCATGCAGGATGTTCGGTCCACCGTCTTTTCTGGACTAAGGTTGATAATTTCTATATAAAAACCTAACGCCCATAACTGGGGCACTGACACCTCCCTCGAGTTTACAATCGGTTGATCACCCCACACGCACCATACGCACAAGCCACGCACCCCGCCTTTATGTAGGAGTATCCGCGATCCATCGATTCTATCTCCGGGTGCACACCCTCTCACCCAGATAACAGGGGAGGCGAACACCCTTCGGCCTCAATGTTATTGAAAGGGGGCCCTGGCTTTTTCAGCCAAATGTAGCAGTGCACCGAAGTCATGGGTGGTGCCCCATGACGGTATGCGTGGCCCCATCTAGGGAGACGCTCCCCCTAGCGTTCGAGCCTATTCAATCGTGCGGCTGTCAAGGGAGGAGAGAGGTCGGTCAAGAGATCTGTTGTCAAACAACACCACCAACCTGGAGAGCTCTCCGCACTGTTCACAGATGCTTTGGCCATAGGGGATATTCTCTCTCCGGGACATAGATTCTTTCCAGGGGTAGTGCTCGGCCCAGGGTGCACAATCACAATAGGGACCGCTCCTGGCACAGGCATATGTCAGGAGGTTAAAAATGGGGAGACCGTTCCCTATATACTAATGGCACCTGTTGATTCCTGGTTTCCTGCAGATCTGGCACTATTGATTAAGCTCCCCATACACTTACGAATCTTAACATACATTTTTCGTTACAATCTAAATTTTCTTCTACCAAAACCATGTAAGTATGAGGGTCCTTTAACCCTTCCAATGGACTACAGGTATTGTATCATGGAGCGCCACTATCACACATGGCTGTTGGGTAAGTAGATCTAATGGAAACTTGTTTATGGGACGGGATGTAAGGGGTTTGGGGGGCTTTACTGACCCTTGGGAATCAGTTAACGGCTAATATAACAAAATCTTTTCTCTTGCCTTAATTTCTTTAATTTTCTCATTTTCCGCCAATTAAGGTTTTGTCTATTTATGAATTCTCTTCGTAGTATTTAATTTTTAGCTTCTCCTCGTAACTAGCTCATTAAAATATACTTCTCTTAGCTTTTTAGATTTCTAGAGGATTTATTTAGCAGGATTAGAAGGATTTAGAGTTTTTTTTTCATTTTTTAGAATGAAGCCCCCATCAACCCCCCCTCCCCCCTTACATGGGCAGGCCTTGATTTGTTGTGTGCTTTCCCACGTTTAGTAAGCTGCATTAATGGACTTCAATTTAAAACAATACTAAAACAGCGCAGGGTATTGTAAAATGGCAAAATGTGACATTCACGATCGAGAGCGTTAGTAGAGTGGAGCCGGTCCCGGGTGGGTGCTTGACCAGGGGGGGGGTGGGGGTTCTTCTAATAGATGATTCCTGCTTTAAGGGATCCCCAGTTTCAGCTATAGGAATGTTTTTAATGGAAAACCAATTGGAATAGTGTATTTGAAATATGAGTTCTTTGCTATTTAATGTTTTATTATACCAGTTCAATCTATTAATTTTGCTGTTGTGAAGTATAAAACTCATCCCTATATTAAAAATTGCTGGTTAATAGTAGGGGGGGGGCCTAAAAAAAAAAACCTAGTAGGGGGCCCAGAAATCTCTAAATGGTGGCCCTGGGGCCTAATATAAGGACACACAGATCTTCCAACAATTGTTCTCTAAAAACCTTTACTATACCGCCAGGTGGCACAGTGTGATTGGGAAAAATGGCCATTAATAAGGAGCTTGTCAGGCAAACATGACGTGATTATCCTCTGCTATAGCATTGTGCTGGGTGTGCTACTCGGTACCTTTCTTCTGCCAAGTGTCTTGTTGCCAACAGTGACCCAGCCTGATTTGGATCTCAGTGAACTCTACATGCCCTGACTATGATTGTGCCTGTTCCATGTCTCCAGCATTATATCAGGTCTCATAACTGGGACGGACCTGGTGTAGACACTGGCTTGTTTTCGGGATGTACCATTCAAAACCCTGTTTCCTGGGATGTCTGCTGTTGATAGTGATTGGTGGGCCCGGGCTTATAAAAGCATAATCCTTCAAATACGTTTTTCAACGCACTTTAAAATGTTTTGGCGTAGACTTGGCTATACTCTTACTGGCTTTAGAACAGACATGAGCAAACTAAGGCCCCTGGGGCCAAAACTTTTACGTTGGGCTCCATTTTCGAACCTTTGGTGTCAAGACGTTATGGCTCCTCTTCCCTGCAATAAGTGAAGTTAAACCCACCGAGAGGATCATTGTTTGGATTGTTTCCTAGAGGTTATAGTTTGGTGTGTACAACTGACACCCTGTTAGGTGCTGTGTGAGTGGTGGGTACAGGGGTTAGCAGAAATGACCAGAGGGAGAGACTTACTTGAAAATTAAGAAAAGTTTATTGTTTCTCATGGCAGTCAAGGGAAGGAGGGGGGCGGGGGAAAAGGCTGGGTCTGGTCGGAATGAGGTCCTAGCCCTCTCTGTGGCAAGCTTTCTTCCTCTCAATAGCACAAGTACACAGCAACTCTGGCCTCGCTTCCCTAGGAGCTTTTCTTCCAACAACTAGCTCTAGCACGCACAGTCGATTGCAAATCCTCCCTGGGAATCTTTAGAAACAGGCCTCACTGCCACTGATCCATCTGCTTTCAACTTTGGACAAGTTCCCCCCTTAGTCCTGGGAGATTGTCTTCACCGGATGCCTGCTGCTGTTGGAGACCTTTCACCCTTCCGCAGACAAGGTGACAAAGGCTCTCCCTTCTAACTGGACGCCCCAGGCTCGATCCGCATTCCTTTTGGTCCCCAGCTAGGCACATCCACCAGCACTTTTCTCCAACAGATCAGGGCAATCGCCCTGACCTGCACAAGGGAACACATCCCAGTTTGTCCCAAGAGGGGAACCCCCCAGGGAGAAAGACTCTACATTTCCTGTTCTGGCAATTAAATAATAACTTCTCGTCCTCCCATTCTCTAGAAAAAGGCGCATTTTCCGCTTTAGCCCACCAGAAACCAAAAGAGAGCACAAAAATGGATTAAGACACAGAATTTGGGCAGAGAGCCATAGGCCTATATGACAAAAACTGTCAGTGCTTGTCACATACTATCCCTACTAAAACAGTTAACTCTATCAGCTCCTGTCCATGGCAGGTGCTAAAGCTGCAATAGAATGTTCAAGCTTTCTCTATATAAAGCTTCTTATTTATTATTTTTTTTACATATGTTCTTATTTTTAAAATCCTGTCCAGGGTACAGGACTTAGGAACCCAGATGCGGTGCGGGCCCTTGCTGGCTCTGGGTCCGGTCCCTGTCTCATGGGAACCATAAGAGCAGTGGACTTCCCCACCCCCATGCCAGCAAACAAGCATAAAACCAGGGCAGAGTCTATGGCGACCCCGGTTTTGTATTCACCAGAGCACCCGGGAAAGTAGTGATGGAACTTGCTGCGGGGAGCCCCAGTTGCGGTCCCCTAGTACACTTACGTGGAGCGGACTGACAGCAGAATATCCAAAAAGCGAGAGTTACTCAGACGGCAGACAGAGGACGTAGTCAGACACAAGCGGTATCAGGGTAGGTGGCCCCAAAAGGGGCTGGGTTCAAAGACAGTCCAGGGGTCCGGTTAACAATAAGGGGCAATTAATATCAAAAGAAGCAGAACTGTAGGTCAGAGGACCTAAAACCAACTTCTTTGTTAGCAACGCCCTTGTTAGGCCTCAACTTACTATATACAAGGTCAGTTGATCTGGTTGGGGACAGGGCTTCCTCCATGAATGAAAGAACTGGAAGACAATGAATGAAATGGTTGGTGGTGTGATGCTGCTCCTCCATGAATGAAAGAACTGGATGCCAAAGAATGAAATTAGTGGTGCTGATGTGATGCCGATCTTATCATATTTGGAAGACAATTAATAAAATGGGTGGTGCCAATGGGATGTCCCTCCTCCATGATTGTAAGCCAAAGAATGAAATCGGTGGTGCCAGGGTGATGCCAATCCCCTATGATTGGAAGAACTGCAAGCCAATGAATGAAATGGGTGGTGCTGTGTCATGCTACTCCTTCATGACTGAAAGAACTGGATGCCAAAGAATGAAATGGGTGGTGCCAATGGGATGTCCCTCCTCCATGATTGGAAGAATTGAAAGCCAATGAATGAAATGGGTTGTGCAGATGTCATGCCACTCCATGATTGGAGGAACTGGAAGCCAATGAATGATATAGGTGGGGCCAGAGGTAGTCAGGCTGGAAAGGAAAGGGTCATATGGTGCTGGTTGTCCTTCAGCCATGAAATAAGATGGCTCCATCTGACTACAGCATCTAACCCATGTGATCCATTGTGTTAAGGTCGTTTACATATCAATGATCATATTAAAATTTAGAAAGTAATTAAGTGGTCTCCTAATAGAGATGCTTTCCCCATTGAAAATCATTGTATGGTGCCCCTAGTGGCCGCTCATGATATTGCAGATAATTAACCCCCCGAAGCCTGGCAGATAGATATTGTCTCTCTCAAAAGATTCCAGAGTATAGCACCTAAGCATATTTTCCTTTAGAGATTGTAGGTGGGGCCTTGTAACCCATTCTATCCATTGTGTAAAGGTAATTTACATATCAATTACTATATTACAATTCATAATACAAAGTTATGACGTGGTCTCCTAATGACACGGGAGAAATCACCCCCCCCCCCAATACACAACAAGTAATCAGTAACTTATTTCCGCTGATGGATTTATTTCTCCAGGAAAACGTAGACGATCGAAAGGCTGAAATTTTCATTTACTTTGTTTTCCAAAAGAGTGAATTTTAATTATTCCTAATTTATTTTGCTGTCTTGTGCTTTGGGATTCTTCTCTCTCGAAAAGACCGACTGAAAGAGACGGGGAATCTTCTTTCTGATGAACAATTAAAACATAATCAGGATAAATTTAATTTATAAAAATTTTTTTCTCATCCGGCTTTCAGGTGAGTTAAAGCTGGAAAAAGGAAATGAAAATGAGGATTTTGATCATGTGATCGTCCTGGAGCCCCGCCCTCCATGATGGTACACCTCTGTTGGATACAATGTATCATTATTGTCAGGGCTGTTTCTCTCACCATGCGGAATATGCGTGCACATAGGCCCCCGGCACCCTCCACAACATGCATATTTGGGTTTAGATGCGGGGGGAGGGGGGGCTGTGTGTGTGTGCAGCTTCACCACTAGCACACCTGACCCCCGTTGACAAATTCACCACTAGCATCTCCCCCGCTCGACAGGATTCCCTGGGAAAGAACTTGCATAGTGCCCCCTACAGGCTAGAAATGCCCCTGATTATTGTGATAACTACCAATGACTGACAAGAACGGGACATTACGAAAAAATTGCATACATTACGTGCAT
>CM070040.1:4031402-4045389 GCA_036250615.1 Ptychadena robeensis | reverse complement strand
TTATTTGTAGTTAAGGTTTAGGTTAAGTGGGGTTTTTTTTCCTACAGGTATACAGGGGCCTCCATCGGCCTTGCCCAAGTGAACTGTTTCAAATCCCAATGGCTTCAGTAACCAACTGTAATTCACTAGGGTACTACCCCGATAACCACAGACAACTCCCCTCCCCCAGGCCACATTCTGACTTACCATCCCGCTGTGACGCTGCGGTCTTCAGAAAGGTGAGACAATCGCTATTTTACCATCATCCTCACAGTTCGTTGAGCGAGCGCTCCTTTTCCAGCGCTCTGCAATACATCTTGCTTTGACAAACATAATTGCTATTGTCATTTTTTTTTCCCTCTCTCTATAAAGTTACACTGAGCAGTTTATGCTGTACAAAAAAAAACATCCATAATAGGTGCGATTATTTAAAGTTGAAAAGAATTATTTTATTCTAGCCATTGACACGTTGTTGAGTTGTTTCAAAAGTCCTTCATGACCAACACAATAATCTGACAACTGTAATAATACCTTCGCGGGAACAAGGGCTAATTCACCTTCAATGAGTTATTTTTCCTTTGCCATAGTAATAAAAGTTTTAAAATGCTATGATTGCTTTGACATTTTCCCTGAACTGCTGGAAAACAGGTTATGTGAAAGACAAACAGAAAAATAACAAAATAAAGGCTGTATGCGGTATATACGGTACACTGACCTGCATTTAAGGTGAAGCCTTACAGAACATGTAGATTAGATACTTACCGCTACTGGATCCAGCTGTGGTGTAGGCATGTCTTTCTTGTTCCATTTGTTCTTGTTTGCAGCCAATAAGTTAAGCATGACTTATACTGCCACCCAGGGCTTTTTTTCTCAGAGAAAAGGTGGTGGAATTCAGCCCCCCCTCCCCTTGCCACGCCCCTACCCACCCTTAGGACTGCCCCCTTAAACTGCCCCTTTATGTGGGGTGTCCGCTCCATAAATAGCTCCCCATCGGGGGAATGGGGGCAAGTGCGCCCGCCAGCGCAGGCAGGCGCGCCGCCTCCCCTCCCTCAGGACGGCTAGAACTCTACCCCCCAGTCCACGCTGAAGAGAAAGATCTCTCCAGCATGGATGGGGGAGGAGACGCCCCGTCATAGGGTCACCACCCATAAACAATGGGAAGGCGCCGCCTCGCTGCACATTGCGAGGGAGGGGAGGCACAAAATCACCCGCCCGTGGCGCACCTGTAACCCGTGCTGAATGGCCAACACTTCCCCCCCACTAAACAACACACACCCAACGACACACTGCAGCCAGTGCCCTTATTTCGGGGGCCAGGCTTAAAATAGGTGGCGGAACTCCGTTCCAGTGCATTCCCCCAGAAAAAAAAACCCAGTGATGCTTCAGTGTCTGACTGCAGCTCTGTCTGTTGAGCCACCTTGTTGACCTAAATTCTCTAATTCTGCAACACCCACAGGATGCTTAAAGGTTTGATACAAAAAAATAAAAACAGTTCTGTGGTAGAACAATGGAAGGCTGTATCTTCTGATGATTGCAAACAACAAAACAAATACAGGAATTAGAGATACTTAGCATATAAATTTATCAGACCTCCTTAAAAACAGTTCTGTGGTAGAACAATAGAAGGATGTATCTTCTGAGGATTGCAGACAACGAAAACAAATACAGGAATTAGAGGTACTCAGCATATACAGTTATCAGACCTCCTTAGAGAAGTCGCTAACACCTGATTTGGTGCCTTGTTGAATCTCTAAAACTAAAATACATTGCTCCCCAGTTCCTTGTTGAGCCCTGAACTCCTGGATCCTCCCATGCACTTCCTTTAGAAGCCACGTTTTTGCTCTGCCTCATTGCCAGAATATTGTACTTCCTGCCAATATCCATGTGTGTATTGTATTCCCGTGCCTCTCCCCGGGGAGGCAGGCAAAACCTGGATTGGGTACCACACTTCATGTAGTTGTTCCTATGGTATGCTAGGCAGACAGGACCGAGCTTCTCCCTGGGGGAAGGTGTAAACTTCATTGGGTACCACAGTTCATGTAGCTGTTCCTACGGGATGCTAGACAGACAGGAGGAGCCTCTCCCCGAGGAGGAAGGTGAAACCTGGATTGGGTACCACACTTCATGTAGTTGTTCTTATGGTATGCTAGGCAGACAGGACCGAGCTTCTCCCTGGGGGAAGGTGAAACCTTAATTGGGTACCACACTTCATGTAGCTGTTCCTATGGGATGCTAGGCAGACAGCACCAAGCCTCCACCCAGGGGAAGGTGAAAACTGCATTGGGTACCATACTTCGGCTAGCTGTTCTTATAGGATGCTAGGCAGACAGGACCAAGCCTCCACCCAGGGGAAGGTGAAAACTGACTTGGGTACCATACTTCATGTAGCTGTTCGTATGGTATGCTAGGCAGAGAGGACCGAGCCTCTTCCCGGGGGTAGGAACATGGATTGGGTACCACACTTCATGTAGTTGTTCCACATTTTTGCTCTGCCTCATTGCCAGAATATTGTACTCCCTGCCAATATCTTGCTCCTTGCTGCTTCTTGTGTTATTGATATTATCATCCGTGTACTGACCCTTGGCTTGTATTATCCGACTACACTTGCCCTTGCTTCATTACTTACCTGGCACCATTGGCTATTGACCTATGCTTGTTCCTGACTACTCTTCTGCTTGCTGCATGTGCATTGATCCTGCCCATAATCTGAGTTGCTGTTTTCAGCTACTGGACTCTGAGCCTGAACCTAGATCATTTCACTTGTATACAATGAAGTGCAATGTATCAGTCACAACACTAGGTGGCAGTGTGGGGAATTATGATTTACAAGACTTACAAACAGAACCAGGAAGAAGAGAAGTTGGAGACACCATGGCTGGATTTGGGAACGGTAAGCACATTACAAACTTAAATATAATCCGATAATACCTTTATGACAACAACAAATCTAAGCTGAGCTATACATACATACATATTTTTTTTTCTTGCAGAAAAAAGTAAAACTGGAAACATTTGGGCTGCTTAGTTCTGCATTAACGGGTCTTTCAGCGTGCGCACAAATGATAAGAGTTAATTTATTTTGAGGAAAAAATGATTAGGAGGAAAACCCCTGTGATTTTCCAAACTGTGCTATGGCAGGATACGAGATTAGCGAGCAATTCCCTTTGTCAAATGTATTTACCGTTAAAATATTGGACGGGTAATCTTGTTAGGCAATGTTCTGAGATTAGAATTTTGCGATTTCCAAAAAAAAAAAAGAAGAGAGAGAGTTTAGAATGTGATTATGTTCCAGTCTCTCCCAATCTGTACTAAATGTTGGTTGTCAGATAACAGATCCTCAATTTCATTCACGAGGAGGATCTGATTGGACTGATGACATTTAGGAAACAAAACAATAACAGAACAAATGGCGCTGTCTTTCCATTCAGTACTCAAGCTGTACACATCTTCTCAATGGGGTGTGTTGTTGTCCCTATGGGACACAAGGCAGACAAGCCCGTGCCTCTCCATGAAGAGGAAAGGCGGAACCTGGATTAGGTAGCACACTTCATGTAGTTGTCCCTTTGGGACGCTAGGCAGACAGGACCGAGCCTCTCCATAAAGAGCAAAGGTGGAACCTGGATTGGGTACCACAGTTCATGTAGTTTTTCCTATAGGATGCATGGCAGACAGAGTGGAGCCTCTCCCCAGGGAGGAAGGAGAAACCTAGATTTTGTACCACACTTCTTGTAGTTGTTCTTATGGGATGCTAGGCAGACATGACCGAGACTCTCTCCAGGGGGAAGGTGGAACCTGGATTGGATACCAGACTTCATGTAGTTGTGCCCATGGGATGCTAGGATTGGGTACCACATTGCAAGTCAAGCCTGTGTCTTTCCCTGGAGGAAGGTGGAACCTGGAATGGGTACCACACTGTATGCACCCTGAACGCCCAGGAGGTTAAACATGTATCCAAGCTAAGAAAGATAATGGGTAGTTGCGCACAACCTTCAGCAGTGATTACACAGCGTATGAGTGATTGTCAGTGGCCAGGAAGGCCCTCAGTGGGTTGTATGGGGCCCGGAGCAAGGATCACAGAGCAAAATGGAGAGTCAGTACGTCAGTATGAGGGATGGATGTTTTAAGTGTGTGTAGTGTGCAGCTATTCAAAATGAGGAGTGTGGGCCCCAATAACAGACAAATAAGAACAAGGACAGAGGCGCACAACCTAGTACAAAAGATGGTTTAAACAAGTGGAAAAAGGGGATAAGGTAAAACAAATGGGAACAAAATGAGGACAAAACAACAGACAGATACTCACAGTGAGAGGGTTTACAAGGCTGGCTATCTCGGGCCTGTGCTATCCAGGAGGACCTCACTTCCTGGTGGGGGCAGAAGAGATCACTTCCTGCTTACAGATACTGGGGGGCTCAATAGGAACAATGGGACGCGTTTCACAAAGGGACTGGTTGATTGAAAAAGAGTTCTTCTGGAAACGCGTTCCCATTGTTCCGATGGACCCCAGTATCTGTAAGCAGGAGTGATCTCTTCTCCCCCACCAGGGAAGTGAGGTCCTCCTGGATAGCACATGGCCCTGAGAGAAGCCAGCTTTAAACCTCTCTCATGTGGTATCTTGTCTGTTGTTTTGCTCATTTTGTTCCATTGTTTTATCCTTTTCCACATTTTTTAACGATCTGTTGTACTAGGTTGTGCACCTCTGTCCTTGTTCTTATTTAAACATGTATCCAGACTGCAGCTTACAAATTCTTCTCTGACATTCCAGTTACAAATGTCAGTTTTGGCCATAATAATGGTTGTAAGTCAAGACTTTAGTTGTAAGCTAAAACAAAAAAAAATTTTGTAACTCAGGTTGATCTTAAGTCAAGTTGGTTGTAACTCAAGGGTCCACTGTAAAAGCATCCAGGTAATGAATATGCTTGATGGCAACCAAGGACCGCTCAGTAGGTACCAATGGGCCCCATTAGGCCCTTAGCCCACAGGTTGGGCAGGTATACACGCCAGCCATACAAACCCAGAAATTACCCACTTTCCTCTCCTGATGACTTTTACAAACGACTCTTCCAAAAATATTCTTTATGTTGAAACAATCTGCAGCAAGAGGGACCTTTTATCATAAGAAAAGAAGCACGTCTCGGCTGTTCAGTATCACCGAGCGCAAACAAATTTACTTCCCAAATCGCAGCACAATTATACTTGGATGGCGTCTGTGTCTGAATGAGATTATTTTTCATTTTCGCTAAATGGCAAAACAAGGAACCAAAATACTCGAGCTCCGGAACGAAGCCGTTACGAGGAGACTGGGGAGCCATATTTCTTGTTTTCTACGTTTTTTTATTTAAATCAGAGCTTTTAAGGGGTTGGTGGAGGCGCAATAAATGATCTGAACTTGAAGTTTTCTCTGACATTGTGTGTTAACAAAGCACCAGAGGTGAAAGGAAATTAGGCAAGTACTCTGGCAGGGAAAAAACAAGATCCGTCTATTACTTCTGAGCGCGGTGATGAGCTAATCTGTATGGAAGTGATGCCAGACTATTCAGGTTGTGTTCACACCGAGCTGATTGTAAGAGAGCACTCGGACTGTAGTCATTTCACGAGCAAATCCTCTTTAAGAGGTGCCAACATGTCTACACCACAACTGGCGGTGGACAAAGCCAACAAAGGGTCCATTCGGAAGGACATTTATGGTAAATTGGATTAGACTGTGTGATGTTGGCCCCTACCATTGTTCCTCCCCAGCATGCTTTGCGCTGGCCATACACATACCGATAAACGGCCGGATTTTAATCTGACCGACGGGCGTGCGCGCTCTCGCCGTCGGTCAGGTTAAAATCCGGCCGTTTATCGGCATGTCCCCACATGGGGCGACAGATCCCTGTCGCCCCACTTCTCGGCCGGCCAGAGATCCGACATGTCGGAAAATCTGAGCCGATGGGAGCCGATTGCCATAAGCAGCAATGAAGACGGCGTCTCCATCGCTGCTTATGGCCAGCACACAAAGGGTGCCTGGCCGATTGTGGGGCCCCAGAATGCAATGGGAGGCTAACGTGATGACGTCATCACGTTAGCCTCCCGGAGCGATATCGGAGGGCGATATCGCTCCAGCTCGCCGTGTGTATGGCCAGCATTACTTGTATTGCAAGAATGTGACCTCGGAGAACACCATTCTCTTCTTGGTGATTATCTTCTGGATCCCTATTGGTGAACTTTATCGCCACTCATTTGTTAGGCCTGGTTCATGTCCAACTGCCTTATGTGGCATATATTTTCATATGAACAAGCCCATTGGATGTAATGGGAACATGTTGGACATGCTCGATCAATGTTTCCTAGCCCACATAACAATGGGTAGGTGTGAACTAGTATTCACCTGAATTCTCTCCCAAATCCTGTAAGCTTCTGTTACTTGGTATAACTTCTGGTGGGAAAACGCACAGCACGAGAGACCTATGAAAAACACTTTGGCTATGTTACACAGAATACTGTGCAGTTGGGCCGCATTTTGCTTTAATTATGGTAACTAGATACAATGTATTGTGGCCAAGTTTTTTTATTTTGTACTTTTGCATATATAAAGTTTATTTTCCAAATATAATCCCACCTCTGTTGTTATTTTATGTTAATGTTGGGTTTATGTTCAAAGGTGCAGGGTCTCAGTTATCCATGGTCATGTACTTGCCATGCCTATAGGTTAGAAATGGCAGCCAACCCGGTAATTAAGGCTGTTGATCTTCATGCCTCTTTGAGAATGTGGAGTGGTACTGTCCCATGCATCGGAGTGTAGTGTCCTCTCTGCTGGGAGAATAATCAGTGGACACTAAGCCTTACACACACTTGGTTAAAATAGGTCAAACATCCACGCCCAATGGGTGGCATGGGTACGTCTTAGTCCATAAAAACTATGGACAGCTTGTTCCCTGTGCCTAAATCCCTGTGTTGGACATCCAACAGTAGGCCTTCTAATGCAGATATAGGGCAATGACACAGAGATCTGTAATACCTCACTACAACATGGGGGGTGCAAAGTGGGTAATTAAGCATTATAACCAAGTTAACCATTCCCAATGTTCCTGGGAAGTAGTAGTAATCTTAGGTTGAAAAAAAAAGCTTTGAATCAACCTTCCCCTTGAGCATAACAGGTCCCCTTTTAGCATAAGGTCTGGTCTGCTCTGGAAAAGGGTGACCACAAACAGCATGGGGTATTCCAAACCTCCTGCTAGCATAGAGTCTGCTATGCTCTGACCATGAACTGTTGTGTTCCTTATGCCCCCCATACACCTTAAGATCGATCCATACAATCTCCATTAGATCTACCAACAACTGTGTAGTATAGTGGCCTCCCTGATAGAATACATAGTGATTGGAAGGTATATATCACTGCTATGTAGTGCTGGGTCCTCCCTGATGGAATACATAGTGATTGGAAGGTATATATCACTGCTATGTAGTGCCGGGTCCTCCCTGATAGAATACATAGTGATTGGAAGTATTAGAAAGCTCCTCATATTGCATGGTTTTGGTAGAACCAAATTTTATTGTACAGAAATTGTATGGAAAGATTGTAAGGTGTATGGGGGGCTTTACCTTAGGAAGGATTCTTCCCCTAATTGAGGTATGGGATAGGGCCTGGTGGGAAACTGTCCTTCCAGACTTGGCATGCTCTAGAGGGGAACCCACTCTGTTCAGGTTCATTTTTTCCAGAGCTTACTAGGTCCTATGCCAGCAGAGGTCTGGTATTCTCTGATCACAAACAGTTAGATGTTGGATGGAGTTGGAAGGATTCTCTCCCTTATTGAGGTATGGCGTAGGGCCTGGTGGGAGAGTGGGTCCCCCCCCCCTTTCTGTCCTTCCAGACTTGGCATGCTCTGGAAGGGAACCCACTCTGATCGGGTCCCCTTTTTCCAGAGATTAATATGTCTTATGCCAGCAGGGGTCTGGTATGCTCTGGCCACAAACAGTTGTGTCTCTTACCTTAAGATAGAATATTCCCCTAATTTAGATATGGCATAGGGCCTGGTGGGAGAGTTGGGTGCCCATTTCTGTACCTGCCACCCTGTAATGCCTTTATCTTTTTTAATGACGTTTTTTTATTGGATATGGGTGGGGGGGGGGAGGTGGTACATATTTGGATGTGCTGCACCCTCTGACTGTGGAGTGAGGGGTCAAAGTTTGCCTCCATGGTCATGTACGGAAGGTAGACTGAATTTATGGGAGGCAGCCGGCAGACTTCGAACATGCGATGTTCGTGGTGAATCGACCACTGGGCGAACTGTCCACCCATCACTACTGGTAGGCCATTGAGAGTTCTTACATGGTATTAGGTGACCTCTATGTCCTAAACCTAAAGCTGCCCATACACCTTTAGATCTCTCTGTCAGATATCCTTTAGATCTACCAACAACTATGTAGTGCCGGGTCCTCTGTGATTGAACACAGGTAGACTTGATGGTTTAGAAAGTCCCTCATATTACATGGTCTTGGTAAAACAAAAGGACATCTAAACGAAATCTGACAGAGAAATCTAAAGGTGTATGGGGGCCCTAGGAATAATAAACTCCAGGAGCAGAGCCCAGTACCTTCCTGTTTATAACCATGTCAGAGTTACATTGTATCACCCAATGGGATAACCTAATATGGCGGCTCCCTCATTCTTGTCTCTCATTGGCCAGCCTGAGTCTCATACACACAATAAGATTTTCTGGCTCTGTGTGTGTTCTTCTCCCATTGATCCTTTTTATTTCCGTATATCTATCTTCTCCACGTAGACCGGAGTCATTCTTCACCTTGTGTTTGAGGATAGACAATAAATATTGTCTTTCATTCTGAAGTTGTGCACTACATGTCTTTGGTGCTGCAGCTTGTCTTGTCTGCATTAATCTTGAGATGTTCTATCATGCATGTAACAGGGAGAAAATCTTGCGGCAAGACGACGTTCTGTTAGAAGTGTGAGGCTTTGTCAGATATCTTCAAGTCTGACAGTCGCTCGTGAGATTTCCCTTTTTTTTTTATTCTGCAGTCTTGTAGCATTTTATGAAAATGGCAGCTAAATGTTACTGTGAAAGAGACAGCATTGTTATCCCTTCAGCGTGTCAGATGAAGGATGTACCTGCTGATTGTGTAATGTACAGATGTAGACTGTCAGTATGGGGGAGCCAGCAACGGCCTCTGGCTATTCTGACATTTGCTAGAACAGTGGGGGCAGATTTATGTAAATGGGAACCTTAGAGAAGTCAGTGTGGGGACTTCTGATGGAGATATCTCACAGATGGGTTATCCCAAGATCATAGAGTTACTAAGATCCATTCATTTTTTAAGTTTAAAGAACATGGAGTGACATGCATAAGAAATAAAGCGGATTTAACCATGAAAGATACAGTGATGTCAGTGGCCAGAAACCCTCAGTGGGTGTATGGGGCCTGGGCACAGATCACAGAGTGAAACTGGGTCAATATGAGGGGGGGGGGGGTGTTTAAGTTGCATGTAGGTGTGCAGCTCTCAAAATGGAGGAGTGTGGCCCCCTCTGTAACAAATAGGAACAAAGACAGGAGGCAAGCAATGGTTGACAAAGAGCCTCCGCTCGAAATGCATCCCATTGTTCCTGTTGAGCCCTCCAGCACCTGTAAGCAGTGAGTGATCTCATCCCTAACCAGGAAGTGATGTCATCCTGGAAAACACATGGCCATGAGAGATCAATCCTTTTAAACCTCCTTTAATGTAAGTATTTTTGTATTTTGTTTTATTTTATTTCTGATTATTTAACCATTTACAGTACCTTACTTTGCTGTACTAGGTGGTGTGCCTCGTGTCCTTGTTCCTACTTGTCTCCACTGTGTTCAAAATATGGAATTTCAGGTCGTGGGCGGCATGGCCTATTTTTACAATGTGATCACAGGCAATGGCCCTTTGAAAACCAAAGGCAATGGCCTTCCGAAAACTTCTGAGTGCATTAAGGTAGCCATACACATGATGATCCTCCTTCGATAGACGAAGGACCGACTGCAGCATGAAGATGTCATCGCGCTGCAGCCGGTCGCTCAGAGGATTGACAATCACCCATTGTGTACCGGACATTACTTTGGATGGGGGCGCCATGGGCATTCAAAATATGCATGCAGCACTACGTTATGGGTTAAATAAATTTGCCGCATGCTAACACAACACAGCGCACGCAACTGTCAGTGTTATTTTTTACAGTTACTGACTTTTTTTTTGATAAAGGGGGCAAAATGGCCCTTTTGATAATAAAGATTGCCGCCCGCCGATCTAGCACATGTGATTAAATTCAAAGTGAAGTTGAAATTTTGATTTGAAAAGTTTCTTTGAACTTCATTTAATGCAAAAACCAATGCTAGAACAGTAAGCCTTCCGCACATCCAGCAATTGTGGCGATGATACTTGTTAAGGGGCCCCCCAAGAAACTAAGGGCCCCCATACACCTTTAGATTTCTCTGTCAGATTTCCTTTAGACCTCTTTCTGTTTTACCAAAACCATGTAATATGAGGGACTTTCTAAACCATCAAGGCTACCTGTGTTCAATTGCAGAGGACCCTATACTACACAGTTGTTGGTAGATCTAAAGAATATCTGACAGAGAGATCTAAAGGTGTATGGCCAGCTTTAGTCAAGAAAGTTTGGGAGCTTCTCCTTAATATGCCAACCAACAGGCTTCACGCTGGACACTAATTACATATCCGTCTCATTCATCTGATTTTTTTCCCTAGAATTCATCTCTTCTTTACGTCTCTGACCTTCACAGATCCCGAAGCAGCTGAGGCCTCACTTTATCCCCCCCCCCCCAATAAAATAAATAAATAAACCCTCTCCGACTGGCTCTCTATATTTCTGACTTCTGACTTTGAACCAGAAACGCAGCGGGCGGCGAGCAGCCGGAATATTTCCTTGGAATGTCTTCGGATCTGCTAATCCTGACTCCGGAGACCCACTTTCTCTTTATTTGATGATGTAAGTAATTATTCTTCCAGAAAATCACTGAGGGCTCAACGCAAAAGTTCTGTTCAGGAATGATGAGGGAATTATAGAGCAATAATGGAATGTAGAACAATTGTTTTAACCCCTTCCTGGACTATCTCATCTGCCATCGCAATATGCTGAGCTGGGGATGTTTTGTTCGGGATGATTGCGAGACCGTTTTGCATAACAATCAAACAAGATGGATTATTTCAGGATGAATAAACTTTTTATTTAAAGGGAAATTCCAGTTGAGGGAGAAGCAAATTATCTCCTCCAGATCAACATGTTGTTCAAGGCCTCCATAGAGCAGCAGCGTTCTTTATAAAGCATCCATTGCTCGAGTAGAAAAGCCTGTTCCCTGCCACCATGGTGTAGGGAAAGACACTTGTTCTCAATATAAAAGCAGAGGTCTAAAGCTAGCCATACACGGCACGGATTCCCTGGCTGATCGATTCAGCACCCGATGGATTCCGGCGATTCCGCCGGCATCCACAGGTGAGAACGATTAGCCAATTAGGGAATCCGATCGTGGCAGCCCACCTTGTACGGCCGGATCCGGGAGGGATCCGTGTCCGATGGATCGCCTCCCTGACCACAACGCCCCCTGATCAGAGCAGAATCGGACCCGAAAAGACCAACAGGTTGGTTCTTCCTCGGATCCGATTCTGTGCCCCTGATCCATCGGATGCGGTCGGACGGGCAAGGTGGGCTGCAGGGGATTCCGGCATGATGGATCCGCGTGCACGCGCCCGGAATCCATCGCGCCGGAATCCGGCACGATACCGTGCCGTGTATGGGGGCCTTAACTTGCCCTCTAGACCTATAGCACTACAATGATTAACTCAAAGCTGATTGGACAGCTCTAGAATGGACTACCGAAGTAGTGTCAGATCTATAGAGAGAATCCAAGTATCAATAGAGAGAGATAGGTTCCATCTCTGGAACCATGGCAGAGAGCACATTGTGTAGCACAATAGGTTTTACACTTAGCCAAACATTTTGACTAGCTAAATTTGGGAGAATTATAATGACATTTCTATTAAAAGTAAGGGAACTCTCTTGATTGGAAATGGCCATTAATTGGTAAGCATATTCCTTGTCTTATTGACAAATGCTGGGTAGAATTCCACAACCACAAGCCTCACCATTAACTATAACAGATCAGCTAGGCTCCAATTGCCTATTGGTTGACCCAATGCTGTGTACCATATGCGGTGGAGTACCAGCAGGGCCGGGCCGACACAGAGGCTGAAGAGGCTCCAGCCTCTGGGCGCTGCTCAGGTCTGGGCGCTGCTCAGGGGGTTAAACTTCTGACGGCTCCATCTCGTCCTGCACTTTCCTTTCTTCTCAGTTGACGAGATGGAGCCGTCCAGCTAAGCTCAGATCAGCTCTAAGCTGGCCGATGTCTCCCCTCTCCCAGCCCAATTTGCATATGAATGTTCCGCGGCCGGGGGGCATGGTCTTTGGGTCAACAGGTGCACATTAAAAATCCAGGTAAATGGTGGATAGCTTGATATTGATCATTGACTTAGCGGTCCATCCATTGATGAGCATGTGGCCATAAAGAGTATTTATACGCCTTCTTTTGATTCACCCGAAATGTAGTTATATAATTAAATCTGAATTCTTCTAAATGTCATAAAATTATTAGACAGACACCTCTGACCTTTGCTTTATTACTCATTAAGTTCTGTTAATTCTTCTTTTTTTATACAATCTCTTTGAGAATATGGCGGCACAACACAAAGTGCATTACTTGTGCAAATATTGTGACATCGATACCGAACGCTCGTCGCTCAGAGAGTCCGGTGTCCTTGCAGAGACGCCAATCTGCAGTCCAGAACTGGAGACAGATGCTCGATTCCTGCAGCTCCGGTCCCCCCACTGTCTCCAGCAGTATTTTATAAATTGATTGGCCTGGGGGGAACCATCAATGCTGAGCTGTGGAGGGACAACTCTGTCTGTCTAAATCGCAGAGACATAATGGACGGCGAGAGACAGACATTAATGAATCCCTAAGTTAGATTGAGCTAATGCTGGCCATAGACATGCCGATAAACGGCCGGATTTTAATCCGACCGACGGGCGTGCGCGCTCTCGCCGTCGGTCAGGTTAAAATCCGGCCGTTTATCGGCATGTCCCCACATGGGGCGACAGATCCCTGTCGCCCCACTTCTCGGCCGGCCAGAGATCCTACATGTCGTAAAATCTGAGCCGATGGGAGCCGATTGCCATAAGCAGCAATGAAGACGGCGTCTCCATCGCTGCTTATGGCCGGCACACAAAGGGTGCCTGGCCGATTGTGGGGCCCCAGAATGCAATGGGAGGCTAACGTGATGACGTCATCACGTTAGCCTCCCGGAGCGATATCGGAGGGCGATATCGCTCCAGCTCGCCGTGTGTATGGCCGGCATAAGACTACAGTACCGTTACAGAGGATAGACCTATATACTATATACTTATTTATATTACTTATATAATAATACTAAATTCATTTTAATTGTTAGTATTAAGTTTATTGTTAGTTAAATATATATAACACATCCCTGCTATTTCAGAAAAGTATAAACGGTATTGGCCCGGAGCCAAGTGCACGTAGGGGAAGGGCACTTGACTGGGGCAGTCCGGGCGGTAGAGGCTCACCTACGTCGCACGTCTTTGACGTGCGATTGGGCGGTGCCTCTTTGAAATTTAAGGCGGCAGTGGAAGGTGATGATCCCCTTTCGGCCGGAATCTCCCTCCCTTTATCTGGGTCTGTTTCCTTTCTTCTATTTTGTTTCTTCTAGGGTACTTGCCTAATGCTTTGTTTCTCCGTCACAGCGGGCGGGTCCTTGGCAGTGTTCTTGGGGTTAGACGTGTGGGAAGGTCGGTGTGGTGACGTCCTCATGGTGGGGCAGTCACTTTGTTAGTACTCTGAGCGCGTGTAAGGGTCAATGACTAGTGATGGCCCGAACTGTTCGCCGGAGAACTATTCGCGGTGAACATTGCATGTTCGCGTTCGCCCATGTTCGTGAACATATGGCGAGTTCGGTTCGCCCC
>CM070040.1:3972919-3985107 GCA_036250615.1 Ptychadena robeensis | reverse complement strand
CAGCGGAAGATATAATACCAGTGCTCTGTCCCACCCAGCAGAAGATATAATACCAGTGCTATGTCCCACCCAGCGGAAGATATAATACCAGTGCTATGTCCCACCCAGCGGAAGATATAATACCAGTGCCGTGGTTCAGTGGTCTGACCAAATAGAGATGGTCACATTTTTAAACTAGCTGACTTTGTGAGCTGATTGGAAACCCCCGGAACATGGAATCATCACCAAAAATGCTGGAGATGTAGAGAAGGGTTGTGGGAACATGGGAAAATAAAAGAAATGAAGTTCAAATTTAAACTATGGCACTATGTGCAGGGGTGCACATAAGTGGTACTCTGGTACTTAAAAGGGGCCAAAACCTAGCTCTGCGTACCTGCATTATTGTTACACAGCTCATATGTGTACTAACAACTTGGAGGCGCTCCGTGTCTGGGCGGCCGCAGCTAAATGTTACATGTATACTATTTATGTCACTTGGATAACCGCAGGGAAACATGAGTAACTATGAAAGGTTGCAGTTAGGGGGGTGACATTGGGAATGTAAATTACTAATCCAAAATAAAAAAGATTGGACTTCTAAGGTTGTTGGAGATCTGGGGGATGAAAGTCAGAGTAGGCATATGTCAGGGTAAAATCTGACAAGAGAAAAGAACTGTGTGACAGCTGGAATATGACTGTAAAAGGTTGACATTTGGACTGCAGGTAGTCTCAGGGATTTGTTACTAACACCTGAAAATGTCAGGGTTGTACTACTGAGGCATGAGATCTGGGGGTTCAAACATGTTGTACTGTGTCAGCTAATCGGATGCTCAATCAAGAACAGGAAGGTCCATCTGCAGCACCACCTACCATGCAGGAGGCTGACGCAGAGGATAGTGAGGGAGACAGTGAGAAAGACCACCCTTCATATGGGGTGAGCGATAAACACCATTATTATCTATTATTATTATCTTATTACACAGCACTTTATAGAGCATAAATAGTCATATGACTTACTGTCTCTCAGAGGAGCTGACAATCTAATGTCCCTAACACATAGGTCACATGTAACTAACATAGGAGAATCTTTATTTGGGGAAGCCAATTAACCTACTGCATGTCTTTGGAGTGTGGGAAGAAACTGGAGTACCCAGAGGAAACCCACACAGACACAGGGAGAACATGCAAACTCCTTACAGATAGTGTCCAGTCCAGGATTTGAACCTAGGACTCTAGCGCTGCATGGTCAGGGTGCCACCCTGCTGCCCCACCATCTCCTGGTACTCATCTGAGGAGCTCACTAAAAAAGTTATGTGCACCCCTGACTATGTGCACTCATTGCTTAGAACGAATGGAGGGGAGCATCTATTCAACATGATGACAAAGGGCCAGAAAAGAAATCTAAACAGGTCGGATCCAGCTCCTGGGCCTAAGTTTGCCCAATCCCTAGCTTCTCCACCAAGAGTTTCAACATGAGTTATGCTAGCCATACACAGCCCGATAAATATCCCGATCAACCAAGCCCGATCGAAGTTTTTGGTTAATCAGGCATAAATCTGGTTTTGCCCACATGGTCCGACAGAGCTTTCCAGATCAAAATTTAGCAGAAAATCGGGCATCACATGATCGGACATGTTGGAAAATTTTAATCGGTCCGGTTACATCGTTCTACTTTTCTTGTAGCGCCCGACTAAATGAACACGATCATCCCCGATATTACTATTACTTCCCATTGAATGAAAAATTGGACGACAAAAATGACGATAAACTCCGACTATGATGTACGATCAAAACTGTTACATCGTTCAAAAATAATTTTTTCTATGTGGGGATTCTTTGTTAGATCATCCGAGAAAACGACAAATTTTTTATCGGCAAACTTCGATCGGGCTTGGTTGATCGGGCTATTTATCGGGCTGTGTATGGCTAGCATTAGAGGAGGAATTAAGATAACCATCTTTGAGTTGAGTCTCTTGGGTCCACTGGGGTGATTAACATCAAAATCAAGAAGACTTTTTCAGAAACTTCAGCCTCACCCCCTATTGATATTTGTAGTAACAGACGCCATTACTGAGTGTTCTTCTACAGGAAATCCGACCCAAATCAGGACACGGAATTGATATTTGGTACGCAGTTCGTGGAGCTAAACCGCACAACTTGTCTTTAAGGAGAGAGGAAAACGACTGTGCCAGGTTTTATTTTTTTATTCATCATAGTCCAACTCTGAACATTAACCTCCAAAAACTCCACTGTTTTCAGAACATAATGATCGCCGAGCTACAATTATCCAAAGTATGTTTGAACCCTTCAAATGAACACTTTAAAGGTCATACGAAATTGCAATATGTTATTGAATGCTTTTACTGGCTAAAGATGGCAGAGGAGTGTGTTCTGAAGAATTGATAGATCTGTTAGAACTGCTTCACGGCCGGTAAAATTGGGTCAAAGTTTTTTGTTACGTATCAGATTGACAGTTGTAAATATGAATCTGTTCCTGCCACCAGAACAAATACATTCTTCGAATTACATTATGGATAGATTTCTATCATTTGTTATCTCTTTTTAATGCATTTTTGTTCTGATTTTTATCCAACTTCCAACCATATAAGGCCCCCATACACCTTACAATCTTTCCATACAATTTCTGTAAAATCAAATTTTGTTCTACCAAAACCATGTAATATGAGAACCTTTCTAATCCTTCCAATCACTACAGTGATATATACCTTCCAATCACTATGTATTCTATCAGGGAGGACCCGGCACTACATAGCAGTGATATATACCTTCCAATCACCGTGTATTCTATCAGGGAGGACCTGGCACTACATAGCAGTGATATATACCTTCCAATCACTATGTATTCTATTAGGGAGGACCCGGCACTACATAGCAGTGATATATACCTTCCAATCACTATGTATTCTATTAGGGAGGTCACTACTGTTGGTAGATCTAAAGGAAATTGTATGGAGTGATCTAAAGGTGTATGGGGGGCTTATATCTGAAACTTTTAGCAATAGCAAAATTATTAAATAAACTGAGGTTGCGAGGTCCTGAGAGACGCTCATACCTGCACCATACCTCCTTAAACCATTCTGCAATGTTACACCGCTTTCTTTAACCTCCTTATTGCTCTACTGAGTGGTTGATGGCCGGCGGATGGGAAAAGTCAGACGTCTACCTGTTTGTGGGGAGATTCATATCCCCTGCCTGTCCGTGGAGAATTTGAATCGAAAAAAAAAAAGAAAGTGACGTCACCGACATGTATGGGGAGCTTAACATTAAGTTTCCTGCTGTAAATGTTGTTTCTGTCTTCTGGTCCTACTACTGAAGTAAATTAAACTTTAGGATCATCAACCAACATAAAAAAATGAAATGGAACTTTTTGGGTTGACTTCTACACCATCATTTTTGAGTAAAGCTGCTATAAAGGCCACGGGATCAACAGTCAACACTGTCAGCGGTTACCAACGATGAAATACATATCCGAAGTTTAACTTTGTTCCTGATGTGACATTCAGGCGCGGTCAGAAAAGTTCCCTCTCGCCACAAAGCGCTGTGTTGACACCGTCTGCTGCCTTTGTTTTCTGCACTATCCGCGTTCTGTAGAGCATGAGATTCACTGAAATGACAAAACTCAATATGCCGAGAGTCTGTGACCTTCAGAGACCTTCAGACATCAGTAAATGGCAAGTTTATTTCATTGTACTTCTCCGGAGGTGAAGACTCGGAGATGAAAAGCCACCAACTGAGAGCCAGAGCGCGGGCGGAAGACGATGAAAAGAGACCCGGTCCTAATAACGAGCTCGATCCGCGACCACTGAAGTCTCAGCAAATAAAGATGACTTCTGATTGGTCGCTAGAAGTTGTACTTTTCAGAACATCATTAGATCTGTTTTTTAATGATAAACTCCAAGCAGATACAAAGCTCAACCATTTCATTTCAAATGTAATAAGAAATTATCTAATGTAGCTCCAACGAAACCATAACTCCTTCTACGTACCATTATGTGTAGATGTCTTATGTGTAGATCTAGATCAGTGTGGGCAACTGAGTTGATATGGAGGGCCACAAGTGCGGCCCTCGGCATCACTAAAGGGCCGCACATAACATCGATCCAGACCCTCCCCTCATTGAAGTATCTCAGCAGATGGTGGACCAGATCCCGACACCCCCCTCCCCTTCGGCCCCTGGGTGCAGCGCTCATATGCAGACCTGGTTTCCCCTATCAACATTGACAACTTTACTGATGTAGGACCACCAAAGCTGATTAGGAAAGCTAAGTCAGCATCTGTCCACTTCACAGGTGAGTTGCTATGCCCTATGCATTAACAGGTTTTGAGGGCCTCATGTGGAGGACCAAGAGGGGCCGCCGAACAACCTCAGGTTGGGCACCTAGGATCTAAATTGATCTGAGATCTAAAGTGGATGGTGGAGGCCTGATCTAAGGCTGACCAACAACCAGCCTGCCCAAAACCTACTGTTTCTAGTGGGTAGTGATGGCCGACTATCGGCCACGTCCGTTTGCAAACAGGCGGATCAGCCTCAGAAGAAAGTCAGGCGTACATCTGTATTTCAAATTTTCATCAGAAACACTGGAAGTGACGTCACTGTCGTCACTGGCGTCACTTCCGGTACCTGGAACACACAGTTCCGGTTTTCTAAATGATTTTTTTCACTAGAAGACTGGGGTCTCTGGTGAAAGAATTCTTCCTCTGTCTGGATCTTACTGCTCCTGATCCAGCCAGTGGAAGAATAATAAACTTCTTCTCGCCAGTGAACGGGGCGAGTCCAACACCCCTTCTGTTCAACGGGAGAAGAAAAGTGTCACTTCCGCCTTGCGTACAGTTCAGCCATCACTACCAGTGGGTAGAATACAGCCAGGTTCTAACCTCACTTCATTGAAAAAAAAGAGAGCAAACTCACCCTGGGATCTGGGAATACTTACATATTATCTGCAAGCCTGCAGTGATTCTGAAGCTCGGCGGAACCGTAGACCGCTTTTGGCACCATCAGTGGTGCTGAAAGAGGAGGGGGCGCCACTGACCTTCATATTAAGGAGGCGCCAGTGATGTGTAGAGGGAGGGCAGGGAAAACCATCACAATATATACAATGTACCCTGTATTGATTGCCCATACCGCCATGGAGGTAAAGGCAGTGCAGGATGGGCCTACCATCTTACTATAGTCCTTCCACTTAAAGACCACAGGGGGCAACCCCCTCCCAGAAAGTCACATAGTATCCAAGCTTGGGTAACACTGGGTATAAACAATACAATTCCCCCCGTGTATTTTCCTTTAAGTACTTTCTTCCGTTCCTGGATGGAGCGTATGTCATTGGTGGTGTGGAGGAACCGGACTGAGGGAGCTCTTAAATACGCCTCCTTCTCTGATCATCAGAATAATAAAAGATCCCCCTGAAATCTACATGAACCTTGTCTTTGGACATGGCTTTATTGGTGGTGGACTAAGGTCCGACATGTCTATAATTTGGATAAGATCCATGAA
Organism: Ptychadena robeensis; assembly: GCA_036250615.1. Taxonomy (NCBI): domain Eukaryota; kingdom Metazoa; phylum Chordata; class Amphibia; order Anura; family Ptychadenidae; genus Ptychadena; species Ptychadena robeensis. The sequence continues at coordinate 3,979,616 of CM070040.1, read as the reverse complement.
TGTTTAGATTTGAGTTGACCTGAGATCTCATATATACGGTAATGTTCACTGGTCAAACAGTTGTCCAATGTTTCTAAAAATTGCATCTTATTTGGAAAAGTTTAGCTTTGTACTTGTGTTGAGCTCGAATAAACTTGAGAATTTGTGAATTTCACAAATATATTTATGTACCAGGTTGGAGATGTAAGGAGGACAGGAGGTGTGGGGGACAGTTAGGGGTGTATTTATGTACCAGGTTGGAGATGTAAGGAGCACAGAAGGTGTGGGGGTAATACAGAGCTAGGAGGCTGACTATTCATAACACTCCTTCATTACCAAGTTTTAAACTTCTCTGCAGTTTTCCAAACTCGAAACACGAAAAAACAAAAGTTAACCGAATGTTTCATTATCTGAACGTCGCTTGGTCAGCTTCATTAAATATTGACTTTCAAGAAAGACATTTCTGTCTCTTAAAGCAGATAAAACTATATATATATAAAAACATGTTTTCGCTGTTTGTTTACTTGGAACGTCTTCCTTGACACTTGCTGCACTTTTGTCCTACCTTCTAATGGGAGAGATTCTTTCAGGATAATCACGATTCCGCTCAGATTGTTATGTGTAGAAACATTTATCACCAATTTAACTTGGAAAAGGGTCTAATTTACAGAAAATGTTTCTACAATGAAAAGAAAAAGCTGCTTCTGCCATACAACAAAGAATACACAGCGCCCATCTGGAGTAATGACCTGTCCCGTATTTCAGCCACGTTCGTGCGTCGGCATCCAGTCCTACAGTTTTGCTGACCGCTGCAAAATTTTTAAGAAAGTTTCCTGCGGTGAAAGTGAGCAGACAGCGGAAAGATGGACAGTCGCTTTCAAACACCTAGATTACCATTTGTCTCGGAGGGCTCATAACTCAACGCTGGGTTTATAAGAATTCCGGACGATTTGCTGATACCAAGCTTCTACCGGGTCCTTCTCTCGGGATCCGCTTGGCCCGGTGTGACTTGTCTCTTTTTTAAGGAAAACTTTTAGAAGGAAGGTAAAGGTGAGGGTAGGTGACAATGAAATCTGTGAGGAGAAGTCTAAAAAGAACAGTGAGAGCTTAAAGTTGATGAATAGAACCGCCGGGGGCGGAGCCATTGAGCCCCATGTAACAAGGGACGAAGTTTAATTTTCTTCGAGATTCTTCTTTACTCGATGTCAGAGCGTAGGCCAATATACATCTCTATCAGATTATTATTATTATCATTTATTTATATAGCGCCAGCATGTTACGCAGCGCTGTACAATACATTAGAGTGGAGATACAACACAATATAACACACAGGTACAGGCTATGGCACATGAGGAGTAGAGGACCCTGCCCGGGCGGACTTACAATCTAATAGGTTGGGGAACAAGGTATACAATAGGTGGGGGGGGGGGGGTGGGACTGGCATGGTGGTGATGTTAGGTAGGAGAAGATGGGTAGGAGAGGCTGAAGAGGTGGGTTTTTAGAGCTTTTTTGGAGGTGGCAAAGGTAGGAGCAAGTCTGATGGGGCGAGGGAGGGAGTTCCAGAGAGCAGGAGCGGCCCTAGAGAAGTCTTGGAGCCGTGCATGTGATGAGGTTATTAGCGGGGATGTCATTAGTAGGTCACTATTCGTCTAGACTAGACTAGACTAGACCATGGGGTAATCAGGGAGAGCTCCAGTGGGGCCCTGTGGTTGCCTGGGTTCAGTAGTTCCATACTTTCCTCACTGAACTATTACCAAATCAGTGCAGGGAGCGCCCAGAGGGCCATGACTACACCACAGCTCAGTCCAGCTCCACAACTCCATCCCGAACCCACTTCTGTGTACCTTCTGTACACCCACACCATGACTAGATGCCATCCCTTCAGTCAGTCGCAGGAACACCTCAGTGATAACCGGCCCAACAATATTTATATATATATATATATCAGTCCACAAAGGTTCATAAATGAAGGAAAGGAGTTTACTGAACATGTAGAACTCAGGATATAGTCAATATCCGGTGCATCAGCTTAAACGTTGCAAACAGTTGTAAACATCCTTAGCACTACCGGGCTTCTCCTTTCAGGTGGCCATCACAGATATTCCTCTTTCTTCTTTTCTCCCACAATAATAATAGCCACACCTGGGGGAGTACAGCAAGGTGCCTTATGTAGAAGAGACTCACATATAAAGTCCAAGTCTGTCCAGGAGCCTCATACAAGAGATGTTTACCTCATGAATCCAAATGTTTACCTCATGAATCCAGGAAGACCATTCCCCCTAAAATGGCCGCCCAAATCTTGTGAGACTGTGAACTCTAACTGTACACCGTACCCTAAATGATGGATTACCTCTAGTGGGCAACTAAGGAAATTGCAGGCAACTACATAAAAATAAGACTATAGTAGCCATTAGAGATGGTCCAATTTTTCGACTTGCTAACTTTGTGAGCTGCTTGCGAAGCCCCTAAACAAGGTATCATCACCAAAATTGCTGGAGATGTAGAGAAGGGTTGTGGGAACATTTGAAAAAAAAAGTGTTGCTCTATCACATGTAGTTTTTGCATAAATTAAGATTTTCGAAATTTTGACTTGACTTTGAGCCTCATTTGTGCAAAAACTGTTTGTGGTAGAGACATACTTTCTTTTTTGTATCATACCCCCAACCCTTCTGTACATCTCCAGAAAGTTTGGTGTTGATACCATGTTCAGGGGCTTTGCAATTAACTCGAAATCGTTGAAATGGTCAAATAAAAATAAATAAATTCGACCATCTCTAGTAGCCATCAGCATCCTAGACTGTAAGAGGCAGAGGTACCTAATATCTGTCACACTCTCTACTGCAATGTTATGGGACATTTTTTTAAACCCCTTTTACATCCATGTTTTGGAATTGGCATCGACTTTTTCTAGCACATCCCCGTCATAGATGACACAGGGCATGTGAAGGGAGAGCCGCGGTGCGTGTTTAAAAAAACCCTCATAGGGTTAATCTGTGATACAAACACTTTGAGGTCTGATCAGTGATTCGCGGGTGATAAAAAAAAGTGGATGATTTCATAGAAAACTTTTTCCGTGAACCGGACCTGGAGGCCAATTTCATAAAAAGGCGCAAACTTGCTGGCGATTTTGCTGGTCGTGTTTATTTTCTGAATAACAAGTTATAATTAAATCTGAAGCTTTTCAGCTCAAGGGTCCTCGTAACTTGTGCACTGCAGGAGGGTGATAGTGGCGTTCTTGATTTACAATATTTCTATGGAATAAAAAAAAGAGACTTCTTCTGCCTTTTATTATCATTTGTTTTTGGTGGCCAATGGAAGGTTTCACATCCCTGGCGTTATGCCCGAAGCCACTAGGGGAACAGTTTGATCTTGGATCTCTTAACCTGCAGCGATTCTACATCACTGAATGCCCATGGAGTTCTTCCGGCGCCGAGTCTTCAGTGTCATTGGTGACACCAAAGGGAGGTGGGGGCGGCTCCCTAGACCTCCATGTTGATGGAGGGGGCATCGCTTTTCCGAGCACACAGAGGCAGGGGGGAAGGGGGGTGGGAATGTGATTGCCCGGACAGCGGATGAACCGTATAGTGCCAGGGAAATTTTCCATCAATCTATTGACCATCTCTACTCCTCGCCATAGACCTAAGCATAAAAACTTTTTATGCTTAAGTTTATGGCGAGGACTGGAGATGGTCAATAGAGATGAAGAAAATGTCAACCTCGGCATACAAATTGTATCAATTGTACTTGATTGGTTAACTTCTAAGCTGCATAAAATTTGCATGTTAAAATTTCTGTAACGAAGACCATTGGGTCTCATGGGAAGGTAGTATTCAAATTCGGACACATGGAGATGTACTAGATACATTGGATGGTCCCTTACCTCCCTGGTGGTAGTACCTTCATGGTAGGATCACCCAGTATTATCTTATATTATCATTATTATTTTACACATGTGTGGGAAGTGCTTTTGCAGTGAGAACTAGTGATGAGCAGCACAGGCAATATTCGTAGTCGCAAAATATTGCAATTTTTTCACCTAATATTTGCAATAAATCCATAAATTAAAGAATTTGTGATCTCTGGTCATTATTACTTGCATGTAAACTTACATGTGTACATGTACGTGTACATGTACATGTGCATATTGCCAACACACTGCATGGTATTTCCGGGTACTGATGTAAAAATTCTTGAATATTCATGAGGCCAGGTTAATGAAAACAGATTTAAGTTTGAACCCCTCCCTTCACATGTGAGGACTAGAGATGGTTACATTTTTTTTTTCAAAAATTCGTCGATTTCGATAATTTCGAGTTATTTGTAAAGCCCCTAAACAAGCTAACACCAAACAGATGTAGAGAAGGAAGACACAAAAGTTGGTGGTGGGAGTATACACCTCCATCACCATTGGGACTTTCAGGGCACTGAAGACATAGAAGTATTTCTAAAAAGTTCAATTTATTGTTAATATATCAAAAAAATATATAAAAGTACAAGTACATCACAATATCGGTCAGAGGCTCTGACCGATATTGTGATGTACTTGTAATTTTATATATTTTTTTGATATATTTACAATAAATTGAACTTTTTAGAAATACTGGTATGTCTTCAGTGCCCTGAAAGTCCCAATGGTGATGGAGGTGTATACTCCCACCACCAACTTTTGTGTCTTCCTATAGTACTTTGGGGACGTGGCACATGACACTGTAAACATACTTCTTACCCCTTTCCCTCTTCACTCGATATTCCTCCAAGATGTAGAGAAGGGTTGGGGGTATACTACAAATAAAGTATGTCTCTAACACAAATAGTTTTTGCACTAATGAAGTTCAAAGTCAAGTAAAAAATTAAAAAAATCTGAATTTCGACTTTATTTTTTAACTTAATTTACGTAAAAACTCCATGGGCTAGAGCAACACATTTTTTTTCAAATGTTCCCACAACCCTTCTCTACATCTCCAGCAAGTTTGGTGATGATATCATGTTCAGGGGCTTTGCAATCAGCTCACAAAATATGCAAGTCTAAAAATTCGACCATCTCTAGTGAGGACCTAGAGAACCAATGCCTGCATTCACATGAAGATCAATGGTGTGCCCCCCCCCCCTCCCATCAATGATGCCGAGGAGGTGAAATCCGGAAGGATCGGCAAAGCGCGCCAACACTGAGGGACACTGCATGCTCCATTTGGCCAGGTTAGCAATCCCAGGTAAGTGTCATATCTGTAAACTTTTCCTTTCTTGAGTAAGGGAAAAATGACATTTAGCACAAGAAAGTGCTGGACTTACGCGTTCCAAATACAGGAAGTGATGTCACAGATGTCTGTGGTACCTTGTGGAGTTCCGACATATCAAAGTTCCGAATAAAAAGTTGGAACTCCAACCATCTCTATGGCTCTTTAGGCGGCATCTTGGCTACGCACCCCATCCTCTTGATTCTAGTTCAGTGGTTGGCAACCTTTTTCGATCAGCGACCCTGAAACTGACGTCGCGAATAGTGTTGAGCTCGAATAGCCGACATTCGAGAATTTGCAATATTTCGTGAATGTGCGCTCGGATATTCGTCATGGCGGATATTCGTCATATTATGCTTCAACATTGTTTACCAGAAATATTGTTTTACTGTAACGGCAGAAAGATGAAGAACGTTCGGAAAGCCACTAGAGATGGTCGAATTTTTCGACTTGCAAACTTTGTGAGCTTATTGCAAAGCCCCTGAAAATGGTATCATCACCAAACTTGCTGGCGATGTAGAGAAGGGTTGGAGGAACATTTGAAAATAAACAGTTTTGCTCTAGCACATGGGGTTTTTGCATAAATTAAGTTCAAAGTTAAAGTCGAAATTCTGATTTTCGAATTTTTTACTTGACTTTGAACCTTATTTGTGAAAAAACTATTTGTGTTAGAGACATACTTTCTTTTTTGCTGCATACCTCCAATCCTTCTCTACATCTCCAGCAAGTTTTGTGATGATACCATGCTCAGGGGCTTTGCAATTAAGACGAAACCGACGAAATGGTCGAATTTTTGAAAAAAATTTCGACCATCTCTAAAAGCCACACAAGGACTTTCCACCAAACAGACTGTTGCGCTCCGCGTTCACTCCGGGGCATTTCCAGCTTTTAATAATGCGAAAAGGTTGTAAAGAAAAAAAAAATTACTTTGCTTTCTTTATTTCTGACGTTCAGCCCTATCTTCTCTATAAATCCGTCCTTATTACAGAAAGTGTCAGGTACGGCAGAGCGGCCCACAGGCTCAGATTATACATGCTCAACTTCTCCGCTAGCCAACAAAATAGAAGCGAGATATTTGATGTCTAAAAGCCCTGATGAAACAGGACAGTAATTACGGCGCCACTTCAAACTCCTCGCTTTCCCTCTTTTTTTTTTGCCGGAGATTTATTCCGACCTGTTGCGGAGCTCGTGTTTAATTTTGTACTACACAGAGCCAGATGCATCAAAGTAATGTTCACAGAGGCTCGTCTGTCCCTGGGCAACTTTTGAAAAGACCTTTTACAACTTGTGACCTAAAACGATGGTGACAAGTTTGAGAGCTGCTCTCTGCTTGTCAGTCCGCGGCCTGATCGGGATTAAACATTCACAGCAACGTGCATGTGAAAATGAACATTATGTAAGTGCATATCAGCCCGGATTTAGTTCATGTTTAAAGCTGGCCATACACCTTCAGATTTCTCTGTCAGATTTCCTTCAGATCAGAT
>CM070040.1:3921719-3934386 GCA_036250615.1 Ptychadena robeensis | reverse complement strand
CGGATATTCGCGAAATTACGCGAATTCGAATATTGCCTAGTCGCTCATCACTAGTCCCCAAACTGGGGGACCCGAAGGTACTCCAGGGGGGGTCACAGGCCCTCATTCTTAAAATTAGTTTGAATAGGGAGGGGGGGGCTCAATAATGTTCCTAAACAGAAAAGGAGAGGCCCTGCAAGGAAGTTTGGAAACCACTGGCATAATCTATGTGCTCCACATTGATTAAAACCATACTCCCCCTACAGGGTAATTTGGGGATTTCCAATCCCTTTGGAGCTAATAAGAAATATAATTTTTCACCTGAACAAGTGAAAATTATTAAGAATATTTGTGTTTGGAGGGGCCCTATGCAAAATGATTGTCTGGGGCCCCCTGTTGAAAGTTGTTGAGCGGAGGGGGGGTGTGAAAGAAAAGTTGTTGGGGGGGTTGTGCTAGTAGAATAGAAATGGCCCTGATTGGTAGAAAGCACAACCAATAATGAGGGCACAGAGGGGCCAATGTGTCAGATGTTACAGATCATACATAGGATTATGACTAATTACAGGTATTAATCACTCCTGCTAATTGCTGTATAATGTTTCCAGTGTGAGTCTGAGATCCACGCTCGATTTTCTTCCTGTTTACTAATGGCAGTGGGCGTGCTGGCGGCCTGCAGCTGAAAGGGAATTCCCGAAGCTGCCTCACGGTGTTATTATAGGCCAGTTGGCACAATACCAAGACGGAGCGGGCAGCCAGCAAGCTGCCCATCATTTAGGAAAACTAGCAAAGTCTACAGATCAAGTTAAAGCAGACCTGGCGTGACAATCAAGGTGCTGTTATCTCTGACTTGCTGATCCAAACCGAAGAAGAAAAAATTGGTAGAAAAAAAAAAAAGCTTTCCTGCCCTTTTCCAGGGATCCAGGAAAAGGGGAATAGAAAGCAATGGTCCCCACACATGTAACGAGCGGCGGCTGGTTTCACCGATCACAGGTGCCCACATAGGGCGACAGGTGCCCAAAGCTTGGTCGGCCAGAGAACGGACATGTCCTTAAATCTCTGGCCGATGCCATTAGTTTGAATGGGGAGTGGTGTCTATTATTGGCCGGCACACAAAGGGTGCACGCCGATACTCTGTGTGATGGAGAGCAGCGCACTGCTCTCCACAGCTCATCTGTCGGTCCCCACTCACTACTTTAATGCTCATGGATAGTGATGAGCGGCATAGGCAATGTTCTGCTGACTAACAGCCCGATCCACCCCCCCCGCGCTCACTATATTTGACAAATAATGCTTCAATATTCATAAAAGAAATTTGCATGTATGGCCATGCATTGCAATATTAATAAAAATGAATGGTGGCCAGGCCTGTTTCCAGCCTTTTGGGAGCCCTATGCAAGGTTATAGCACGGGGGCCCCCCTAATGGCCGAGATGTTGAGCGGGGGAGGGTTTTGCTATTGTTTGGCCGGCCGAGTTGTTGAGCGGGGGGGGGGTGGATCGGGCTGTTAGTCAGCAGAACATGCATGCGGAGTAGAGCACCGGGAACCATCAGGGGCCCTCCAGGGTATGCTTCTGAGAAGGGGCCCTGATGGTCGCATGTGATATTTACTATCGTGATGCCATTAATATTGCGATACATGACCATACATCTACAGCATGTTCCAGCTCTGTACACTATGCTCAAACATGCTGTAAATTCAAGTGAATGAGTATTTATGTTCTATAAATAAAAATGCACTGAAAATGCATGGTATAGGACGTCATGGTAATAGAGCCATACTTGCACTGCCCCTCCTTCCAAGTCTACATGCATGTTCCAGGGGGAGGAGAGTAAGTGTTGAAAGCTTAAAATATGATTCTCTATGAGTTCTTTCCTGGGCTCTCCACAGTGCTTCTACTTCTAGTCAATACCAGTATATAGTATGTTCTAGCTCTGCACACTATGCTCAAACATGCTGTAAATTCATTTTCTAAGTGAATGAGCATTTCTGTAATTTTTTCCCATTAAAATAACACGCTAAAAATGCATGATATAGGACGTCAAGGAATTAGAGCCATACTTGCGCTGCCCCTCCTTCCAAGTCTGTATGCATGTTCCAGGAGGAGGAGAGTTAAGGCCCCCATACACGGGTCGGATTCCGGCCGGATTCCGGGCCGATCGATTCCGGGCGCGTGCACGTGAATCGATCGTGCCGGAATCGTGTGCATCCCACCTTGTCCGTCCGATCACGTCCGATCGTTCGGGGGCCCAGAATCGGATCCGTCAGAGAACCAACATGTTGGTCTTTTTGATCCGATTCTGCACACATCAGGGGGAGTTGCCATTTGTAAGGTGGAATCGGAGGTGGAATCGGACACGGAATCGTGCCGGAATCCGTTGGACAAGGTGGTATGCAGCGATCGGATACTCTTAATTGGCCGATTGATCACACCTGCGATTCCCGGCAGAATCGCCGGAATCGATCGGATGATGAATCGATTGGACATGGAATCCGACACGTGTATGGCTAGCTTTAGTGTTGAAAGCTTAAAATATGAGTCTATGGGTTCTTTACTAGGCTCTCCACAAAGCTTCTAATCCGAGTGAATACCGGTATACAGGATGTTCTAGCTCTGCACACTATGCTCAAACATGCTGTTAAATCATTTTAAAAATGAATTAGTATTTTTGTTAGTCATTTTTTCCTTAAAAAACATGCTGAAAACGCATGGTATAGGACATCATGGAAATAAAGCCATACTTGCACTGCCCCTCCTCCCATGTCTATATGCATGTTCCAGGAGGAGGAGAGTCAATGTTGAAAGCTTAAAATATGAGTCTCTATGAGATCTTTACTGGGCTATCCAGCGCTTCTACTCTGTGAATACTGGTATACAGCATGTTCTAGCTCTGCACACTATGCTTCCCCCCCTCAAACCATGGGTATGTCTTATGGTCCAGAAATGACCATCCCTTGCTCACATATCTATCCAACAAAGATGGACCAGTTCCTGTGGCACATGGACAATGCTATACTATAAACCTATATAAACGTTGCGTCCTGATCCTCATCCCATCCAGCTCAAAGCTCATACAGTGTAAAGTAGATATTTCTCCATCTTTATTCATAAAATATAATGTTTGACATGCCGTGCTAACCTCCGCATTATTTATCAGCTCTCCCATGGTGAGCGCCATTTCTGTGCAATCTCCCTGGGAAGTCAGGCTGCACGCGCCATATGTTCCATATACCATTCCCATCCCGGAGGTCACATCGCAATCTCGCTTGTCTATGACTGCCGAGCTTACTCTTCCCGGCTAAAGACGAATGGAAATGTGAAGAGCAGAACAGATTTCTGGAACCCTGCTGAGAAACGTACTTCCAGAAGAATTCCATCGTACCAATGGGCTTCAATGCTTATTCAGAGAAAGTAAGGCCAACTCATAAAAAAAATCCATTAACCTCCCTGACAGGTCCAGAAAATATTCTCCTATGACCATCCCCAGGGGTTGGGATGGATAGTGATGGCCCCAGCACCATCACTGATGGATCCAGGAAGCTGATGCTGAATAGACATTCCTGGAAGATGTTGCCTGTAGAGATGGTCGAATTTTTCGACTTGCTAACTTTGTGAGCTGATTGCAAAGCCCCTGAAAACGGTATCAATTGCAGGAGATGTAGAGAAGGGTTAGAGGAACATTTGAAAAAAAAAGTTTTGCTCTAGCACATGTGGTTTTTGCAAAAATTAAGTCTAAGTTAAAGTCTTAATTCCAATTTTCGAAATTTTTACTTGACTTTGAACTTAATTTGTGGAAAAAACTATTTATGTTAGAGACATACTTTCTTTTTTGGAGTATACCCCCAACCCTTCTCTATATCTCCAGTAAGTTTGGTGTTGATACCATGCTCAGGGGCTTTGCAATTAACTCGAAACCATCGAAATGGTTGAAAAAAAAAATTTGACCATCTCTAGTTGCCGGTCATCCATCTAGATGAGTTACCCTTTTAGCCACATCACAGAGGCGGAGTCACTTTTCTATTGACAGCGGCAAGATCTTGATGAGCGGCATAGGCATTATACAAATTTGCGATATTTCATGAATAATGCTACTTATATTCGATTTAATATTCATAAATACGGAATTTGCACGTATCGCCATGCATTGCGAAAATAATAATCACATTGTTATGTACAAAATGAATGGTCACACGCAATATTTAATATCTCATTGCAATTATTATTATTGCAATGAATGGCCATACGCCATATTAGAGATATTTGCAAATTCGAAAAAATATTCAAATATTCAAATATTCAAGCTCAAAACTAGAGATTTTTTTTCAAGAAATTAGGCCATTCCGATGAATGGCAAAGCCCCTTAACATGGTATCATCACAAAACATGTCTCTAACATAAATAGTTTTTGCACAAATTAAGTTCAAAGTTGAATTTAAATTTTGAAAATCCGAATTTCGACTTTGGTTTTGAACTTAATTTATGCAAAAACTACATGTGCTAGAGCAAAACTTTTTTTTTCAAATTTTCCCACAACCCTTGGGAAAAATTCGACCATCTCTACTCTACACTACGCTAGGATACTTTTTCCGCGTTAGGGGCTTTGGCTGAGGGGTTCATGGGTTAAGATGAGAGCTTCTGGGGTTTAGGGTAAGGAGGTCTGTGGGTAAAGGCCCCCATACACGTGTCGGATTCGCACCGGATTCCGGCACGATCGATTCCGGGCGCGTGCACGCGAAACGATCGTGCCGGAATCGCATGCAGCCCACCTTGTCCAATCGATCAGGTCCGATCGTTCAGGGGCTCAGAATCGGATCCGACGGAGAACCAACATGTTGGTCTTTCTCATCCGATTCTGCCCGGATCAGGGGGAGTTGCCATTTGTGAGGTGGAATCGGAGGCGGAATCGAGGCGGAATCGCACGTGGAATCGTCCCGGAATCCGTTGGACAAGGTGGTATGCTGCGATGGATACTCTTAATTGGCCGATTGATCACACCTGCAATTCCCGGCAGAATCGCCGGAATCGATCGGATGATGAATCGATTGGACATGGAATCCGACACGTGTATGGCTAGCTTAAGAAGGTTCAGGTCAGGGGTTTTAGGGGTTTGGTCATTGAGGTGAGGTGTTCTGGGGGTTAGGGGGACAGTAAGATCTTTGGGGTTAGGGTGAGGGCTTTGGGGGTTAAATGTTTGATGCTGTCAAGATGTGTACCAGCACTATATGCAAAGTAGCACATCTCAACAGGGTAGGAGAGATCATCAAAACACCAGCTCACCCGAGACAGGTATACAATCACGAGTTTGGCTCATGGTGATCTTTTGGTGATGAGTAGAGATTTTGACGATTTCGAGTTAATTGCAAAGCCTCTGAACATGGTATCATCACAAAACTTGCTTGAGATGTAGAGAAGGGTTGGGGGGTATACTACAAAAAAGAAAGTATGTCTCTAACACAATAGTTTTTGCACAAATTAAGTTCAAAGTCAAGTCAAAATTTTGAAAATCGGAATTTCGATTTTGATTGTGAACTTAATTTATGGAAAAACTAAATGTGCTAGAGCAAAACTTTTTTTAAAAAAGTTTCCACAACCCTTCTCTACATCTCCAGTAATTTTGGTGATGATACCATGTTCAGGGGCTTTGCAATCAGCTCACATAGTTAGCAAGTCGAAAAATTCGACCATCTCTAGTGATGAGACAAACCCTCCTTTCTTTTATCTTCTCATTGCTCTCCTCATATCCAACGCAGGTCCGAAATTGTCAAAGGTTTGCAATGCATGCTACTCTTTCTACATCTCTCATATTCTCTGATGTAGGAGTCTGAGGAAGATCCACGACGCACAATGCCTACAGACAGCTGACAACCCCGGAGATGTAGGCTTTTTGATGTCTCCAAAGATTGAAGAACCAGGTAAGATATATAGATGAGTTGAACGCCTCCGGGGTTGCTTTCATACATTTTTAACTCAACAACAAGGAATGAATCTAAATAAAAACTGAAAATGTTAGGGTTCCAATCTGGTTTTTACTCAACGTTGACCAAGCCTTGACTATGACTGGCCATCATGCTATTTCATCTTCTGTTGTTGGCCACTATGCCACCGATAATGGGATGAGAGGAGCCAAGGGTCATGACAAAGCTTGGATCACATCCAAGACTGGTTTGATCCATTTCCACCAAAGCCGACTTTAACGTTAAAGACTTTAAATCAAAGTCCTGATTTGCATAGGCCTAGAAACCGTCATACATATATTTCTTAATGGCACCGGCTTTCTGTATAAGATCTGCATATTAGAAGACCGACCCTTGGAATGCACTATGCAAATGATGCACGCAAGAAAATAGGACATTCATCCAGATGCTTGTTAAGGATTTGTTTTTTTTTATCACAGAGAGAGCTTGGCTGGTGTCAGGCTTTCATTTAGTAAGTGTCAGATTTGACACGCTGCCTTGAAAAAAAAAGGTCTTGCAAAGCTGAAGGGATGAGAATTTTCTAGCAAATCATATCTTATGGGCCTGCATGCTTTACTTCATCCTGGAGCTAATGAGAACATTATATGGGGGCCACCATTACGGCGCTGGCAGGTGCATGGAAAGCTTTGTCTCCTTTCTTCTCTAGGACGCTGTCAAGTGAATGCACACGTTGCAAGATTACAGGATACATACCAAGCCATTGGGGCGCTTCAATATTTAGAGATGGTCGAATTTTTTTTCAAAAATTCGACCATTTCGACGGTTTCGACTTAATTGCCAAGCCCCTGAACATGGTATCATCACCAAACTTGCTGGAGATATAGAACAGGGTTGGGGGTATACTCCAAAAAAGAAAGTATGTCTCTAACACAAATTAAGTTCAAAGTCAAGTAAAAATTTCGAAAATCGGAATTTCAACTTTAACTTTGAACTTAATTTATGCAAAAACGACATGTGCTAGAGCCATACTGTTTTCTTTCAAATGTTCCCCCAACCCTTCTCTACATCTCCAGCAATTTTGGTGATGATACCATGTTTAGGGGCTTTGATATCAGCTCACAAAGTTAGCAAGTCGAAAAATTCGACCATCTCTATCAATATTTATAGCAGTGGAAAGCTTAAAAGGTTTGGCGGTAGGTGCCCCCTTTTTAGGTATCCTGCACATGGGATCTACCCAGACTCATCTTAAGCCCCCCATACACATTTAGATTGTGATCCGATGTTTTGGCCGATCAACCATGTGTGATGATGGTATCATGCACGGTCAATCGGCCGAAACATTGGGTCACAATCGGCCAGGCACCTAGGTCATTGCCCGAGCAGCTAGGGAGACCCGGCAGACAGCATCTAGGGACGCCGGTTGTGAGTCAGCTGGCAGCCTAACTCGAAGGGAAGTGCTAGAGCCTCCCCCCCTTCCTTCCCCCCTCACAGCTTCTTAGGGAGAGAAGCAGGAGGCAGCTGCAGACAGGCTGTGTCCACAGCCCCGTCATGCCCGAAGGAGCTGAGGAGACATACCCGTACTTTACACTGGTGTGGGTGAATGGGACACTGATCCCCGTCTAAAGTATTAGACCGATCTAAGAATTATGGACATGTCCGTAATGGCTTAGATTGATTTAGTGGCCGATTTCACTCCTCTAAGCTTTAGATCGATGAAGAATTTTATTTTTAAGCCCCCCCATACACGCTTAGATATCTACCCGATTTTTCTGTGTGGATTTTTTGTGTGGATATATAAGCGTGTATGGGGGGCTTAAAAATTTAATTCTTCATCCTTGTCTATAGTGGCAATGGGAAACCTGGGTGGGTAGCTAGGGCATCAGCATCTGGGCTAACTTACTAAATGATGCCCAGATGTCTCCCCCTCTGCCCCACAGTGCGGCTGCCTATCTGCGTGCCCGCCTGGGGAGAGAGAAGTGGTATAGGAGACTCACCCTCAACCCCCTCACCCTATGGAGTGAAGATGCTTTCTGGGGAGGGGGAGAGGGGGATGGGGAGGTTTGTTGAAACAGAAGTCTCACCTCTGTCTATAACAGAGCACCTCACGAGTGACCAGAGGTATAAACCCGATGGGGGTGGCTCTTAGTGGGGGTGTTCTTACAACCCTTCACTACATCTGCAGCAATTTTGGTGATGATTAGTGATGATCGCGAATATTCGGATTCCGAATATTAATCGCGAATATCGTCAATTCGGAAATTCGCGAAGATGGTGAATATATTGCCGAATATTCGCAATTCCGGATATTCGGTATTTTTTATCCATTACACTTCCCTCTCAATGTGAGTGGACGAATGGGAAGGCTGCAACAAGAGCTTAGCAACACCATCAACAGATTTTTAAATGAATATTGGGGTGATGCGAATATTGCGAAAATCGTCACTTTAAAAATTCGCATAAAAATTCGCGCCATGTTAAACATATATTGCGCGCGCGAAATTCGCAATAAACTGCCGATATTCGCAATAACAAAAAAAACACGAATATTGCTGAATGCGAATATTTTCCGAATGTTTTCCATAAAATTTGCGGCATGTCGCGAATACGAATGTTGCCTATGCCGCTCATCACTAGTGATGATACCATGCTCAGGGCTTTGCAATCAGCTCACAAATAGAGATGGTCGAATTTTTCGACTGCCTAATTTTGTGAGCTGATTGCAAAGCCCCTGAAAATGGTATCATCACCAAAATTGCAGAATATGTAGGGGAGGGTTGGAGAAACATTTGAAAAAAACAATCTTGCTCTAGCACATGTCGTTTTTGCATAAATTAAGTTCAAAGTTAAAGTCGAAATTCCGATTTTCAAAATTTTTACTTGATTTGAACTTAATTTGTGAAAAACATATTTGTGTTAGAGACATACTTTCTTTTTTGGAGTATACCCACAACCCTTCTCTACATCTCCAGCAAGTTTGGTGATGATACCATGTTCAGGGGCTTTGCAATTAACTCGAAACCGTCGAAATGGTTGAATTTTTGAAAAAAAATTCGACCATCTATACTCACAAAGTCAGCTGGTTGAAAAATTTGACTATCTCTACTCCCTAGGACTGCCTTCCCTTTCTATCCATTATAGGTCAAATAAGGTTGTCAATGACCCCCCCCCCCTCACCTTGGTGATCAATTGCCGGGGTATTGATTGACAGGTATAAAAACAGAATTGTATAATGACTACATCTATTCAATACGGTTTCCATCTTCCTTGAATAATGCACATGGCTAAATCTTTCATAAATCAAATCAGCGCACAATACTTCCAAGTGCCTGCATAACCAGGCAGCCCAATTAATAATCCAAGGCTGACTAGACACAAGCAAAAATAAAATCTTGCGGACAATTGTTATCTGTCGGGATATCAAAGTTGCTTGGAAAGTGAAATAGACACCACAGTCTCAATAAAGGCCTGAGTACTGGTCATTGGAAGTCTAGAGTTTACAGATTCACACAAACAGCACTCCCTTAAGCCACTCCCTTAAGTCGGAAACACATTGGGTGCAGTTTGAGTGCGTCCCGGATCCCCAACACCCGGCCAGGCAGTGTGAATCTGCTCCCACGCCGCCCCCAGACATGGTCATGGCGCCCCAGTAAAGACTGCCACGTCGTATCCCATAGGGGATTACAGGGGGCATATGCACTGCATGGTTTTTCCACGTGGTAAACCGCACAGATACCTGTGGTGTAGACGCAGCCTTACTCAACCTTTTGAAGCTTTGGACTGTCAGGAACCTTGGGGAAGGACCATAAGTGATTGAACAATGTGCCCAATTCTCCACATTTTCCTCAACATTTGTCCCATACTTGGCAGTTATGGGTGGAGTGAAATATTAACAATGAAGGATTTTCAATGGAAGTTCCCAATTGGACACACATTTTGGGAATACGTAAAAACTTTTAATGGCTTACAGCCATACTGTGGAAGGAAATGATTTCTGTAGAATCTGAGGGTAACTGTGAGGACCCCGGCTGTACCGGGTACCGCGTACTGGTGGCACTGTGCTTGCCCTTCCCAGGGTTATTTCCCCAGTCACCAGCAGGTGGCTCCCTGCAAGCATGGGCTGGGTTGAGGTCACCTGTCTCTTTGCCTCACCCACCCATTCTGTGCTGAGCATTTTCACTCCTTTGATTTTTCTCCTGAACCCTGGACACTTGAAAATCTGCACTATTTTGCACCTGTTTGGTTGTTCATGTCCTGTAAGTGCTCAATAAACCCCCTTTGGTTCACATACCTCTGTCTGAATGTCAGTGTGTGTTGCCTGTCTGGTCTCCCCCTCGGCTCTGGATCCTGAGAGTAACTTTTTTCCAACTCAACATTAATGTGAGGGGTCAATTTCAATCTGATCTTGGTTATAATGGTTCCCCTGGCAAAACACCAATTAACCACCAATAGTAATGGCCAGACGGACAGTTCGCCCTCCTTCTAGCCAGGGAGCACTATGGGTCTTCAACCCGCCCCGTTTGCAGGGGAGCAGGAGCTCACTATTCTTCCTCCGGTGGGATCCCACCGGAGGAATAATCTTTAAACTAGAAGACCGGGCATGAAGACTCGAAAACCAGAAGCGACGCCAGTGATGTCACATCCGCCGGATGTGACATCACTGACGTCACTTCCGGTTTTTCAGATTAAAATTTGAATCTGCCTGCGAACAGGCTTCTTTAAAAGTCTGATCTGCCCATTCACGGACGGACCTGGCCACCACAAATAACCATTTTAAAGATTCCACTGGAGTAAATAGGTTCAACAATAATAATCAATTTTATTATTGCCAACCACATCTATGGCCAGTGAGTAATAATCAATCTTCCAAATCAAAGCTCCGAATAGTCAGTAAAGCCCCCCATACACCTTTAGAATCCTCCATACAATTTCCATGAGACCTACCAACAACTATGTAGTGCTAGGTCCTCCCTGATAGAATACATAGTGATTGGAAGGTATATATCACTGCTATGTAGTGCCGGGTCCTCCCTGATAGAATACATAGTGATTGGAAGGTATATATCACTGCTATGTAGTGCTGTGTCCTCCCTGATAGAATACATAGTGATCGGAAGGTATATATCACTGCTATGTAGTGCCGGGTCCTCCCTGATAGAATACATAGTGATTGGAAGGTGTAGAAAGGTCCTCATATTACATGGTTTTGGTTGAAGAAAAGTTGGTTGTACAGAAATTGCACGGTAATTGTATGTGGTGTATCTCATTCTTAAGCTTAAATGTTATAACAACTTGTAAATATGATCCTTAAAATAAAACAAAATCCCATCTCTTATTAAAAAACAAATACTTAACCGTTTACGACCTGGCACTAAAAACAGCCAAGCTAGGCGTTAACTGATGCCGCGGCCCGCGCTTCCCTCCTTTGTTGCGATTGTGAAAAATTTAATTTTACCTTCAGAATTAATTAGCAAATTTTGTGTTAACTTGTGTTCACTCATTACAGGCTCATCAAGAGGCCATTACCATAATGATAAAAAAGAGAGTATTTGTATTCCCATAACCAATTTGCACTTGGTGAACTGCTCGATTCCAGGCCAGCCGAGGCTTACAAAATAGACTTGGCTTCTTGCGCGGCACTTTGTGTTCAATTATACGGCGCATGAAGAGAGGCACGAGGCGGCTGATGAGAACTGACATCCAGTGGGGAATTATGGCCCACCTGATAGTATCTCGGAGAAAATCGAGGCAGGACGGCGCTCGCTCGATTCATTATTACTGCATCCCAAAAAAAGAATCCAATTTCAAGGTAAAGAACACAACTGGTGATAAGTAATTATAATGTTCCCCCAGTGAGGTGCCTTTAAAGTATATGTTGGCGCGTGGCCAGTGACACTTAGGATTGGCCCTTGAGGGTTACGATAACTCCAGCTTCGTTAAGAATGGCTAATTAACTTGATGTTAAACACCACATGGATGATTGTGCAAAGAGCATAGATGAAGCAGCAATCACGTTACTAACAATAATCTGATATTTGTGCTTAAAACTCTGTTCGAGGGAACTGCAAAGAAGATCTCAACATTACAGCAGAAGTAGTCCCAACTTGGCTGGGGATCAATAAATATTGGGTCTTTTAATTATCTATCTGGGCCTCTGTTGTAGACATTCCATCGTTTCCCGTCCAGTTGTCCAAGGGACAGAAAGTAGGGTATATCCCTTCAGAAAAGCCCCAGAAAGAACCATCAAGAGGTCCAAATGGTCAACTCAAAAGGTTCCTTACAATATACAGATATCGGGCCCCCATACACCTTTAGATTTCTCTGTCAGATTTCCTTTAGATCTCCTTTTGTTTTACCAAAACCATGTAATATGAGGGACTTTCTAAACAAGTCTACCTGTATTCAATCGCAGAGGACCCGGCACTACATTGTTGTTGGTAGATCTAAAGGATATCTGACAGAGAGATCTTAAGGTGTATGGCCAGCTTTAGTTGATGGGAGCAGATAGAGGTTTCATGTATATGTTAACCTAAGGAACAGCTGAGGATTCATCATGATGTTCAAATAGTCAACTCAAAAAGTTCTACACAATATACAGATATTTAAGTTGATGGAACAGATAAAAGGATCATGTAGATGTTAACCATAAAGGCCCCCATACACCACATACAATTACCATGTAATTTCTGTACAATCAACTTTTCAGAGGAGCTTTCTCCACCTTCCAATCACTATGTATGCTATCAGGGAGGACCTGGCACTACATAGCAGTGATATA
>CM070040.1:3883400-3896242 GCA_036250615.1 Ptychadena robeensis | reverse complement strand
TCTTTTTTGTAGTATACCCCCAACGCTTCTCTACATCTCCAGCAAGTTTGGTGATGATACTCAGAATACCATGCTCAGAGGCTTTGCTATTAAAACCGTCGAAATGGTCGAATTTTTGAAAAAAAATTTGACCATCTCTATGCCCTACATCATCGATGATGCCGCAGATGTGCTGAAAAAAGTCGGCGGCGGCTCCATATCATGAAGATTAATGGGTTCCCCCACCTCTTCAGTTTCATTGTTGACATCAAAGAGGCGGACCCAGAAGAGAATGGCGGGTTTTTCTGGGCATAGGTCAGTATGCCTGGTTACTTGCTTACCCCTGCAAACGTACCCCAAGATAAGTCAGGGTACCCGCCCACGAGGTTACTATGCATTATATTGATCTGGCTGAGAGCCAATGTAAGGGTATTGCGGTCTCTGACACCCAATTGTGACAGGACCCCTTTAAAACTCTATCTATGGAAAATTTTCATGCTGATTGTGTTTGTGATAACCCCGACTAGACTGTAATGGCAGGTCCACCGATACTCTTCATCAGTGCTGGTTTTGCTGGTATAGCTGGTTACTTGCTTACCCCACAACCTTCCCTGACTTAAGTCGGGTTACCCGCCCACGAGGTTACTATGCATTATATTAAACTAGCTAAGAGCCATTGTAAAGGGAAAGTGGTCTCTGACACCCAAAGGTGACTGGTCTTCTTTAAACCTTGCTTTGTCTATGGAAAATCTTCATGCTGATTGTGTTTATGATAACCCCCACTAGACTCATACCTTTGGGTTCTTGGCCGACGTGCGTCAACCGAACCGCGTTGGAGAGTCGCAAAGCTGGAAACTAGTTGCGAGCGGCCACATAAATCCAGCTGACGTTTCTATTGCCCACTTTCCCAATTTCACGGCTCCCATCTTGAGGAGGCGCGCAGGCAATAAATGTTAATAAGCATTGTTCATTAATATGCAGCCATCAAACCTGCGGCTCCCCGGATCACTAATGAGTGTTTGTTGCTCTTCATCTAGACATAAATATGGAGGAGATTCAACAAGTTCTGAACATGAAATATCATCTCGGCTGCTGTTATCACTTCAAGAGGGTAATTAAAGTGATGTATGGCCGTATCCTGCGCACATCGCTCTATAGATGCCGAGGCCTAATCTACACTGGAGCTCTCCATCACTATAAAAAAAAGGGGGATGTATAGGAGATGGCGGTGAATTAGAACCTGTGGGCTGAGCCAGCAAGGGTTAAAGGGCAACTCCAACCGATGAGCTAATAATCTACGGATGTACCGCCACAAGGACAAAGAAAATGCCGATATGGTCGCAGACGCATTTTTTTTTGGTGGGGGGGGCGAAACAAAAAAGTCAGCCGTCCTCTTGTTTTCAACATCTCGTCCAGCGCTGCTAGTGCTACTATAGTACTAGACGAGATGCTGCCGTCCAGTACACATCGGGGCTCCGGGACAGCGCATACTCACAGTTCTCCCCTCTACCGGTGCCCCCAATGTGACATGCTGCCAGCATGCCTCCTTCTCTCCTCCCCCCCCCCCTCCCTCCGAGTGACGTGATGACGTCTCATCTGGGAGGCGGCGGGAAATTTGAAAAGTACAGTACATGAAATCAGTTTTCTATGTAGTGCATCTATGTCAGTGGTGGGCAACTGAGTTGATGTGGAGGGCCACAAGTGCAGCCCTCGACATCACTAAAGGGCCGCACATAACATTTTCAATCTATACTGACTTACATAAGCATTTTATAATTAAAAATGAATGAATGCATGCATAGATAATAGACATTATTTTTCATTTTTAATAATAGTTAGGTTTTGGGGGCTGCAAGTGAAGGACTGAGGGACGCCAGTGAAGAACACCCAAAGGGCCGCATGCGGCCCCCGGGCCACAGGTTGGGCACCTAGGATCTATGTACTAAATCTCGCCCAAATAAAAAGTCACTGGTGCCCCAGTTGTGCCCATATGCAGTAACCCTCTCTTCCCTGGTGGGATTTTGCCACATCCATCACACCAGGTTAGAGAGGGTTACTGCAAATGGGCGCATCTGGGGCACCAGAGACTTTATTTGGGCGAGATTTAGTACATAGCAGCATAGCTTTGTGCCCTGATTTTTGTGTTTTCTCATTAAATTTATTAAAAAACTTTTTTTTATTTTACATAATTGTGTGTATCAGACATTATTATAGTCAGGATGTCTATTAGACCCTTGTACGGACAAATTTTGGGAAGTTACAGGCCTACAACATAAAGAAAAACTTACCATTGAAGTCTATGGTGCGCTTTTGGTACAGAAATCTGGACCTCAGCAGTGCGCTAGGGAGGTTAAATTCCACGCCTGTTGGCAGGAATTTTGAATAGGAACTATACTGGAACACCTCAACATCACTTCCGGTATAGGTACATTCATATTCGCGGCATGCTGCGGATTTTTTGGAAAACATTCGGAAAATATTCGCATTCGGCAATATTCTTCTTATTGCGAATATCGGCAGTTTTATTGCGAATTTCATGAATTTTGCGAATATATGTTTAACTTGCATTGAGGGGCGTGTTGAAAAATTGCGAATTTTGGACGCCATCTTAGTGATTTTTCGCGAATTTTCAAAAGTTCAGATTTTCGCAATATTCCGAATATTCGCATCACCCCAATATTGGATTTAAAAACTGTTGATGGTCGCAGGGAGTGTTGCTAAGCTCTTGTTGCAGCCTTCCCATTCGTCCACTTGCATTGAGAGGCATGTGTAATGGGAAAAAAATACAGAATATCCGGAATTGCGAATATTCGGCAATATATTTACCATCTTCGCGAATTTCCGAATTGCCGATATTCGCGATTAATATTCGGAATCCGAAGTGACGTCGGTCAGACAGTTTAGCACGAGACATCGGGTGTCTCTACCAGGTCTCTAGTAAAAATAATTCTTCCTCCGGTCGGACCAGGTGCGGAAAGGTCTAGCCGGAAGAGTTATAGACTTCTTCTTGCCGGCGAAGGGGTCGGGTGGAACACCAGTAAGAAAAGCGAACATTCAATGTTCGCGCTGAGCTGTCCGCATGGTGGCCATCACAAGTGGCCATACATGGGCCGATTTTGTACACATGATTGTGCTCGAACTGATTGCGGTGACCCCAATCGAACAGGGAACCAACATGTTCGTAAACCCTGTTTGATTTCCATTATGTTTGATAGGGACAGAGGATCCCCTTCCAAAGTATTGCACAGAAGTACCAGAGTATCCCCTCAATCAGCGAAGTTAGAGCGCAGTGTGGTGACATCATACGCAAGGCTTTATCGATTGCACGCGTATCGACCCGCGCAGTGGCGGTTTTAGGCATGGGCAACCTGGGTGTCATGTTGGGGGCGGCATGCGGGCATCAGAAATTTTTTTACGATGCCAAGATATCTTCTCCCCTATCAGCATACTTACCTGTGGAGAGAGTAGAGGAGACCCCCCCCTCTGTCTCCCCGGGAGTGGAGATGTTTGGGGGAGGCGGGGATGTGTATAGGAGGTGATATAGACCTCACGAGCAACTCCATATCTGGCCCCCGTGAGTGAGGGGAAATGAGACTCAGAGATCCAGAGTCTCACAAGATCACCTCACTCCCATGGGGGGGGGGCGTGATGTGAGTCTCTGGGGGGGGGGGGGGGGGGGGCGGCCGTCAGAGGGGGTGCCCAGGGCGCCGATCTCCCTAGGACCGCCCCTGGACCGGTGTATGGCCAGCCTTAGAGGAAATGAGATATAGATGTTTCCATTCCCTCCTCCGGCGTCTTTGTGACCTCCCAAGTTCCGCGATTGCCTATCCGGCTTGCGCTGCTCCTAATCAGCTGATAAATAACGCTTGCATATTTTATTTATTCATCTCCAGCAATTATTGGGTTGTTGAGTTTAACAACCCTATTAGAGAGCCTGTGTAAATACGCGATCATTACGACAAATATCTCGTTACCGCAATGACTTCTTGTTTACAGTTCCACACTTTAACTTTTAATGCAGAATCATAACACTTGCAGCGGTTCTCTTTGTGTTATTATGTATGGGGAAGTCCGTCACCGCGCGCGATTGTTCTACACGGCTTAGAGCAAAATTGGTTATTAAGCTGCAGAAGGCTTTTACAAGAATTAAGAGAACAAAGTACATTCATGAGATTGTTTTACTTCTTTATATTTGTTAAGGGTCGAGCCGGTTACGGGACTGCAACGGTATATGCAAGTAAGTAAGGCCAGGTCTCCACTACGTTAAGCACAGTGCTTGGGGGGATAACATACACTTTACCTGCTCGGCTGATGCTCTGTTCAGACATCCGCCTATGCAGCAGTTAACCTACTACACTACTTTAACCCCTGCATCAGTGGATTGACTCAGCGCCCTGAGAACAAAGCATCCACCAAGCAGGTAAATTATATGTGCTCCGTCTTGACCCCCTGCCAAGCACGAACGATAGATAGATAGATAGATAGATAGATAGATAGATAGATAGATAGATAGATAGATAGATAGATAGATAGATAGATAGATAGATATGAGGGACTCTGCCTTTTCACCTTTAAACCTGTCTTTCTGTGTCTCTAAATATTTGTCACTTTCCCTGATTGTGACACCTCTCCAGCGTCACTGGAGACCTAATAAGTAGTTATAGAGTCAGTCATTGACCCATGGATGGTTTGATCCCCAGGAAGGAGACAACAGAGAGACATGGAGACATATTTTATAATGAGGAAAAGTATATAAAGTGAAATTTGAAGCCTAAACATTTTAAAGCAGAAAAAGTAGCTTGGACAAGCTTCACAGATATTGCAACGTTAATGCGCGGTTTTAGGAATGAATTATTAAATAGAGTATTTATCGGAGGTAAGTGCTTGGTGAACGAGGACAGACAAGGGTCTGAGCGACACAGAGACAGTCCAGAGACAGAACGGTTATTAAAGACTCCCAGAAAACATGCTGAGTGCGTTGGACGGGTCGCCACTGCGGAGTCTGCTGCTTTGATGTACTGAGCAGGTTCTTGTATTTCTTAAAGTCCCTCCATACTGTAGATATACACACAGAGGCAGCTCAGATAGGCCGGCAAAATAGTAAGATCTTTGTGGAATTTAAAATGAAGACTTGGAGATCATCTTTATTAGGAAATACAGCAATGCGGGAAGACACAATGGCCATGCCTACGGTAAAAACCTACTGTACCCTATTGGGTAGTAGTGATCAACACTACTGATAGTGTAGCGACACAGGAATCAACCAAGGCAACGGAGGCGACTGGGTTGGTTTAAACTTTTACTAACACAACACTGAGACCCGCAATAACACAGCAAAGTACCAGAAAGGCAATGAACAGTCCGCTAGTTGAACGGTCCTCTAGTTAGGTTAAGCATGGAAATGTGCAGCTGCATACAGGAACAGTACCTTAGGTCAGCGGAGACCACAGCGGCAGCTCGCGGGGGGTACCACCCCACTCTGAAGATGGCGCTCCTGGTCGGCAGAAGGGGCGTCGGTGTCCAATGCACCGGCCCCCGTACTATTGCACTCTCCGGCTGTACGTACGCCATTACCGGTGCCCGTGCGGTGGGACCGGTGGAGGAGAGGGGCACAGGGTAAACCTGTCTTTCTTCCTCGATCCTCTGAGTGAGCCCCGCCTCTTCGGTGAGGCTCCCTCTTAACTCCTCCGAGGACCCTGGAGCATGCTGGTACGTGGCCTTAAAGGGACCTCCACCCTGCGCACACCTCGGCACTCCACTTCAATTGCAGATCAAGAATAATGGCGATTATGAAGATATAACACTATATTCGAGATCTTCGCAAGTTCTCGAAGTGCTGATAGTCGCAATAAAAATTTGAGATTTAAATATTCAAGATCAACACTATTGGGCAGGCATCAGTGCTTGTTCAAGAGACAATCACCCAATCTATTATTATGGTGTAGTTGACCCCCCGGTTTAAGGCCCCCACAGAGCAGGTCCGATCAGCTCTGGAAAGCAGCGCCATGACATCATCACGCTGCTATCCCGACCCTATAAAAAAAATTGGTTATGGGGCCTACTCACTTTTAGCAACGCCCCTGAGGTGCATTGCAACCAATTCTGTGTCAGTGCTCATTGGTGTTGAAGCCATGGGACGTTGGTGTTGGGACTGAACTAGGCCAGACTACTGGAGTAATTAAGCCTTAAATCTATGTCCAGATTTGGGGCCATCAGAAGTGACATCTGGAATCGACACATTATGGAGCTGGTAGGCATACACACATCTTGTATGGTATTTCAGGAATTGGAACGATCCCCAGAGCTTGCTTCATTTCCATTTTCACAACATCACGCCGATCGCTTCCTCATAGCGCAGAGGTGTTGATGAGTGCCTTGGATTCCGCTCGATATGGGAGGGTGGTTCTGGCACATATTAAACAAAGCATTATACTTGTAAAACGCTGCTGAACGGTAAGATTTTGTTCATTTCATACTCAGATTACTAAGAGCGGCTTTCCTGAGCAATGGTTGGGAACGGAAGGAGCCATTTAGGTTCCATGAAAGGAGCAGAAGTTAGACGGACGTGCTGCGAAGGAGGATTTCCAACCTTTCAAAATGTGAACATTACAAAGCTCAACCGCATTCTGTAACTTGAAAAGTCTACGTTAAAGCAGAACCAGGCAAACAGCTTAATACGTAGTTTAAAAATTGTGAGCAAGCTGATTTACCTGTCATAGCAATTTTTGTGAATTCAGTACTGAGATTTAGTTATGCTGCAGCTAAGCAGCACTCGCGGGTGTTATTCTCCTAGCCTTTGACTGAACAGTGAAAGGAGAATCAGGAGAAGGTGTATTAGGGGAAGCTACTTAAGGTCCACAGAAGATCCACTGAATGTCCATTAAGAAGGCCCATTAAGGGTCGAATAGAAAGGCCTACTAACGGTCCATTAGGAAGGCCTATTGAAGGTCCATTAGAAATGTTCCCGGAAGGTCCACTAGGAAGGTCCCTGGAAGGTCCATTGAATGTCAATTCAGAAGGTCCATTGAAGTTCGATTAGAAAGGCCTACTAAAGGTCCATTAGGAAGGCCTACTAAAAGTCCATTAGGATGGCCTATTTAAGGTCCATTAGAAAGGTCCCCGGAAGGTCCACTAGGAAAGTCTCCAGACGGTCCACTAGGAAGGTCCTCGGAAGGTCCACTAGTAAGGTCCCCTGAAGGTCCACTAGGAAGGTCCCCAGAAGTTCCACTAGAAAGGCCCCCAGAAGGTCCATTAGGAAGGTCCCAAGAAGGTCCACTAGGAAGGTCCCCAGAAAGTCCACTAGGAAGGTCCACTGACAATCAATTGAAGGTCTATTAAGATGGTGCACAGAAGGTCCAATAGAAAGGTCCACTGACAAACTACTAAAGGTCCATTGAAAACCCACTTAACCTCCCTAGCGCACTGCCCATACCGTGCTGTTTTTAACAGCACGGTACGGGCAATCGCTGCAGTGTACACAGTACACTGCCTGCAATTCCCCCCCTCCCCCTGCCTCTCTCCACACAGCCGGCATCATTAATGATGTCAGCTTTGTGGGCTGGAAAGCCGGAGCTCCTCCATTAACATGGAGGGCTATGGCTCCGCCCACCGCCCACCCCCCGCCCCCTTCCGCGTCACCGTGACGCGATCGGTGACGCCGCGCAACCCCGGAAATGCTGCAGCTGGTAAGAGCTTTCCGGGGATATGCGGCATGCACGGGAGCCCAGCTGGGCTCGTCACAACCGCTAGGGAGGTTAATATCCATTCATGGTCCATTAGGAAGGCCTACTGAAGGTCTATTAGGTAGGTCCACTGAAAATCCACTGAATGTCCATTAAGAAGGCCCACTGAAGGTCCATTAGGAAGGCCTACTAAAGTTCCATTTGGAAGGCTTACTAAAGGTCTAGAAAGGCCTACTGAGGTTTATTAGGAAGGCCTATTGAAGATCCATTAGGAAGGTCCCCAAAAGGTCCATTGGGAAGCTCCATTGAAGACACACTAAATATCCATTTTTGGTCCATTAGGAAGGCCTACTGAAGGTCCATTAGGAAGGTCCACTAAGGATCAATTAGGAAGGCCTACTGAAGGTCCATTAGGAAGGTCCACTGAAGGTAAATTAGGAAGGCCTACTGAAGGTTCATTTGGAAGTTCCCCACAAAGTTAAACTAGGAAGATCCAATGATAATCCTTTGAAGGTTCATTATGAAGGTCCACTGAAGGTCTAATAGAATGGTGTACTGACAATACACTTAAGGATTGTTAGGAAGGTTCACTGAAGGTCCATTGGGAAGGTCCATTGAAGACCCACTCAATATCCATTCATTGTCAATTAGGAAGGTACACTGAAGGTCTAGAATGAAGGTCCATTGAAGGTGCACTAGAAAAGCCTGCTGAATCTAGAAGCAGTACACTCTGCAGGATAATAACATGTTTCATTTTTCTTTACACATAGATAAACCTCAGACCTATAACAGGGACAATCGGAGGACAGCAGACTCTGCGCACGGAGGGATGGACAGCACTTTGTATCTGTACGGACAGGTAATGACATACCGATGAGCCAGCTAGAACATAAAGAGGTTTGGCAGGTTGTAGTTATGAAAAGATCAGGCTGTTTGCCATCAAATTACTTCCCAATGAAGCATGAAAGTCACAAACAGATAAAACTTCACCCAACAAACACAGATCATACAGCAGACACATATCAGGAGTCATTAGGGGCAATCTGAGCCATCTTACGTTGTGATAAGAACTACTTAGTGACCAGATAACATTCCAAAGATCAATGACAACATTAAAATATAACTTAATTTATGTATTAATTTATTTTTTCAGACAGCCTATCCCACCTGTGTACAAAAAAAGACTTCCTCCTCCATCAAGTACTACCTAGCTGTCTCTAGACTCCTCAGGGGTGTGACATCACAGAGCAGGGGCGGTCCTAGGGTAATTGCTGCCCTGGGCACGCACTCCCTCTGCCGCCCCTCCACCCCCGCCTTAACCAAGACCCATGAGACGGGGGTTTGTGAAGGAGAGCCCGGCAGCCGCCTTCCCTGAGAGAGATCACTCCTAGCCGGGAAGGGCTGAGGGGGAGCTCTGCCAGCTGTAAAGAGAGTGACAGTTTAACACATGGCCACAATACTGCCATGGGCAACTGCCCATTATACCCATATGTAGAACCATCACACAGGATGGGCTAGCAGAATTCCTGGCTCATACATCCTTATAGATGGGGGACAGGTAAACAATAATACTTAGTTAATCTCTACTTAGACTACCTTATTTTTCTTCTCCTGAAGCCTCTTCTGGCTGACCTGAATGGTGATCTGAGGCAGAGAAGCCATGTTGCACCAGGCAGAGCTCATGTCATTGATAGAGATGGTGAAGGAGATGACCAGTGGCCAGAGCCATCACCACCCTCCATCATTAGCGTTAGAGATGGTCATCAACTTGCTGGAGATGTAGAGAAGGGTTGGTGATGATACTTGACCATCTCTTATGTTAATCCCAATCAAGCCTTCTTAAAACAGAAGGTATTTACACGGCCCAATCCAGCACAAATCCCAAAACTTTAGGTGGAAGCCTGCATTTTGGGACAGTGGGCGGAGCCATGCAAATTATTCCTTTTCGCCCCATCAGCCAAATGCACATCCAGAAACCGCTGGTGTACAGTGCAAATATAGCCTTTTTGGTACCTAAAAGGCTATATTTGCACTGTACACCAGCGGTTTCTGGATCTGCATTTGGCTGATGGGGGCGAAAAGGAATAATTTGCATGGCTCCACCGCTGTCCCAAAATGCAGGCTTCCACCTAAAGTTTTGGGATTTGTGCTGGATTGGGCCGTGTAAATACCTTCTGTTTTAAGAAGGCTTGATTGTGCTATGCACTGCTCGAGTTGAGGGCTTTATTGATTCCTTTCATCCCTTCTTACCATAACCTTCACGGGTACTTCTTTTATGTTAATCCCGAAATTTCTGAATCTCATTGACCATCTCTAGTTATTGAGTTATAGAGGGAGGATGGTGGTGGCTCTGACCACGGATAGGAGAACATAGACAGTAGACATGGTTGAATTTTTCGACTAGCTGACTTTGTGAGCTGATTGCAAAGCCTCTGAACATGGTATCATCACCAAACTTGCTGGAAATGTAGAGAAGAGTTGTGGGAACATGGGGATAAAAATGTTTTGCTTGAGCACATGTCGTTTTTGCATAAATTGAGTTCAAAATCAAAGTTGCAATTCGGACCCCCAACCCTTCTCTTCATCTCCAGCAAGTTTGGTGATGATACTTGACCATCTCTAATGCTAATGGCGAAATTTCAGAATCTCATTGACCATCTCTGGTAATTGAGTTATAGAGGGAGGATGGTGGTGGCTCCAACCATGGCCAGGAGAACAGGGACAGATGGTAGATCTAGACATCAGACATATATGAGAATGTCCAACCTATATGGTGATCGGTAAATGCAAGAGTAGACAACCCTCTACATCTCCAGCAAGTGTGGTGATGATACTTGACCACCTCTAATGCTAATGGCGAAATTTCAGAATCTTATTGACCATCTCTGGTCATTGAGTTATAGAAGGAGGATGGTGGTGGCTCCGACCATGGACAGAAGCACAGAGACAGATGATATATTTAGACATCAGAAATATATGAGAATATCCAACCTACATGGTGATCGGTAAATGCAAGAGTAGACAACCCTTCTCTACATCTCCAGCAAGTTTGGTGATGATACTTGACCATCTCTAATGCTAATGGCGAAGTTTCAGAATCTCATTGACCAACTCTGGTCATTGAGTTATAGAGGGAGGATGGTGGTGGCTCCGACCATAGATAGGAGAACATAGACAGATGATAGATTTAAGCCTGCCATACACCCACAGACGGGTGCAGACAGACGAGCTCCGATGATCTCTGGAATGCAACGTGATGACGTCATTACGGTGCATTCTGGGGCTGCTTTAATCGGCCGGGCACCCTTTGTGTGCCGGCCATTATCTTCAGTGAAGATGCCTATCTTCATTGAAGTTAATGGCATCGGCTGGCATCGGCCAGAGAACATCCGACATGTCCGTTCTCTGGTCGGCCGAGCTGTGGGCACACGCCGATTGGCGGCCGATTTTGCCGCCGCCCTGTCGGCGTGTGAGTGCCAGGCATTAGACATCAGATGTCAATGAGAATGTCTAACCTATATGGTGATCGGTGAATGCAAGAGTAGACAAAAAAAGACAAGATAGTAGATATCTACTGAACATTTTAAGTCATCCATTGGCAACTTTTTTTATCCCCAGTCGATGTCTTGGAAAATTAATTGACAACTTCAGCTCCATAAAACATAACGGAGATTATCAAAAAAATAAGACATGAAGGAGCAAGGAAGAGCTCCAAATGTATAATTCACCAATATTGACAGCGGATCTGTCATCCAGACAAATGTGTTTCATTTCACGAGTGCATGTACAAGGCGTTACCTTCCTTTACGAGTTGCGCAGAATTTTAAGTAATCTGTTTAACCATTCAGCAAATGAGGCTCCTTATTACACCCTCCATGCAAAATACTCCCTGCAGACATGGAAGCGTGTACAGTAAACATAAATCACATGGACACGGGACATAGGGGAGTAACGATAATTCTATAATTCAGTCCTGAACTAGATAAAGTTTTGCAGAGACACAATGTAGAGTCAGCAAATATTGTATGAAGAGGACCGCCATAGTAAAATTATTGATGGGGGTAACATAATGGGTCCTCAGATTTTGAAGGACCCTCCTTTAAGGAAATAGTTATAAGTTCTTAAGGAGGACTTGAGTTAATTTTAAATAAGGGCTCATGATAGAGGTAGAAGTTGGCATTGTTGGCCTTTCCTAATTGGTGGTTTGATCCTCAGCCTTTAATGCCTTATGAATTGTTGACCCAGCATGAGTATGGAGATAAGGGGTTCTGTTAAAAACCCCAGTTGTGTTGTATGTTGCACAATCCAGTGGCCCTCCCCTTATTAAATGGACCATCACACCCTATGTGCTGTGTTGTATGTGACATATTCTCTTGCCCCTTCCCACATGCAATCGGTCATCACACTCCTAAATGCTGTGTTATGTATTGCATACTCCAGTGACCCTCCCTATATTCATTAGGCCATCACACCCCATATGTTGTGTTGTATGTTACATACTCTAGTGACCCTACCTATATACAATGGCCCATCACACCCCAGTTGCTGTGTTGTATGTTACATACTCTAGTGACCCTACCTTTATAAAATGGCACATCACACCCCAGTTGCTGTGTTGTATGTTTCATACTCTAGTGACCCTATCTTTATTGGAGGGGCAATCACATCCTAGATTCTCTGTTGTATGTTGCAGTGACCCTCCCTATATTAAATAGATCATCACACCCCATACGCTGTGTTGCATACTCCAGTGACTTTACCTATATTCAGTGGGCCATCACATTTCAGATGCTGTGTTGTATGTTTCATATTCCAGTGGCCCTCCCTATATTCAATGGCCCATCACATCTCAGATACTGCATTGTATGTTGTATACTCCAGTGACTCTCCCTATATTCCGATTCCCACATGTAATTGGTCATCACACCCCTAAATGCTGTGTTAAGTATTGTATACTCCAGTGACCCTCCCTATATTCAATAAGCCATCACATCCCACATGCTGTGTTGTATGTTGGATACTCCAATGACTCTCCCTATATTGGATGGGAAATCACATTCTATATCCTCTGTTGTATGTTGTTTACTGCAATAACTTTCCCTATACTGGATAGACCATCAAATCCCAGATGCTGTGTTGTATGTTGCATACTCCAATGACTCTCTCTATACTGGATAGACC
>CM070040.1:3826523-3837621 GCA_036250615.1 Ptychadena robeensis | reverse complement strand
AGCTGATTGCAAAGCCCCTGAACATGGTATCATCACCAAACTTGCTGGAAATGTAGAGAAAGGGTTGGGAAAAGTTTTGCTCTAGCACATGTCGTTTTTGCATAAATTTTGTTCAAATTCAAAGTCGAAATTCCGATTTTTAAAATTTTCACTTGACTTTAAACTTAATTTGTGCAAAAACTATTTGTGCTAGAGCAATACTTTTTGTCATATACCCCACAACCCTTCTCTACATCTCCAGCACGTTTGGTGATGATACCATGTTCAGGGGCTTTGCAATTAACTCACAAAGTCAGCTAGTCGTAAAATCCGACCATCTCTAGTAATTACGCTAATTAAGATAAGATGGACAGAGGTATCAAATAGCAATTGTATTGTAGTGTTGAGCTTGAATAATCGAATTGCGAATATGTTCTACGACTATCGGCCATTCCTGAATTCGCAAATTTTGCACATATTGCGTCGGATAGTCGCAATTTTGAATATTCGCGATATTCTGGCATCCCCGTTCAAACGAATGGCCGGCACACAAAGGGTGCCCATTGATACTCTGAGCGACAGGATGCAGCGTGATGACGTCATCACGCTGCACTCCACCGCTCACCTTAAGGGTGCCCATACACGGGTCGACACCCACTCGATAGATGAATGACTCAGTGGACATGGTGATGTAGTGATGTCATCGTGATGATGTGCACCACGCTGTGCTCGAGCACTCATCGATTGAATAAAGAAATGATGTGCCCCCCATCCAAAATAATGGCCATCGGACAGGGATTCACCTACATGTTGGTTCCCTGTTCAATCGAGCTTTCTTCAAAGGAAGGGTGGCCATGTTCAACCCCCGAACGATCGCCGCACACCGACCGATTATTCAGGAGTCAAACTAAAATCGACCCGTGTATGGTCACCTAAAGAGTTCCCCAGGCTACCCACCTCGTTGGATTTAGCTTTATGCAAATTCCTAACCTTGTATTGTCTTGAAAAATGTAGTTGCCAATGGCCAGCAAGACTCATTGGATGGAAATCTCTCCAATATTTGGTGGTAGATGTCCTGTAGATATGATCTAGTTGTATGTAATATTTGGAGACATTGGCACTCAATAATGATTTTCTCATCTTTACGCGCCTAAACCCTTTTAGTAGATTTAAGGACCCAGAGTGGGGTTGCCAAAACACTTTTGAAGACCTAAAGTTGGGTTACCAACAACACTTTGAGGAACCCAAGTTGGGTTGCGAACAACAATTTTCAGGAACCCAAGTTGGGTTGCCAACAACTTGTTTGAGGAACCCGAGTTGGGTTGCCAATAACAATTTTCAGGAACCCAAGTTGGGTTGCCAACAACATTTTTGAGGAACTCGAGTTGGGTTGCCAACAACATTTTTGAGGAACCCGAGTTGGGTTGCTAGCAAAAATGTATGAAGACCCACTGTTGGCAAGTTATTGGATGGGTGTACGTTTTCCAGTTTGGCTTTTTGGGGAACCCTGACCTTTAGAGTTGGGTTGCCAACAACACTTTTGAGGAACCAAAGTTGGGTTGCCAACAACATGTTTGAGGAATCAGAGTTGGGTTGCCAACAACATTTTTGAAGAGCCAGAGTTGGGTCCCTATAACATTTTTGAGAAACCCGAGAGCTGGGTTGCCAACAACATTTTTGAGGAACCCGAGTTGGGTTGCCAACAACATTTTTGAGGAACACTGAGTTGGGTTGCCAACAACATGTTTGAGGAACCTGAGTTGGGTTGCCAAAAACATTTTTGAGGACCCCGAGTTGCATGCCAACAACATTTTTGACGAACCTAAGTTGGGTTGCCAATAACATTTTTGAAGACCCAGAGTTGGGTTGCCAACAACAATTTTCAGGAACCCAAGTTGGGTTGCCAACAACATTTTTGAGGAACCCGAGTTGGGTTGCCAGCAAAAATGTATGAAGACCCACTGTTGGCAAGTTATTGGATGGGTGTACGTTTTCCAGTTTGGCATTTTGGGGAACCCTGACCTTTAGAGTTGGGTTGCCAACAACACTTTTGAGGAACCCAAGTTGGGTTGCCAACAAAATGTTTGAAGACCCAGAGTTGAGTTGCCAAAAATATTATTGAGGAACCCGAGTTGCCTTGCCGACAACATGTTTGAGGAATCAGAGTTGGGTTGCCAACAAAATTTTTGAGGAACCCAAGATGCGTTGCAAACAACATTTTTGAAGAACCTAAGTTAGGTTGCCAACATTTTTGAAGCCCCAAACTTGGGTTGCCCAAAAAGTTTTTGAAGACCCACTGTTGGCATTTTGGGGAACCCTGACCTTCATTTTGTTCATCTCTAACAATTGCCAACACACACTAGTCAGCCAACAAGATGGAGCGCATCAGAAATTGTCCACGGGATTTGCACCGTAAAATTGCGCTGTATTGAACTTCTCATTCCCTAAAGGCTCAATGTGACACCATCACGAGGGTTGCAAGCAATCATCAAGATGTGAAGCTAAATCAATTGTTCCTGGTTGCAATTTCAAGGTTATAAAATCCCCATTGATTTAACTGAACCTTACAACAGCTAGTCCTGATGAATCGCTAAGATGACAAGCGTTCCCGACTCCTCTGGACTAGAGGATCACTTATGCTAGCCATACACATGCCGATAAACGGCCGGATTTTAATCTGACCGACGGGCGTGCGCGCTCTCGCCGTCGGTCAGGTTAAAAATCGGCCGCTAATCGGCATGATCCCTGTCGCCCCACTTCTCGGCCGGCCAGAGATCCGACATGTCGGAAAATCTCTGGCCGGCGCGAGCCGATGGAAGCCGATGCCATAAGCTACAATGAAGCGGCGGCTTCATTGCAGCTTATGGCCGGCACACAAAGGGTGCCCAGCCGATTGAAGGGCCCCAGAATGCAATGGGAGGCTAAACGTAATGACGTCATCACGTTAGCCTCCCGGAAAGATATCGGCGGCAGATGTCGGGGTAAGTCGCCATGTGTATGGCTAGCATTAGCCAAACATAGGAAGCTGCATGATAACGATGCTGGGAACCCAAAGACCACAAGGTTCTGCATCATACATTGAATAGGTGTACATGTCTATCAACTCATAGATCAAGTTTTTAGAAGGAGCCCATGAACATGCTCAGATACATGGAAGTGAAATGGTGAGGAAACCAAAGCAAAATAACCAAATCACGGATCATGATATGAACCCAAAGAGATAGGAAGTGGCCCTAAAATTACATTGGTTGGTATGGACCCCTAATTTTCCATTGGAAACAAAAAAATTTGTGTTTCAAGAGTACCTATAGGCAGGAAGTGGCCTCAAAAAAGGGCAATGATCGGTTGGTATGGTCACCCAATTTTTTTTTATTGGAAATTACAAATTTGAGTATTTAAATTTAGGAAACCCACCATCCAGCCATCACTAGAGTACATATAGACAGGTAGTGGCCCTAAAACGAAATCAATGGGTGGGATGGACCTTAACCCCCCCTACGCCCGCCATATCGCGCGTTTTACACGGCAATGATTGGGCGATCAAGCGTGTAATATTACCGCGTTTTTTTCCGGCCTCCCGCCGGAGCTTTAGCTCAGCTTGTCATTACTGAGGTCTATGGGCGCGGCCCCCCCACCCGTTCCGCGTCACCTGACGCGATCGGGGTCGGGCCGCCACCCGTAAATGCTACGGCTATGTTGTAAACATCGCCGCACTTTCGGGAGGCATAAAGTCTCCCCATCGGCGCTTCCGGGTTGAGGCAAGCCTAAAGCTCGGACGAGCTAGGCTCGTCTCAACCGCTAGGGAGGTTAATCCCCAAATAAAGTATCAGCCAGGGATCGAAGAGGAATCTATAGGTGTATATAGGTAGCTTTAGTGTTTAGATTTAGGAACCCCACCCTCCAGCCATCACTAGAGTACCTATAGACAAGATGTGGCCCTGAAACGAAATCGGTGGTATGGACCCTGAATCCCCATCTAAAGAACAGGCAAGGGATGGATTCCCCAAGGTCATGTGCATCAATTTCTTGAACGGTGTATGGCAAGCTTTAGTGTTTAGATTTAGGAAACCCACCCTCCAGCCACTAGAGTACTTATAGACAGGAAGTGATCCTAAAGACTTGGTGGTGTGCATTAATTCCTAAACGATCGTTCAGGATGGTGACAAAACCACATTACAATTGATTGTTCATCGATCGAAGGGAAATCTTTAGGTGTATGGCTAGCTTTAGTGTTTAGATTTAGGAAACCCACCCTCCAGTCATCACTAGAGTACCTAAAGACAGGAAGTGGCCCTAAAAATGACATTGATCAGCTGATACGGACGCCGCTCTTCCTGTTCCGCTCCATTAGAACGGCAGATTATCGCCGACAAAAGGCTTTTCTGAAATTCCTTTTCAATATTATTACACAGCAACTCATTTCCTGGCAATTTAGATATTACGATGTTGTGACAGCTCCCTCTGCCAAGTTCCAGACGTACCTCCTACGACCCTCAAAGTGACACTTTTCGGAATTTTCTCTCTCCGGCAAAGTGATGAATGGTCAGGGTTGTTTTGATGTTCCGCAGATCAAAATCTTTATTAATTTTCTAATGACACGCGGTTCGTTTTAATCAAAACCGGGGCGCATGCTGAACCTGCTCGGTGTGAGCTTTGCCGACAAGCTGCGGGGAAAGGAATTTATAGCGTACATGTATTTGTCATATCACGACCAACAGACGTCCAGGTGACGCGTATAGAAATTACCATAGCTGATGCAATTTAGGGCATGTCAATTGATTACTGTAATTACACTATGACTGCCGGTATAAGTAGCACGGAGATGGGCAGGTTGAAGGCAAGGGTGTTGGGAAGCACGGCTGCGGTAATTGTAAAATGAAAACGTGCCAAACCAAGGAGACGATGAGATGACATGTAGGGGGATGAAGCGAAAATAAACAATAAAAGGTAACGCTTCATAAGGAAAAGAAGTCCCATTGGATCATTTAATGACGTCATGTATGACTTTACAGTTGGGTTGAGCGACTAGTTTTGTAAAAATGTACGTAGCCGATCCATAACACGTCAATGGTGACACCAGAGATGTGTTCCGGGTCTAGAAGTTCCTTCACCAAGGAAAAAAAAAGCTATATGACCACGATATGGGGTGTTAGCTTAATAAAACTCACACCACAAGGCCTTTAACTTACTCGGGACATGAAAACCTTCTGCAAGGGGTCGGCCCGAGCTGAAATTGGTGTCAATCAAAATAAAAGTTTATAACCTTTGTCCAGCATCGGACACCCCTCACTGGCTTCTTTCTCTTGTCCCCAATCCATAGTGATGTCATTGCATGCGGTTGTCCAAAGGAAGGGGTGGGAAATGCAAAAAAAAGCACTTCCTTTATACCACTCTTGGTACGGAAAAGGACATCTCCCTGCAATGCCACGGGGGTAAATCTAAATAATACTCTTTGCTTATGACCTAATCAGCCTAAGCTGAGAATAGATCGCCCATTAGCAATGGCAAGATGTAATACATACCCAGTTCTAGAGGGAGCCCAAGTATCCAGACGCCAAACATATGGGCAGAGAGACCGCCAGGAGCAGGGCAGGCTACCAGAGAGGGCGCAAGACCATCCACAACCACATGCCCACCCCAGGGTACCCTGCCCTGCTCCTGGGGGTCTCTCTGCCCATATGTTTGGCGTCTGGATACTTGGACTCCCTCTAGAGGGGAATCTGGGTATGTATTACATCTTACCAGTGCTAATTGGTGATCAGTTGAACAGAATATTGATTTAAACATGACATGTACTCTTTTGATATTTGACAGTGTTGTTCCAAGAAATCCCTGATAAAGCCTGAGTAGGAGAAACGCGTTGGAGCCCGTGGGACACGCCAATTGATTGTATAAGATATGTAAATTGATGTTTTATGCTCATATGTAGGCAATTGTTGGTTGTCATTATTGCTATGATTCAATGGTCCATTTATATGTGTACAATAAAGACCTTTTAATGTATATTGGGAGTAGATCTGTAGAGTGCCTTAAAAGCCAATTGTTCTATTAGGCTTTGCTTATTAACACAGTAATGTGATCATCTCATCAGTACTGGGTGAATATATGGATTCAAATCAATGACAGCTGCCATCTTGTTTCTTGGACTACAGGCAAGTATAAGTGGGGATTGCCATAGTTAATATAAAGCGACCTAAATATTTAGGGGTCAATCACACTTGGCAGAGAGACAAACCACCTAGTTTAACCAACTCCCCCTCCTCCTCCTAGTGGTTTAGACAAGCCTAATATACTTTGTTTACAAAGCAAACTCTGCTCAAGCTGGGATCTGGCATACTTACCTTTGCTCGGTGAGCCTGCAGTGATTCTGATTAGAGGCGGACACGATCACTGTACACTTGCCAGGCATAGGTAAGTATGGAGGTGCCCCTTGCCATAGACCTCCATGTTAAGAGGGGAGGAAGGAAGGGGAGTGTACTGTGCTTTGATTGCCCGATACAGGCAGACTGCTAGGGAGGTTAAGTTCTTTCAGACCACTCAACATGCCTTGACACCTAAGCAGTTTCCTGAATGGTTGAAGGCCAAAAAATCCAGATTTGTTTCCAGGTGGATTGGGAAGGTCCACCCAATTCTTGGGAACCACAGTTACTCCTAACTATCCTTTCCAGGGATACACACAGGAACACAATCCATGATATGGGGAGATATATTTATCCAGCGCCCATCCTTGAGATCCTCTACACAGTGGCGGTTTTACATATGGGCATTATGGGCGGTTGCCCACGGCTGCATCATGGGGTCAGTCATGACTCCAGCACTGTATGGCTGAGCTCTCCCTCAATGCCCCCCAGCCAGGAGTGATCTCTGTCGAGGAAGGTGGCTGCCTGGGCTCTCCTTCACAGCACCCCCCTGATCTCTTTTCGGAAGGTGGGGGTGGAGGGGTGGCAGAGGGAGTGCTCACCCAGGGTGGCAATATACCTAGGACCGACCCTGCTTCTACAACACATAAACCTAACAGAGTCCCAAAGAACCCCAAAAATTCAGAGAACATTGTATGTTAAAAAGGTAAAAGGTTTTGATTTGTCAAGATGAACATCGTTGGTCAATGGTGGATGAAATGTAAACTGTTGGGTTTTACTTAGGGATTACTCCCTGTGCTGATGTTCTTCAAGACGAGAAGAAAAAGTAAAGGCTTGGACCAATGGATCGGGGGCTCTGACAGGCTGTAGAGACAGCCCTGTCATACCCCATTGCCTAAATGGGTGGCTTTAATGGGCGGCTTCTGCACAATAAAATCACTGTGTTCAACGCAGCATGGAAGCATAGTGGCGTCAAAGCCTTGATCTCCAACAGGAACACCTACAGCAAATGAAAGCTCAGAGGGGTTTTTGCCTTCCCACCATACATGATGGAAAAACAAACGTTAAGAGCATCCAATTTTTCCACCATAATAACTAAACCTAAAAGATCTGTTGCGGCCATACACTTTAACGTTGTAAACTCCGATGTTCGATGATAAAAGTTGATGATTTCCATTCTGCAGTTCCGAGCTCCCGGCAACTTCATAAAATCAAGGATTAACCTTCGTTGGCACCATTCCTCGAGGCAAAGTGCGCAGTCAAGGAAGCAAATCTTGCCAAGAACACATCTCAGCTCGATGGTAGGACCACAGGGAAATATTCTAAGTGAACAACTTCAATACACCAATGTTTTCAGATTAGAAAAAGAAGGACTTGCATTTATAGGCACTCATTTTACTGGGGGGAAAAATATATCTATAGATGTCCATCCTTAATTGTCCTGGAGGACAACCACACTTAGTCCTTACTCCTGGAAGACAACCCCACTTCAGAGCCGGCAGAGAGGACCTCTTCTGCATTTCTGCATTGATCTCTCCCATACTACAACTGAACATCTCCACTGATCACCATGGTAAGGGGCCACTTCTCAACAGACCTCCAGTAAGGGGGAACTTCTGATCACTAATATAGGGGCACTTCATCACCTACTACAAATGTAATGTGGCATTTTAGTTCTGAAAACTAGGGTTATGGTGACCACCAAAGTAATGGGTTCCTTTTCTACTAACCAATATTACAAATTTGAACCATTTAAAAGTGCCTGGTTCCGTGAGCCACTAATGTACAGGACCTCTGACCAGCAATGGAATGGGTGGGGGGGGGGTACTTACTGTCCACTAATGCAATGCAACCCTTAAGGCTGCCATACACACCCTGACGGGTGCAGACAGACCTACTCCGATATGCACCGGAATGCAAACGTGATGACGTCATCACATTTGCACCCTGGTGCATTATGTGGACCCTTCAGTCGGCCGGCACCCTTTGTGTGCTGGCCATTAGCTTCAATGAAAACGCTGGTCATCATTGAAGCTAATGCCATCGGCTTCCATCAGCCAGAGATTATCGGACATGTCCGTTCTCTGGCCGGTCGAGCTGTGGGGATCTGTCGCCCCATGTGGGCACATGCCGATTAGCGGCCGATTTTTCCGCTGACCAGCGGCGCGAGCTCGCACGCCCGCCGGTCAGGTGAAAAATCGGCCACTTATCGGCATGTGTATGGCAGGCATTACTCATGTAATAAGGAAGAAACCAACAAAAACTACTCTAGGGAGATCAGATACTATATGACACTTTTGGCCAGTTTGAGTTATCTGAAATGGCTGGTGGACCTTTTCCAATCCAAATGGCCAGGATGTGTCTTTGACAACGTTGTCTGTTTAACCTCCTGGGTGGTTCTGAAAAGCAAACCATACATAATGAACCATGGGAGATTTTGACGGATTACAATGAAATCCACATCTGATTTCCTGCCTTCCTTTGGACCCCTTATCCCGTCAAGGATGACACCGGGGATATGCTTTAAAAAAATTATGACATCTCCATTACATGGAGGTCAACGGTGCCACCCCCCTCACTTCTCTGGCATCAATAATGATGTCATCGAGGCAGACCGAAAGGATCGGCGGTTCCGCTAATACAGAGGACTGCTGCTGGCTTTCACCAGACAGGTGAGTATGCCCGATGTTAGCTCGATGTTAGCTAAATGCCCAGGAGCATTTATGTTGGACGATGTTCAGCCATCACTATTGAGAGGGGATTGTTGGGGTTGTGGGGGTTTTGTTCGTAGGTTGGTCCTAGTTTTGTTCGGCATCTCATAGACCATCACAATTGAAATGTCCCATTGATGAAGGTCTGGTTCACGCCCACTTAATAAGCAAAAAAAAGCATTGAACTAAATGTTGGCAAGTCCGCATTACATCCAATGGCCCTGTTTACATATGTTAACATGCATTACCCCACATACACAAATAATAATAAACTGATCACAACTAGTGTTGATCGCGAATATTCGGATTCCGAATATTAATCGCGAATATCGGAAATTCGCGAAGATGGTGAATATATTGCCAAATATTCGCAATTCCGGATATTCAGTATTTTTTTCCATTACACACACCTCTCAATGCAAGTGGACGAATGGGAAGAGCTTAGCAACACTCCCTGCGACCAGCAAAAGTTTTTAAATCCAAAATTGGGGTGATGCGAATATTGCAAAAATCGACACTTTTTGAAAATTCGCAAACAATCACTAAGATGGCGTCCAAAATTCGCAATTTTTTTTCAACACGCCCCTCAATGCAAGTTAAAAACTGCCGAGTTTCGCAATAAGAAGAATATTGCCGAATGCGGATATTTTCCGAATATTTTCCGAATGTTTTCCAAAAAATTTGCG
Organism: Ptychadena robeensis; assembly: GCA_036250615.1. Lineage (NCBI taxonomy): Eukaryota > Metazoa > Chordata > Amphibia > Anura > Ptychadenidae > Ptychadena > Ptychadena robeensis. The sequence continues at coordinate 3,827,886 of CM070040.1, read as the reverse complement.
ACATGCCGCGAATACGAATGTTGCCTATGCCGCTCATCACTAATCACAACTAAAGCGGGCCATAGACACCTCGATCCATGGCTGGCTTTTAGCAGATTCATTACAGCGCAGTGAGGAGTTGGCTACAGAACTGACAAGAATCCTATAAGATTGTAGCCAATTCACTTGGAGGGGGAGGAGACTCCCCATCCACAGTAACTGCCTACAACAGAATCGGCCACAAAAACAAACAGCAGGACAGATCTTTGTGCGATCCAACCTGCCAGCTTTTTTGGTCAGATCCTCAAGGTGGGCCCTGTGTAGTTGCGGGCGACCATTATGTGTTCGGCGGGAGCGCGCACAACTATGGCCGGGAACTGTCCCATCCATGGCCGGCTTTAAGGCCACATCTGAGCTGAGCAATTATGAATCAGGCAAGAAAAAACATCTTCCCACACTGCACTTGATCTTTCCTCTCCACCATGCGCTCTGTAAACTGTGCTGTCAGTCAGGTCCCTTAAAATGTTATCCAGTCCTTCCATTAGAAGAGATTTCTCCTGTGGAGCCCCCCGGAGATCCCTCCTGCCTGCAGACGCGGCACATGTTACAATGTCATGGTGAAGATAATTTGCAAGTTGTGTTTGCGTTGGGTAGATACGAGGCGACCACAATAAGGAGATACAGAAGCCGCACCGGAGAGACTTTTTGAGATGGGCGATTATTCAAGACATCTCGCTCCATTAATTGAAACGTCTTTCACCATTAAGTCTGAGCTCCATTAAGACATTCCTCTAAGTGCCTCCAATCCTTATCTGGAAGAGCACTTGACTTCAGGGAACCCTGGTAGCTAGAGGGTCACAATACCAACATATTAATTGCCTAAACCCTTTCCCACAGCCTCAGCAATTCACTCAGGAATTACTGACTAAGCAGCAAGACGGGCGCACGCTACAAAATGGAAAATGCGCGTTTCATGTTCGGGTAATTGCAACGAGGGACGCTTGTTAAAACAGGATATTACTAATCGCTGAGGGAAGGACAAAAAAAAAACAGGTTTATATTAAGGCACTTTCCTGAATGAAACTATTTGCCGATAATCGTTGCCTATATTAATAGGTAGAACTTCATGTTTGTTCTCTGTAATGGGATGAAAGCTCTTCTGTGGAATTAAAGGACAAATTGAACCTTGTTATCATATTAGACTGTGACAGACATACTTATCTTATTGTTTATCTATGACATACAAACACATATATACAAATGTTTGTAGACACCTGGCATCGCACCAATAGCAGCTTGTTGGACCATGGCCATGGCCATTCTTACATAGGCCCTCCTCCCCATGGCCATTCATACATAGGCCCTCCTCCCCAAGGCTATTCAT
>CM070040.1:3810984-3826423 GCA_036250615.1 Ptychadena robeensis | reverse complement strand
ACATAGGCCCTCCTCCCCATGGCCATTCATACATAGGCCCTCCTCCCCATGGCCATTCATTCATAGCCCCTTCTCCCCACGACCATTCATACATAGGACCTCCTCCCCATGGCCATTCATTCATAGCCCCTTCTCCCCATGGCCATTCATACATAGGACCTCCTCCCCTTGCTTCTGTGATATCCTTCACTCTTCTGGGAAGATTTTTCAGAGACTGTCTGTGGAACTTTTATCCATTCAGCCAAATCAATGTGTTTTGTCAGTTTGTGATGCTGAATGAGAAGAATTGACTTCCAACTGGTGTTCCCATTAATTGTGTAGGTTCCAGTGTGGTTGAAGTCAGCACTTGTGCAAACCACATGGGTGCTTCCGCTCCATCAGACTCATCATACCAAGTCTTCATGGGCCTTGCTTTCAGCAAAGGACACAGTCACCTTGGAAGAGAAAAGGGTCACCTTGAAGTCCTTGCTAACAGGTTGAAAAACCCCAATGAATTTGCATGAAGAACCCTGGTTTACTAAATAGACAGAAGGGACACATGCACTCAGTGTGTACATGTATATTGTGACAGGGTGTCCCACTGCATAGCTCCACAGGGTGACAGGGTGCCCCACTGCATAGCTGTGTGTATGTTCCACACAGGTGGTGTTGCTTGCTCCAGAAGAAGTCTAAAGGCCCCCATACATGTTTCAATTTCCCTACGATCGATGTCAGATTCGATAGTAATTTATTATTGAGGTTGGTTGGTTGAAAGTATGATTGCACTTCCTCCCACATGGAGAAATTGATATTTGATCGATGTCGGTTGCTAAAAGTGATGGGCAAAAGGGTGGATCGGACTTTGAAAGAGATCCGTGGTCTGCCTGTTCACGGGCAGATTCAAATTCCCCACCTCTGACGTCACATCCAGTACCTGAAACGCATAGTTCCTGGTTACGATAGCCGGATGTGGCATCACTTCCGGGTTTACGAGCCGGCTTTTCACTGCAAGACCGGGTTCATGCCTGGTCTTCTAGTGAAAAATTCTTCCTCCGGCGGGATCTTAATGCTCCTGATCCTGCCGGAGGAAGAATAGAGATCTCCTTCTGCTGGCTGGCTAGAAGGAGTGTGAACATCCATGTTTGTGGCCTAACTGTTAAGCTAAGTATTTAACTGTTATGCTAAGTATTTAAATTGAACCCGACCCCCCCCCCCGCGGGACATTCATATGCAATTGGGTTGGGAGAGGGGTGACATCGGCCAGCTTAGAGCATCCCCCAGCAGCAGCACAGAACAGTGAGTATGTGCTGCTGCCGGGGGATCTGAGCTTAGCTGGGTGGCTCCATCTCGTCAACTGCAATACTGAGAAGAAAGTGCAGGACGAGATGGAGCTGTCAGAAGCGCTGGGGGGGTTAAAGTTTACCCCCTGAGCAGCGCCCAGACCTGACCAGCGCCCAGAGGCTGGAGCCTCTCCAGCCTCTGTGTCGGCCCGGCCCTGATAGTGCCAACATACTATGAAGCTCTGTACATTAAATTGGAGTTGAGATGCATCACAGACTAGCATACAGGTGTAGACTATGACACAGGAGCCTGTGACCCATTGGGCTAACAATCTTATCCCTTCTGAGTTCCACCCCTAATCAATGATGGTAATGGCTCTCTAGTATCTGGAAGCGATATGTTTATTTACATACTCCAGCAATGTCTTATTCCCCGTATAGCCCAGTGGTTTAATCATCAGTCATTTATCCCAGTGTGTTTTAATCCGCAATCAGCATGCCATCCAGCGCAGTTTCTCATGCTATTTCCATGTTCATCACATCCCCGCGAAGACCGCCGACAAACTCGACAAGACAAAACGAGTATTAAATGTCAGCTCCTCCATTGTAGGCCGTCTTCTGACATTTGATCAGTTATTTCTAAAGACTTGATACTTGTAACCTTTTCTCTCTTCACTCCGGATGGATTTATCTTACTGCGAGGACGCTGACACATACAAAGACGGCTAATGAATTCCTTCGGTTGTAGAATACCGATATATACCAAAATGTGCCGAGTCACATCGCTCACGTGCATGCGGTATTTGTCAAATTTGTGAGGATGGATGATGACAGAAGAAAGAAAGGTAGACTTCTTTGTCCGGTTGGTCCACCCCTACCTGCAGGTGACCAGCACCTACATCCAGGGGCAGTCCTAGGGAGATCGGCACCCTGGGCACCCCCTCTGATAGCCGCCCCCCCCTATACCAGTCTCACCTCACAAGCACATAAACCCCCATCATGGATCTCTGAGTCTCATCTCCCCTCACTCCCGGGAGGAGGGGATAGAGTTGCTCGTTATGTCTATATCACCCCTTATCCACATCCCGCCTCCCCCCCAGCAAGCATCTCCACTCCTTGGGAAAGAGAGCTGGTGGAGGTGAGTCTCCTTTACTCCTCTCTCCCCAGGCGAGTGTGCGGGTGGGGGGGGGGGGGCGCACTGTGGGGGAAAGGGGAAGACATCTGGGCATTGGGAAAAACATTTCTGATGACTACATGCCGCCCCCGACATGATGCCACCCTGGGCAACTGCCCAGGTTGCCCATGCCTAAAACTGCCACTGCCTACAACGCCACCCTTAGGGCACATTTACACAAGCAATAAGCTCAACTGACCAACAAACGTGACATGAGGCGTCTGCCCGGTCGGTTTTCTGGTAGCCTAAAACTTAAAGCAGATGTATTTAAGTTATGTATATACTCAGAATAAAAAAATACATATGTAAAATTAAAGTTTGACTTACCTCTGAGCTGGTATGATGGTGGCGTAGGACTCGACATTCCCAAAAAAGTATACTTACCTGCTGTTCCCATATGAGAGATTCCATCTTTCTTTTCCAGACTTCCGGGGGTTATCTCATGGTGCAATATCATGAGTGGCCACTGGGGGCATTTATACCAGTTTTCTATGGGAACATACTTTCCATTCAGTTGAGTGGAGATCCGAGATGAGAGATTTACCCATCTATCTCTGCAGGGAGTTTTGGGGGAGGGGGGGGGGGCACAGGGACAGCTCATCATCAAAGCCAGGTAGAGAGGAGGGGCTGCGAGAGATCTTGTTAAATTACTCCTAACAGGTAAGTTTTTTTATGCATTCCTTCTTAATATTTATTTTTCTAGTGCCATTCATGAAGTTATAATTTCTGGTGGTAGGTCCGCTTTAAATTCCTTACCTTGTTTACTATTTTTGCGTTCACCAAAAACATTCATCAGTGTTCTCTTCTGATATTCAAGTTGTAACATAGGGATAAGTTGCAAACAATAAGTCTAATATACAGTCCAATATATTTACACTAGCTGAGACATTAAGCCAGGAAGAAGGTGCTCATGTTTTGTAGTAAGGGAGTAGTATGACCGGTTCCTGTAGTGTCTGGTGAGTCCCAATCCCACCGGGATGTCCTGGGGAGATACACAGAACCCTGGCACTCTCCTAGCAGGCAGATGGCAGGAGACCTGGATCTCCTCCTATCAATCGTCTATCTATCTATCTATCTATCTATCTATCTATCTATCTATCTATCTATCTATCTATCTATCTATCTATCTATCTATCTATCTATCTATCTATCTATCTATCTATCTATCTATCTATCTATCTATCTATCTATCTATCTATCTATCTATCTATCTATCTATCTATCTATCTATCTATCTATCTATCTATCTATCTATCTATCTATCTATCTATCTATCTATCTATCTCTTGCCTAGGACCCTCCCGATGAATGGAATTTATCGGCTCAGCTTTCCTGTAGTATGAGCACTTGTGAATCATGTTTGGGGTATAGTCTTCTGGAAATAAATGACGAGGAGACCGATTGCTCTCAAAAACTATGGCAAGTCGGCTTTCAAAAAGGAACATCTGTGTTATCATTAGGAGGTGAAGCTGTGATGATGGCGCGGCCACTTGTTTTGAAATCTCCTCCACCTTCCCTTCCATAGGCGATTTGTCTTCCTCGGAATCATTAGCGGGATAACTGACAAGATCTGTCAGTTGATAGTCTACTAGAAAGAGACTTCTGCTGCACCTTCTTCCTCCACCAGCTAATGAGAATGGAAAGGATCCTTCAACGCTTCGCCTCGGTGTAAATCCCGCTCCCAGCTCATAGGTTGTAGGTGTGACACTTCATCATCCCCGTCATCATTTATATATATTTTGGTGAGGTCGCTTTGTTCCAGCGGCAGCTGATGCCGGTGAGAACTCACGCTCCGTAATTGTCTTCTGTATTCCTACAAATGACTATGTAGCTCCCACCCAAAAAGTTATAGAAGAACATTTGGTACTATGGCTATAAAATATGTTCACGCAAGAATGAAATCCGAGAAATGTACGTTTTGTGTCCCTTCTATCTATCTATCTATCTATCTATCTATCTATCTATCTATCTATCTATCTATCTATCTATCTATCTATCTATCTATCTATCTATCTATCTATCTATCTATCTATCTATCTATCTATCTATCTATCTATCTATCTATCTATCTATCTATCTATCTATCTATCTATCTATCTATCTATCTATCTATCTATCTATCTATCTATCTATCTATCTATCTATCTATCTATCTATCTATCTATCTATCTATTGGATTATTTTTTGACGTACCCAAAGTCACGGTCCACCAGCCGCCACCGACCATCCACAACATTGATTGATAAGCAGGACCTGGATCACCATGGCTGGATCACCATTGCTGAAACCAGCAATCCAACAGCCGCTGGGTTCCGCCATCTCTAACGGCTTTAAGTCTCTGAAGCAGGATCTGGCGTCCCAGGCCTTGAGTATAGTGGAGGCAGAAACCAACATTTCAAACTTGGAGACAGGCCAATTTCTTGCCTTTCGGGGGCCCTATGCAAAGTTATAGCACAGAGCCCCCCGATGACCTAGTTGTTGAGCAGGAGGTGCTATCGTTCAGCCAGAAGAGTTATTGAGGGGGTGAGATTGCTATCGTTCTACCGTCCGAGTTGTTCACCGGGGGGGGTGTAATCCCCAACCCCCTGCTGGCTGGATTGCGCTGTGCCTGCAGGGTAGAGCACTGGGGACCATTGGGGGTTCCCATGGCCCTATGCATCTGCATACTCTGCATAGCGGGAAAAACTGGCCCTGCTTGGAGGACATGTGGCCGTGTGCTGCCTTATCATGGAACTTGCAAAGAAGGTCGACATTATTGAAAACCACTCACTGCGAAATTATCTGCTCATTCTGGCCAAACCTCAGACGTACAAGCCTTCACAGTAGTCAGAGTTCTCCTAACAGGTTATCCCTGGCAAGCTGGGCCTACCCTCTCTTTGCTAGGTGGCATACAGCCTAATCGCAAAGCCCCCCAGACGGTCATTGTCAAAAACCTTGACTAAGCCAACATCTACTGGTCTACTGGAGTCTACTGGAGAGCACACAAGTCTTTTCAGACGTATCCTGTAAACGCAAAACCTTTTCTGCTCATGGCTATATATGAAGAAAATGTGTTTCATCCTGGCCTATACCGGCGCGCTCCAGTTCCAAACCATTGATGGTGAACAACAAAACAAATACCTGAAAAACTCGAGTATAAGCCTAGAATGGGAATTGCAGCAGCTGAGGCACAGAAACACACAAGAAATGTGCTCTTGTTTTTGGATGAGATTGAATTATTTTCCAACGACTGTATTTTGATTTCTTCACTAATTAAACCTTCACACCCGGCATGCATGCTGGTTACTTGTGTCTAGCAGTAAAGTTGTGTACTGCGTTACTCGGAGATAGCGGTGGGGAAGTTCATGTTCTTGAGTGTTTTGTTGGCGGGCTGGATATACTAATTTTAGAAAGACACAACGCTCTTTCGAAATCCCATAGTATGTTGCATCGCCCTATCAATGTTTAGTCCTATAAGTATTTTTTTCTATATGATTTTAAAGAAAACCAAAATTGCGAAATTATGGGCACTACTTAAGGCCCCCATACACGTAGCAAGCCCATGTGGGCACCCGCGGACGATTTTGCCAAAGCTTGGTCGGCCATGTCCATAAATCTCTGCCCGATGCCAGAGGCGTCCCCGTTCAAACTAACAACCGGCACACAAAGGGTGCCCGCCGATACTCTGATTGATAGAGAGCATCATCATGCTGCACTCCGTCGCTCGTCTGTTGCCCCCCCCCCCCACCCCCACACTTGTTACCTGCCGTTCCCTGCAATCATATGAGAGATTCCATCTTCATCTACCAGGATTCCGGGGTTAGTGCAGTGCAATTTCACTAGTGACCACTGGGGGCGTTTATAATGGTTTTCAATGTAGAAAATCATCTGTGTGTATTTCAATGCCAGATCAGGTTCTTTGTTGGCTGTCACTGCTGTGAGTCAGTGCTGCGTCATCAGAGAGAGGGGCTGCAAAGGACCTTCTTAATTCACTTATTACAGGTAACTTGTTTTTTTTTCATGCTTATTCTGCCCTATAATAGGCACTTCAAGATTCTAAACTGTTTATTAGTCCATGCTAAGAAATGAATGGCACAGATGTGTATTTTATTTGCTTCTTACAGACAGTTCATCATCATGAGAAGGAAAAACTACCCCAACTGTAGAGAGTTTTTTTTATAATAATCAAGTTTGGGCCGTGACTTGGGCTGGTCCAAGCAGGGGCAGTCCAGTAGAGATCTGCCACCAAGGCAAAGCACCTCCGGTCACTGAGGAGAGAGAGCACTCCTGGGGGGTGGGTGGTAAGGGTTGTGCTGGTGAGTCTGGTGTAGGTTGCTGGTGAGACTTTGTTCTGTTCCAACACCCCTCCCCTGGGAAAGCACCTCCACTCCTGGGGGGTTGTGCTGGTGCGTCTGGGGTTGGCGGGTGCTGATGAGGACTTTGTTCTGTTCCACACCCTCCCCCGCGGGAAGAGGAAAGCACCTCACATCCATTTGGGTGTGGGGTTGCTGCATGCAGACTTTGTGTCTGTCTCCAAACACCCCTACCCCTGGGAAACGGCAAAAGCACCCCACTGAACTGGGGGAGGTGGTGTTACAGGTAAGTCGGTTGGTTTTTGGCTGCTTGGTCTGTGAGAACCTTGTTCTGTTTCCAACACCCCCCATACACCCCTCCCGCCAGGAAAGGCATCTATGAACTCCAGGGAGGCGGGGCTGGGGGGTGTGTGCTGGGTGAGTCTTCTCTACACCTTCTCTTTCCCTGGCTGGCTATCCACATAGAGCGGTTGCGCCCTCTGGGGGAGGACATTTGAGCATTAAATATAATTGAGCAAAAATATTTGATGCCCAGATGCCAGCACCGGCATGATGTCCACCCTGGGCAACCGCCAATGCCTCGAACCGCCACTGGGTCCAGGTTCTTATTTTGTCCCAACTGTATATTTGAATTTGACGCCCCAGATCTGGACATTGATGGCCATGAGGAGAGCAGAAGCAGCAAGGGGAATGTTCAAATCTAAGAATGTTCAAGGGAGCCAGGCAGGACACATAGAAGTCTAGGCTGTACAGCCAATTAACACCGGGTGATATATAATCCGTCCCCACGAAATTTTTATGATTTATTCTCGCTGATGCCACAGGAAGAGCCCTCTCTGCCAGTATCCCCTGCAGCCAAATGGTTTACTGAAGCGCCACGCGTCCTTCTAACCTTCACAAGTCAGAAGAGCAGCCAAGTAAGTAAGACTATTAAGTTATTTTGTTTTTTCGTGTTTTTTTTCCTTTCCCCTTCGTTGAGTGCGCTATGTGGCAGTTGGTTTGCGAGTGCGTTTCAGAGCGGGGCCTCGGCTATTGTAAATGACTTCTCAGGTAGCTTTTGAAGAGAAAGATTGAAGGAATAATTCCCAAGTGAAGATATCAAAGGATGAGAAGGCTTCTTCTCTTTCTGCCTCAAATAGAAAGACTTGTCCTGCTGTTTCTTGAAAAGTGAACGTTGGGCGGGTGGGGGTGTCTCTAGTGAAAGGGCAGGTAATGGAAAGCCACAGTTTTCTATCTCATTACTGCCCAACAACTGGTGAGCTGTGAAAGGGTGTTGTGTGTATTCATATATGTATGGTTTATATAGTGTTTATAATTATTATTGCTTGCCATTTCCGACAAAAACAATCTAAAAAATGTAGGTTACCATGTCCTTAGGCTGCACGCTGGTCAGTATGACATTTAAAAAGGTGCAACCTGTGAGCAGATCGTGCCCAAGACGAGCATCCCCTCTGGCAACCCTCAGGGTCTGGGTTGCAGGTGAGTCACCAGATGCTACGGACCAACTGCACTCCTCCAGGACGAGCCTTTCTATCCCCAGGTGGCTCATGCTCTTGATGGGTGGGTGTGCTGGGGGAATTTTCATGCCCAGATGTCCACCCCAAGTGCGAACCGCCCCATATTACACTACCTATAACGCCACGTCCTGTTTGGCGCGGGCTGTGTAACCTGCATGCATACTTCTGATTGGCGCTCAGTCAAACACCTTTGTTGTCAATATTGTCACGGGATGGTAGGGGACGGGTGATGTTTGTGTGATGGCGGTCATGGCTAGGTGACTCAACTTGTGACCTAGTACTCGACTCAGTGGGGGTGTCCAGTGAGATCAGTGTCCTCGGAGAGTGGGAGGGTGAGAAGTGCTGGTGAGACTTACGGACTGGTACCCACCCATGCCCCCCCGGGAAAACATCTTGGTCACTACCGGAGAGCACTGCCCGCGTGTAGCTGGTGATTCATGACTATGAACGTACAGTCACTCCTCCAGGACAATTCCTCTCCTCCCCCAGAGTGGCCACGTGATTGATAGGCGGGCACGCTTGGGGGAAGCATATCTCCAGGGGCCCCACACCAACATGATGCCACCCTGGGCAACCACTCATGTTACCCATGCGCCTAAAACCGCGCCACGACTTGACTTTACAATGAATTTGTACACCAATGCACCTGGTGCCCTATCCATCAGTGATTTGCGCAAACAGATGTGGCACCTCGGAGCTCTCACTTCCCTCTGTGCCTGGCACACCAAGCTGTCAACCAGCAAAGCAGAGCTGCAGGGGGGGTGCCTATCCTGGCTCTCAACTATCTTCCCCTCGTTCTTCTGATACCCGTCGTTACGAGTGGTGTTGTTATACTGTTTGGTGTTGTTGCGATATTAGGGATTGGATACCAAACAATGTTCGCCGCGGATGAGACAGTTCGGCGGCGAACGAGCATGTTCGCCCATACTCTCGCCGGCGCGACAAGTACGGGTGTTCGACCCGCCCGTTCGCCGACGAGAAGAAGATCTAAATTCTTCCTCCGGCAGGATCAGAACCTGCGAGATGTGCCGGAGGAAGAATCTTTGAAAAAAAATCCGGCTTGGAGCAGGAAGTGACGTCACATCCTGCGCCCATAACCAGGAACTATGCGTTCCAGGTTGCGGTCCAAGGACGGATGTGACGTCACTGACGTCACATCCGGTTTTTCGATTCGAATTCCCCGCTAGAGGCGGGGAATTTGAATGTGGTCCGCGAACAGGGCGGACGGCGGACTTATTTAAAAGTCCGACCCGTCCGTTCGCGGACAGTAAATGGCGATGTTCGCCCATCTCTAGTGGGTATATGATGTGTATGTAATTCAGGTTGAGATAACACTCGGTCTCTAAAAGGTTTGCCATCACTGCCCTACCATATCTAATACAGTATTTATAGGGGTAGTATCATGCCTGGAGCAGCATATGGGCAGATGCCTCAAACCAGCCCAGAGAGAGAAGATCGTCTGGTGGAGGTCTGTGGCTCAGTAAGATACAACCCCCCGGAGAGTTGCTTGCCTGGGGGGGAGGGGTGCGATTGTTCGGTGGGTCCAGTCTCACCAGCAACAACCCCCAAGTGCTCTCCGACCAGAGATGCTTTGGGAGTACGGATAGTGAGACTAATGCCCCCCATACATACACAGATTTTAGCATCCGACAGACTAAAAAGGATAAATTTTTTTCAATCGTACAATTGGAGATTGATTGATGGAAAATAGAATATACTCCACATGGAATAACCAATTTTTGATCGATTTTTTTTTTTGATCGATTTTTTTGGAATCGTAATTTGTACTCAATTTGTACTCAACCGATCAAAATTTTCGGACATGTCCGATCATGTTTTGATCGATTTTTTTCACAATTACGATCAAATTTAATTGATCGGACCATGTGGGCATGCACCAATTTTCAGTCGACCGATCTAAAAATTTATCGTTTTTAATCTGTCGGCCGCTAATATCTGTGCATGTATGGGGGCCATTAGGCTTTGTTTCCATTGCGTTGGGACCCCTCCGCTAGGCGTACACGCTTAGCGGGAGGTCCCAACGTAACAGATAGACTTACCTGCTCGGCGGAGGGTCTGTCTTCATTGCGCTGAGCCGATCCGCCGGTGTAAGGCTGAACGTAGTCGAGTACGTTCAGCCTTTACACCGGGGGATGTGTAACAGAACAGGTGGGCGCACTGGGGGGAGGCATCTGCCTAGATGCTGCCCCTGGCATGATGCCACTGCATCTGTCCTACCTGCCCCATCCATCCTTCATATCGTTCTATCGTTCACCTCCCCATGATATCTTTTCACCTCTCTTCTCTGGATTCTGGGTGGGATCAAGGCTTTCTCCCATTACAATGCAGAGCTGTTTGTCTATGGATTGTCACTACTATATATGTAGTGTTGTCAACCTACTCGATTCTTGTGCTGTCCCGTTTAACTGGTTTTTCCATTAGGCCCCGGGAATTGAAAGGGATATAGCCGAGCCCCAGGAAGGAGGGAGGGGTGGTCCAGATGAGACGGCAGCAACCAGGCACACAAGCCGACTCCAGGAGATCTGCCCTCCACCGTTCATCCCACTGTGCAGGCAGCCGGGGGACCTAATAGCCTGCGCTAACTCTGTAAGACCCAGTTGCATCCTGAGTGTCCCCGGCTGAGGCCACCTTGAGTACCCACGCCAAGCGGGGTATGGAGTTCTCTGGTTTCCAGGACCCGACTGATGGCATGCTCAGTGCTTCGGGCGTTGTAGTTACCTAGCCCAGCCGTGGCAAGGAGGGACCCAGATCCTCAGTTATTGAAGATAGCCTGCCTTGGAGTAAAAGGGACAGGTGCTGCCTGCTCTGTGTTGGACTTTGAGCCAGTTGTACCTGACTGTGAGCTCCAACATTTGTTTGATAAAGTTATCATTAGCAGCACATCCGTCTCGTGTCGTGGTTGATCCAGAACCTGTACATATACTCTAATGATCCATCAGGGGACACTACTACTAAATTAGATGCAAAAATTTCTATGGAAAACTATGACCAAGTCAATCACAGTACACAAATATCAATGAGATATAATATAAAAAGAAGAAACACACAAAAAGAATACTAAATGAAAGAGAAAATAAATAAATATATATACAGATTATTTATATGAATTCTAAGGCAAACTCCGTAGGCGACGTCACTCCATCGCTCTTTGTGCGGGTTTCCATTTCTCAGATTTTAAAATCACTTAACTGATCCCAACGAGAGTGCTCAGGCAGGAGTCCACTCTTGCCGGGCTGATAACTGTTATTATTATTCTTCTTTTTACACTTTGTCCTTCTTTAAAAAATGTTTTCACTTGCGTCACAGTCAGCGTAGCGGCAGGCAGCTATTTGCTGCAATCGTTCCGACCAGTTCCAAAAGAAACCGAATACGTCAAGCCGGTCAACTGCACTGACTGATTGCAGTTACACTTCGATGGGCGATGTTGTCAAATTTTACTTTTTATTTTGGAATGCAAGTCGACACAAATGCATACTGGTCGAGTAAACCAGTCTACGACGTCATTGTAGATGACCCTACATGGTCTTCCACCTTCTGTAAAGAATTCATAGCCCGCCTATTAAAGTTTAACATATCATATACAGAAGACACCAGTTATTAAAGCTCTACTAATATTATTATCTTTTATATATATAGCGCCAACATATTACCTAGCGCTGTACATTAAATAAGACTCTACTTCATTAGGCTTTGGTGGACACCACTATATTCTTTATTAAGGCCCCCACACACGTAGTGAATGGGGTATGATAGATGAGCGGAGGAGTGCAGTGATGATGTCATCCCGCTGCACCTCATCGCTTAAGCCCCCCATAGACGGGCAGACTCCCGGCCATAGTTCTAGAAGCCCAACCTGCGTGCTCGCTCTCGCTGAGCACATCAAGGTTGGTCTGCTGCAACTATGTGGGAGCCCACCTTGACTTTTGTATGTAAAAAGCCGGCAGGTCGGATCGCACACGAATCCGACATGACGGTTCTTTTTCTGCCCGAATGACAGGCAGAACAGATGCAGGCTGTTAACTTGGAGGGGGAGTCTCCTCCCCCTCCCAGTTAATTGGTGACGTCACCACGCTCTAATCAGTCTGCTAAAGGTCTGCCATAGATCGAGGTGTCTATGGCAGGCTTTAGAGTATCGGCGGGCACTCTTTGTGTGCCGGCCATTAGTTTAAACGGGGATGCCAGCCCCCATTCAAACTTATGGCATCAGCCAGAGATTTATTAACATGTCCATTCACTGGCTGACCAAGCTTTGGAGCGACAGAGATCTGACCCTCCTATACGGGTACCAGCGATCCGCGGCAGATTTTGCCAAAATCGCCTGCGGCTCATTACGTGTATGGGGCCTTAACTCAAAATATATTCAATGGATTAGATCAGTGGTAGGCAAATAAGTTGATATGGAGGGCCAGAAGTGCGACCCTCGGTATCACTTAAGGGTCAACGATCCAACCCAATCTTGTTGATAGATCACAAAGGGGAATGGACCAGAAACCCACGTCACCCATTGGCTTTCACATACATACGTAGTTAGCGTGCTCAATCAGAGCCTGAGCAAGTCCTTTGCTTCTCCTCCTCTTACCGCTGCAAGCAAGGACGCTTCGGATAGACGAACAGGTAATTTCCTTTGTCCTATACATTAGGGCTTGTCCCCACTTTGGCGGCTGCCTGCGAGGAACTTGAGTGGCGGCAAGGCTATTCAAATTAATGGAAGCGGACGCCCACAGTCACTGCAAGTGGGGACAAGCCCTTACAGTTGGAGTAACGAGGGGAGCCGCCGAACAACTCCGAAAGGGTCGCAGGTCACCTGGGAAATAGATGGACACAAATACAGTAAGGGCTTGTTTTCACCCTTGCATTCTCGTGTGGTTGTAACCGCAACCGTAAGCGCGTCCGCGCGAGAACGCATGGCATAGTTTTCGTGCGTTTTCATGACTAGTGATGAGCGACTAGGCAATATTCGAATTCGTAATCTCGAATATCCGCACTTACGACATGAATTGCGATCTAAACATCGCAATTGCGATCCAATATGCGCAATGCATGCAAGTCAATGGAGAATGGCGGAATCCGAAATTGTGATTATCCAAGAAAGCGCAATGCGACCAAATATGCGCAATACATTGAAGTCAATAGAGAATGGCGGAATCCGAAATTGCGATTATCCGAGAAAGCGCAATTGCGATCCAATATGCGCAATGCATGCAAGTCAATGGAGCTCGGATATTCGACTGGGAAAATATCCGTCATTTCCGTTTTAAAAAATCGCATTGCGATTATATAATCGCGATCCCATTCATTGCAATGGATCGCCATTATAAAAGCGCAATAAATCGCGAAAAATCACGATCGCGTCGGATATCCGCTGATATATTCGCGAATATTCGCAAAATGGCGAAATAGCGATATTCGAGCTAAATATTCGAAAATCTAATATTCGAGCTCAACACTATTCATGACGCAATTTTTATCCAAACGTGCCCAGAGTCCGCATCTGCGTCTGCTATTCCATGCGCGTTTCGCGCGTTTTGAAATGCATCCAATGGTTTCCTATGGATGCGTTTTTGGGATGCGGTTGGGGCGCGGATGCATTTCAAAACGCTGCAGGCAGCGTTCATAACCGCATCCTCAACCGCATCCGCATTCGAACGCGCACAATCGCACCAGTAGAAATTACATTGAAGTTTCCAATGGATGCGGTTGTTCGCACTTGCAGCCACGCGGTTACAAACACGCGCAAACGCGAAGAATCGCACAAGTGGAAACAAGCCCTAATTTGATAAAAAAAAGCCCTGATTTCAGCTTCAAATCTGTCCTTATCTCCTTACTTGTGTTGGGTCAGTAGAGAAAGTTAAATCATTTTTTGGAAATTTCAACTTCGTTTCCGCATAATAAATGCAAAAACGACATGTGTTCCCAAAACCCTTCTCTACATCTCCAATACACAAAGACTACATCTCCAGCAACAAAGTTTAACCAAGACACAATTGTGTTGTTGACACACCCGCCAAAGTTTAAATCGCGAAAAAAAAAACGTTCCCTCCTTAAAGTCGGCGACTAAACGCCAGGCATCTCCGCAGAGATGTCGTCGAACCCAATTAAAATCCTCATACAGACAGAGCCACCTGTCCCGTACCTAATGACGTGTGATGAATGACGTGACCACCTCTGAAGCCAAACCATTTTGGTCTTCATTTGCAGAATTTAATTACACCCCGTCGCCTTTCACATCGCCGTCATAAGGTGCGAGAGTGGAGTCTATATCTGGGCTCGGAATATTGCTGTCTAGAGATCCGTGATGTTAATTAGATAGGAAGAAACGGCTCCTCCGGCCCGGCTGGTGGGAGAAAATGAATCCACATCATTTGGATTCGCTACAAATTACGGCGGCTTTGGCGAGATGATTTTCATCATCTTTTTACGATGCCAAGAAAACACATCAGCTTGTATTTACTTGTTTAGTCCAAAATATTGCAAAGTGGAGCAACACCTGGCTTGAATGTGCATTGGTAAACACGTGACAGGTCCACTTCACTTAGGATAACATTGGCGGAATGCTACTATACAAGCAGCTCTCTAACTTTGGGTGCAAGGGTTCTGCAGAAGACCTAGACATCTCTAGATAGTATTAAAGGTCTGTTTGTTTGTCTAGACCAGGGGTGGGCAAACTTTTTGACTCGTGGACCACATTGGCTTTGATATAGATAGAGATTTGATATAAATATGATGTAGGGGCCGGAGCCTGTAATGACCCGCCATAGGTGTGCCAATTCCATGCATCGCCGTCATCAGTAATTATGTGAAATAGCGACAGGGAGGTTATCTTTTTTAACTTCCTAGACATGGATGCTCCCACAGTGTCATGACCACACCACTGCATTGCCCCCAAGGCCACGTTTGGACACCTCTAGGCATTATATGCACTCATCGAATACAAGTGGATGGGAGCATCTTTTCAACAAGGTGACAAGGGGCCAGAAAAGAAGGCTAAATGGGCCAGATCCAGTCTTAGTTTGCCCACCCCTGGTCTAGGTTGGTGACCAGAGAAGGCCTATTATGCATGAATGGAGGAATCCAACCCTGTACACATTTTCATTTTGGGTTCCTTAAAAACAATCAAATGCCTAAAGCCCCCCATACACCACATACAATTACCATGCAACTTCTGTACAACCAACT
>CM070040.1:3772093-3791760 GCA_036250615.1 Ptychadena robeensis | reverse complement strand
TGGGGGGCTTTACACAAATAGTTTTTGAATAAATTAAGTTCAAAATTAAAGTCGAATTTCTGAATTTTTTGACATTTTGACTTGACTTTGAACTTAATTTGTGCAAAAACTATCTGTGTTAGAGACATACTGTTTTCTTTCTAATGTTCCCCTAACCATTCTCTACATCTCCAGCAAGTTTGGTGATGATACCATGTTCAGGGGCTTTGCAATTAACTCGAAATTGTCAAATTTATGGAAAAAAATTCGAGCATCTCTATTTTTGTTGTCTGTGTTTTCCTGGAACTTCCTGTATAAGACACACAGGAAATTAGGGGAATTTGGGGAAAATTAGAGAAAACCCATTTGTAGATAATTTTTAGTGGATGAGCTTGGAATTTTTTTGGTTTTCAGGGTTAATCTTCCGAATTTCGTGTGTCAAGTTTAGGGGTTTGGGGGGTGGTGCTTTATAGTAGGGTATGTTTTGTGGTTAAAACCAATCTAACCCACCCCTCCAACCCCTAACCTTGACACCCACAATTAAGAAGATTAAACATGAAAAGCACCAAAACTAGGGCTATCTGCACATGAGCAGTTGTAAGGGTAGCAGAATATCTCAGAACAGGGATGGTCTCTTACTGCTGCTGACACAGCATAGTGTTCTTCCCAGTTCCCCGCCTCCCTAGGAAGCCACACCCCCGTCCAGCCCATCTATGCTCCCGTACACCCTCCCCAGCAACCACGGGAGCCCATCAAAGTGCCTGACCAGCAGGAGCCATTGAAGCATCGGCTCTGCTGGACAGGCATCGGCTCCTGTCGTTCGCGGCCAAGCATCGGCTCTTAGAGCCGGCTCGTTCGCGAACGACTCATCACTAGGACGAACGCTCACGTTGAAAATCAATACACAGTTTCCATTTATGCGATCGGGAGGGACGCGATTTGGGGGGGGGGGTTTAAACGCTACCCTACAGCATTTATTGTTTAGTCTATGGGCAAACACACAGCAGATTGCCTGTTGGTAGCAGCAGATAGGGGGCTCACGAATGACCACTTGAACTTAGCCTTAGGGTACAGTTACACTAGCCACCACCTAGATGTTCACACTCAAAATAATTTTATGGGTAAGACTGGCCATTCACAGGTCTATTCCCCTCCGATCGCTTGGTCCCCGTTCAAAACAGATCGTTATTCAATTGGAGCGGGATTGACCATTCAAGATAGCTTTTGTTCGATCCCCGAACGATTACCGCGAACATTCATGGCGATCGATCATTTGGGAATCAAATGTAAAATCATCCCGTGTATGGCCAGCTTTACAGAATTTTATTGGCAGTCAACAGGAGCCAATCAACCTCCCCATATCCTTCCATTGATTCATTGAACCAACTGGCAGATACCAGGGGTTGGGAAGAGGCAACCACACTGCTCCCGAGCGTGAGTGGACACTTACCAATATACAGAGCTATACATTTGGTTTCCTAGTAGAGATGGTCAAAGAGATGTTGAAATTTTGACATAAGTATGCAAATTATATGCTGAGCCAATCAACTTCAACAGCCTCAGTTTCAGTCTGCATATGATTTGCATACTAATGTCGACATTTCAACATCTTGTTCCTGTATATGTTGATTATTTTGATTTTTTGAGGAACTGTTTAGGTGATTTGGTGAGATGTTTTAAGGTTTTAATACTAGTCCTGTTGGGGATATTTTTTGCATTTTCTATCATCTTAAAATTTTTTGTAGGTTTATTTGAATTTTGTTTATTCGTCTTGACTTGCAATTAACTTAACTGAAGTCTCTCCTCCGCCTTGTACCAGATGGTCAGGAATAGGTCCAGTACAACTGGGAGGGGCTTCCCTAACCCAATAAGCTGGCAGACATATGATAACCATATATAAGCCAATCACAGGTGAGGGGCGGGACAAGACCCATAAGCGTTACCTTATAACAATAGATAGGGGTCTTCAATCCTGCCACAGCGATGATGGGGCTCCAATATATATACTTCCTCTGTGTGTTTTTAATCATCGCCGGTGGTCTAATACTCAAACCCACGTCTCCGTCAGGGGAAAGCAGGTGATTTTATTCAGTTTTACCCAATTTCATTTTTTTTCGCACAATGGTTGGTGAAAAAAGCAATTAGAAAAAAAGGATTGTAATGGAATTCAGACAATATGAACGTGGAGAATTGTTTAAAGGCGGGATGAAAAACTGATTAAAGAATGATTAAAAATGTATTAAAGAACGATTAAAAAGGATTCAAAATACGGTACAATAACCTCCTTCTTATTTCCCTTCCAGCTTTATGTGACAGAATGACAACATTTACTGACCGTCTACTTTTGATTTAGTAAAGAGGAACTCTAGCCAGGACTAGTAGGCTGAGAATTAAAAACCATTTCAATAAAAGATAAAATACAAAAAACACATTTTTGCTGCAACATTCTCCTTCAGGCCAGAGATTCCACTTGCAGTACTTCATATCTGACACTAGATGTCCTCAGTCAGATGCTGCAACATTCTCCTTCAGGACAGAGATTTCCCTTGCAGTACATCATATCTGACACTAGATGTCCTCTGTCTGATGGCCAGGATCACTACCTTTGAACCCTTGTCACCCTAGACCAGGGATGGGCAAACTTTTTGACTCATGGGCCACATTGGCATCTTGGGGCCGGACCAAGAGGCTGTAATGGCCGACCCGCCACGGGTGTGCCGATTCCATGCAATGCTGGCATCACTAATGATGGAGAAGATGTGTGATAGGAGACATGTGACAGGGACTTTGTTATCTTTTTACATGTTCTAAACTTACTAAGGTGGACCATCTTGGTAGAGACAGAGGTTTGCTTCTCCATATCAGAGCCTCCAGCAAGGAGAACAGTGAGCACTACAGTAGTGACATCACCAAATCTCACCCAAGAACCCCTGAGACTAGCAGGCAGGATCAACATGAAGGGCGCCATCTTGGTAGAGGCAGCAGCTTCCCCATATCAGAGCCTCCAGCAAGGAGAATGTTGAGCAGTACAGTAGTGACATCACCAACATGAAGGATGCCATCTTGGTAGAGGCAGCAGCTTTCCCATATCAGAGCCTCCAGCAAGGAGAACGTTGAGCAGTACAGTAGTGACATCACCAAATCTTACCCAAGAACCCCTGAGACTAGCAGACAGGATCAACATGGTGTCTAGACCAACTTTTTGACTTGTGGGCCAAAATAGGTATCGAAACGTGACATAAGGGAACAAGAGCCTACAAGGGCCGCCCAGCATAGGGGTCCTAAGTCCTCGTAGCCAGGACAGGATATTTAAAAAAAGAAAATATGTTTAAAAAATATGGACGCCACTCCAGAGTAAAAGGCACATGGCAGCCGCCTGGGGCCAAGGGTAGGTGTGCCAAGCTTGTGGCATCATATTCAAAAAGACTTGAGGCTGTAATTGCTGCCAAAGTATAGCTTTTAATACTTAAGTACATGTGCTTTCTTATTTTTTTTTATTTTTGATGAATCTGCCAAAACTATTTCACGTTGTCATTATGGGATGTTGTGTATAGCATTCCGAGGGTAAAAAATATAAATCCATTCTAGAATACGGCTGTAACATAACACAATGTGGAAAAAGTGATGCGCTGTGAATACTTTCCGGATGCACCGGACATTCAGGACACAAAGATGATTTTTCAATATCACAGAATTTCAGAATTCCAGACATGAACAAAAAAAAAAAATTTCTCTAAAATGTTCTAAATCTCTAGTTGAAGCGTCAGTTAGGCAACACGCTGTCTGCGAATGAGAAAAAAAAATCACAAGTCAAGGTCACAGCCGGCCGACCAGCAGACGGCCCAGGGCAAAGTCCCAGCGATCCCGCTCTGCCGCTGTGTGCCGCTGGGTTTATTTGCTAAGCTGGACGTACATTCGCTGTCTTGCGAGCCGCATAAATCAGCAGAAGTGATTCTGTCACCCTAACAGGTGTCTGGAGTAACCGAATCCTTGTCAGAATAATTAAACAAGCTCGCTATGACTATATCTACATAATGTGAAGAGTGTCTTCAAAATAAATAACGTCGGATGCGGACAGACAACGGAGATGACATGTTTCTGTAGCGGATCTGGAGATTTAAAGAAATCCATTCGCTGGGTCACATTGTTCAGATAAAACGGACGCAGTTCATGGGAAACCATTGGGGTCTTCATAGACAAGTTGGGGAAATTGGCAAAGTCAGCAGATATCTGGCTCTGCCTCTGCTCTCAAGAATTATAAAGTGTACCTACCTATCAGATGATGGTAAAGCCTACCATACACACACAGATCAGCGGCTGCGGTCGTCGGTAGGCGGCAAAATCAGCAGCCAATCGGGGGTGCCCACATAGGGGTGACAGATCCCTGTCGCCCCACAGCTCAGCCGGCCAGAGAACGGACATGTCCGATGTTCTCTGGCCGATGCCGGCCGATGCCATTAACTTCAATGAAGACCGGCATCTTCATTGAAGGTAATGGCAGGTACACAAAGGGTGCGCGCAGATGCTTCCAGCTCGGAATAGCAGCGTGATGACGTCATCACGCTGCTATGCCGAACTGATCTGAACAGCTCTGCTGGCCCCCACTCGGTGGGTGTATGGCAGGCTTAAGTGAATCCACAATTAGAAATGTGTTAGCACTTCCAGGTCTTCATTATCTCTCAGTGATCACTGTATACTCCCTAAGGTCACCTATAAAAGGAGCCATCTTTGTTTAGGGCAGTGGTTCCCAAACTGGGGGGCGCGAAGGTATTCCAGGGGGGACACAGACCCTCATTCTAAAGGCTAGGTTTGAATGGGAAGGGGGGGCTCGATAAAGTCCCTAAAGTTTGGGAACCACTGGTTTAGGGTCACCGTCTACTTCTGTGGGGCCGCCTCTGTGATCACCCAGCCAAGTAAATCTAGTGATTAGTGTTGAGGGGCATATTCTAAAGTTGAGTTTGCGTAATTCCGTAAATGTTCGCAAACTGATATTCAATATTCAAAATTATTTGATTCGTTGACATTCTACGGCCTTACATGTATGCGCGAAGATTTGCGAACACGTCTGAGCAGTAAAATAGAATAAACTTGCATGCATTGCGCATCGCAATGCACATTGATATGCACAATGCATGCCGGAAACCAATAGTGATTGCCGAACTAGATGTTCGCACTCCTTCTAGCCGGTGAGCAGTACCAGTGTTCGACCCACCCCATTGGCAGGCAAGAAGAAGCTCACTATTCTTTCCCCGGCAGGATCAGGAGCAGTAAGATCCCGCCGGAGGAAGAATATTTTCACTAGAGAACCCGGTCTTCCAGTGAAAAACCGGCAATCGGAACCAGGAACTATGCATTCCAGTTACCGGATGTGACGTCACTTCCGGTTTTCCTGATTCTGCCTGCAAACAGGGGGACGGACCTGGCTAAAGTTGTGCCATCACTAGTATCCAATCACAGTGATATTATGTTGAATATACGCATTGCAAATATCTGGCCGAACATTCGCGAAATATTTCTTATTGTTGAATATGTAATATTCGTTGAATATATGCGACTTACGAATATTCATGCTCAACACTAATCCTGATTTCCCATGTTGCTGACCTCAGCCTCACCCCCCAGATACATAAGCGGATATAAACTCAAAAAAAAAAGTGGGACAGTGACCCCTTAAAAAAAAATTCTTACCTTTCATGCCTGCTCGCTCCTACGCCTCCATGCTTGGAGTGTCTGGTCCTCCAGACTGCAAAATGGAGGAGCGAGACTCTTACAGGCTCTTACCTCTACCAATCCGGATCTAAATCTGGTGATGGTGACACTTCGCCCCTCCACATCACCAGATTCAGATCTGGCTGGCTGTGGGCGCATGGGAAGGTAAACGTCAGAAGTGACATATAATCTTCCATGTCCCCTTGCACCCGCCGCGGCGGTACATCACTAGGGGGTGGAACATTGCTGCATTTTGACAGTTTTACCAGGTAAGTATTTTTTGTTTTACTTTTGACCCCTGATCCACCCTATTATCGGAATGGTGCTCTTGTGCACATAGTAGAAGGCAGATGCCGAGGCGGTAGGTCCACTTTAATGTCAGGGTCCATCTATCAGTCTACATGAGCAGCTCCCTCCATTTAACATTAAGGAATAAAGATTTGCAGCATTTGGAGGGTGGACATAGCAGAGAAGGATCACCACCCTGGTGGTATGATTTTTTAAGTTGTATGGGAAATGTAACAGATTGCAATGTAATCTCCCGGACAAGCCCCCACCACGTGACCCTAGTATCCTCAATGACACTGGGTATTCGAAGATTTGCGACACCATGGCCATAACTGGCAAACACCATTAGTAACTGCATTCTCAGTGACACTGGGGATATACATCTATAGCTAGCCATACACGGCACGGATTCCCTGGCTGATCGATTCACCACCCGATGGATTCCGGCGATTCCGCCGGCATCCACAGGTGAGAACGATCAGCCAATTAGGGAATCCGATCGTGGCAGCCCACCTTGTATGGCCGGATCCGGGAGGGATCTGTGTCCGATGGAGCGCCTCCCTGACCGCAACCCCCTGATCAGAGCAGAATCGGACCCGAAAAGACCAACAGGTTGGTTCTTCCTCGGATCCGATTCTGTGCCCCTGATCCATCGGGTGCGATCGGACGGGCAAGGTGGGCTGCAGGGGATTCCGGCACGATGGATCCGCGTGCACGTGCCCGGAATCCATCGCGCCGGAATCCGGCACGAATCCGTGCCGTGTATGGCAGCCTTATGATGCAGGGACAGATGGACATCGTTGGAAGAAACCACCAGTTCGTCTGGATCAGTTAGGCTCAGGACGACCACTCTTGGTCATGAAAATCTATCCCGAGTTACATCCGGGTTAACCACTAAGGAGCTTAATGGAGATTACCTATTTGCACTAGGTCCCATGGGTGCGAAGCTACATCAACAAGCAAGACAAATGAGAAAAGTGCAACTGTAATCATGGCTAAATATGTTTGCATTCAGAATAGAACCCCTGCCCCAGAAAACACGGAGGATGGAATAATTGATGGGCTGTTGAGGGTAGTTCAGGGCTACTTTGTTGTGGATGTAGACAAAGCAATGGAAGAAAATAGGGAGGTTCTTGTATAGGCAACCCCTTTTTGGATATCTTTATGCTCCCACCCACCCCCTTTGTTATTCCTAATAATTTCTTTTTTGACTCATTTTTGCTTTGCAGGTTGGTCACTGCACGGTGGTTCCTTGCCAGTGCTTATAATGTAAACATTTGGAGAAGTTGGGTGTTTTGGTACAGGAGTTGGCCAACAGTTCCGAACAAAGTTACGAGATGGTGATCACTAGCGATTTTTCGATCAGGAGCCACTGATTGTGCCCATAAAGAATTGGAACACGTTTACAAATCGCCATTCATCTATATGTGCTTTATATCGTCTCTACGACCGCGGCCAATTGCGTGTGTATACATAGAGTCAGAGAACAAACAGAGAGCCATCGCCAAGTTGAGACGAACCAACTCTGAATGAACTGGGATCAGCATACTTACCTATTGATCAATTCCGGCATTTTTCTGTGTCTTCGGTGAAGTCAAAGAGACGAGGGGGTGGCGCCATAGACCTCCATCTTACTGGAGGGGTGTCGGTTTACCAGCCTACATGGCCAGCATCATCGATGACCCCGGCGATGTGTAGAAGGGAGGAGGGAGGGGTGCAGCTTTCCCAGCCCACATGGCAACCATCATTGATGACCCGGACGATGTGTAGAAGGGAGGGAGAGGTGTCGGTTTCCCAGCCCACATGGCCACCATCACTGATGACCCCGACGATGTGTAGAAGGGAGGAGGAAGGGAGGGGTGTCAGTTTCCCAGCCCACATGGCCGGCATCATCATAGATGACCCCCACGATGTGTAGAGAGGAGGAGGGAGGGAGGGGTGTCGGTTTACCCGCCCACATGACCGGCTTAATCGATGACCCCCATGATGTGTAGAAGGGAGGAGGTAGGGGTGTCGGTTTCCCAGCCCACATGGCCGGCATCATCAATGACCCCGACCATGTAAAGAAGGGAGGGAGGGGTGTCAGTTTCCCAGCCCACATGGCCGGCATCATCGATGACCCCGCCGATGTGTAGAGGGGAGGAGGGAGGGTGGGGAACACTATGCACTATGCTTTGATCACACATTCAACGGGCAGAATGGGGGTTAAACGAGCATTCCAATGAATAATATCATTGGCCAACAGAAAATACCACCTCGACAGCGCGTCGGATTATGCAACAGTGCCAATAGAATTGCAGATTAGGTGCGGCCTGAACTTTGACTCTCATCGCCTTCAATTTTATTCCGAAGCCGCAGATGTACAGGCTCCGCGGAGAACGCAACCTGGAGGTATTTGGCAAGGAGAGGAACGTTCTTACACTCTAAATTATCACAGCGTGCAGCGACGCAATTATTGTTAAACCATTATTTGTTTAGTAAAATTACGCTAATTGTGACGGAGCGAGCTTTAATCTATGGCAGCCTTCCAGATGTCACACTTCAAAGCGCTCCGCTCAAGGTATGGATGCGGAATCATGAAAATTCCGCTATACGTGGAGCCCATTTCCATATTCAGGAGCTGGAAAGTGATCTTTAAGCTTCTGCAGTTTTTTCTTAATAATTATTTATGTTATGCTAATCGTATGAAAAGGGCTTCACGAGGAGGAGATGGCTCGGAATGAAAAGACAAATCAGGAAAGTTTTCTTGCTAACTACGAAGGAAAAATAAAAAGCTGTTTAGATGCCGGAGAACTTTTCCGCTTGTTAAGTATTTGTAACTTTTTGGTTTACTTTTGGAGAAAAAAAAATTGTATTGGCACATTATATACACATTTAGATTTCTCTGTCAGATTTCCTTTAGATCTCCTTTTGTTTTACCAAAACCATGTAATATGAGGGACTTTCTAAGCCATCAAGTCTACCTGTGTTCTATCACAGAGGACCCGGCACTACATAGTTGTTGGTAGATCTAAAGGAAATCTGACAGAGAGATCGAAAGGTGTATGGCCAGCTTTAGGAAGGTTTCCTCTGCTTCCTGTGTGGCCTACAAGATGGGAAGTGAGGGAAAATCTAATCTCAGTGCTTATTAGACACAAATTAACAATGTATTTCCATGAATACAAACACTGTGGGTGCCATTTGCGAAAAAACGGAAAATTGTATACTGCCATAATGGTCCTGGAGAGCAGCACAAAATTGAATACTTACATTCCATCATTTTCCTTTTCTGGAGCATATGGTGGTGTATGCTGCCATAATGGGGAGCAGCACAAAGAGAATCTGTTCATGTGTTAAGGCCCCCTTACACCTAGCCAATTTTTCAGCCGACCAATGTCTATTTCAGTGGGGTACCCTGGTAAGAAGTCCGGCTTAAGTATGAGGGGAGCACTTCAGCCGGACTCCTTACTAGAGATGGTCGAATTTTTTGACTTGCTAACTTTGTGAGCTGATTGCAAAGCCCCTAAAAACGGTATCATCACCAAAATTGCTGGAAATGTAGAGAAGGGTTGGGGGAACATTTGAAAGAAAAAAGTATTGCTCTAGTACATGTCGTTTTTGCATAAATTAAGTTCAAAGTTAAAGTCGAAATTCAGATTTTCGAAAATTTTACTTGACTTTGAACTTAATTTGTAAAAAGACTATTTGTGTTAGAGACATACTTTCTTTTTTGGAGTATACCCCCAACCCTTCTCTACATCTCCAGAAAGTTTGGTGATGATACCATGCTCAGGAGCTTTGCAATTAAGTCGAAACCGTCGAAATGGTCGAATTTTTGAAAATAAATTCGACCATCTCTACTCCTTACCTGGGTAAAATGTAGGTTTTTATGGGGGGAACAAACCCCAAAGAGGGGTGGCCAGCCCCTAGTGGACTTTAAAGGTGAATCTGGGTTCTTAAAGAGTTCTGGTCAACAGGAATGATATTAGATTATACTTTAATTAAACATGAATATACAGGATATACAGGGGGTTGTTTAAAAGAGACATGTCTCAATTCTGGTATCATCGCCCCAGAAGACTTGACAACAATGTTTAGCATATCATGTCTCAGCTTACAACATGATCTCATATCATCACCATAGGAAAAACTGATAAATAAGTAAAAAAGTCCAAGATGTTACTCATATGTAGAGATGGTCGAATTTTTTTTCAAAAATTCGACCATTTCGACGGTTTCGACTTAATTGCAAATCCCCTGAGCATGGTATCATCACCATACTTGCTGGAGATGTAGAGAAGGGTTGGAGGTATAACACAAAAAAGAAAGTATGTCTCTAACACAAACAGTTTTTTCACAAATTAAGTTCAAAGTCAAGTAGAAATTTAAAAAATAGAAATTTCGACTTTAACTTTGAACTTAATTTATGCAAAAACGACATGTGCTAGAGCAAAGCTTTTTCTTTTCCAATGTTTTTCCAACCCTTCTCTACATCTCCAGCAATTTTGGTGATGATACCATGTTCAGGGGCTTTGCAATCAGCTCACAAAGTTAGCAAGTCGAAAAATTCGACCATCTCTACTCATATGTCCAAAATTCCTTCAAACTATTTCCGACGCGTTTCGTCCTGAGACAGGACTTCCTCAGGGATATTGAAGAACTACCTAGATGACTATTGAAAATAATAATACTTATTTGGTCTCATACATTTGTATACATAAGTCAAGAAATCAGCTATTATACATTGATGTCATCAACTATACTTCACAGCTTTTTAGTCTTAACAGGTCATGTCTTTCCCCCAATATTTGCTTGTATATAGCCCGCATACAACATTTCTTATTACTGCATATATATAGTAATTACATTCCTTCATAGTTTGTTCTCATGGGAAATTAATCACTGTTTGAATTTTCTTGGCTTACCGGTTACAATCTTGTCCCAAATGGGGGAGGTCATCCAGAGCCAGTATCCATGGGTCCACCCGCCGCCACCGCCTGGATCCATGCCAGTCAACTTTATACCGGGTGTGGTTGTTATCATGGGACAGACACTAAATATTTGGGGGGAAAAGGGTTGATTCTTTATGTTGTCACCATCAGCTGGTATGGTCAATCGGTGAGTGTATTTTCTCGAGGTGTATATATTTGGGAAATGGTATAGGTTTGATGCTGGAGGAGGACCCCAGGTGTGGCCCTCCGGTGAGCGGGGCGGGTCAAACACCCGCACTGCTCGCCGGCGAGAAGGAGGGCGAACATTCATGTTCACCGCCGAACTGTCCGCCTTCCGGGCATTTTGGCCATCACTAGTAGTGAAAGCCCCATTTATTAGTGATGATCACAAATATTCGGATTCCAAATATTAATCGCGAATATCGGCAATTCGGAAATTCGCGAAGATGGTGAATATATTGCCGAATATTCGCAATTCCGGATATTCGGTATTT
Organism: Ptychadena robeensis; assembly: GCA_036250615.1. NCBI lineage: Eukaryota > Metazoa > Chordata > Amphibia > Anura > Ptychadenidae > Ptychadena > Ptychadena robeensis. The sequence goes on along the minus strand of CM070040.1, from coordinate 3,780,359 downwards.
TTTTCCCATTACACACGCCTCTCAATGCAAGTGGACAAATGGGAAGGCTGCAACAAGAGCTTAGCAACACTCCCTGCGACCATCAACAGTTTTTAAATCCAATATTGGGGGTGATGCGAATATTCGGAATATTGCGAAAATCGGCACTTTAGAAAATTCGCAAAAATCACTTAGATGGCGTCCAAAATTCGCTATTTTTTTTTCAACACGCCCCTCAATGTTAAACATATATTCGCGAATATATAAAATTCGCGAAATTCACATAAAACTGCCGATATTCGCAATAAGAAGAATATTGCCGAATGCGAATATTTTCCGAATGTTTTCCCAAAAATTTGCGGCATGCCGCGAATACGAATGTTGCCTATGCCGCTCATCACTACCATTTATGACAAATCTTGCTTAATGGGTAATGTCTAAAAACTAACCGCTTCCTATTTCAAAACTTGGGGTGAGGCACCAAACAACTATTTTCAAAACAGGCTGATTATCTTATCTGTGTATTTATTGTATAAATATTAAAAAAGAAGACTTTTTAGGTTGTAACTGAAAAAAAGACAAGCCCTTGCCATGCTCTTTGAGGGCATCCATGTACAGCTTGCCAGGTACATTTACATATCTAAAAGATAAGGCTTCCCATAGTATTTGTGTAATGTAAAATAAACAGCAATTACAATAGAAGCAATAACCCAGATATCATTTGTGCACAGGAACCCCGGTCTGGCTTTCTCCACCACTAGGATGGATACTGGGACATAGGTAATACATTCCCAGTTGGCCAAAGTACCATCAGCTTTGAGTGGAGTTGGCCAAGTTGATGTTTGTGTTTTAATGGGAGGGACATAGACAATACATTCCTGTTAGACCAGAGTTCCAATATCAGCCTCAAGTGGAGTTGGCCATGTGACATTCTGTGTATTTGGGGTCATTTGTGATGGTAAACTTACAGGAAGTTTTACCAATGGTGCTTTTGTCCACTGATATGAGGGCAATAAGGAATACATTCCCAAAAGTTTAAAATCCCAACGTTAGTGGAATTGGTCTTGTACATCCTGTAGATTTGGGTTCATTGGTGCTGGTGAACTTACAAGAAATTCTACCAATGTTGCTTTGTCCTCTGATATGAGCAGGGCCACCATGGCAACCGGCCACAGGGAGAGAAGCCCCAACTTGCACAGCCGTTGGTATAATCCCCTGTGCAGTCAGAGGCACAGACTGTGCATCACATGTATGGAGTCTCTGTTTCTGATTGGTGGGGATGGGAGATGATGTTTTCAGCTCCGTGTGACATCATATTGCCGAGCTGACACTAGCACCATCCTGTGGACATTCTGGTATTTTTTTCTCGAGATAAAGGACTTCAATTTGAAATATTCCACTATCTGACTTTGCGAGTTAATAACCCTATGTACCTCTTTTGGTACAGAAATCTGGATCTCAGTGGACCACCAGGGTGGTTACATTTTTCATACTGCTTTTGGCATACAAAACCGGACTACCAGGGGGGTATGTGTGGGGAGGAGGGGGGTGCAAAAGATTACCTGTTACGGGGAAATTTCTGATGGTGGCCCTGCATATGAAGGTCCAGGGTTGGCTCCAGAGCGCCAGGAGGCACGGGTGGCCAATCAGAGAGGCACGTCTACGTCTCACAGGTCAGGCAGGTGCAGGTAGGGGGCCCAATCGAGCGGGGACACAGACCTGACTGGGCGTGGCTGGCCCCCCAAGGCCCTCAAGTGGATTAACCCTCAGTGGATTTGACTTTGTGACGTTCTATGGACTTGGTTTCATTGGTGATGATGAATGTATAGAAAATTTGAGCAATGGTGTTGGTGGTGCAGGAAGTGGATATGCAGAAGATGGAACAGACAGTCATGGTGTTGGTGGTGCAGGAAGTGGATATGCAGCAGATGGAACAGACAGTCATGGTGATGGTGGTGCAGGAAGTGGAAACGCAGAAGATGGAACAGACAGTCGTGGTGATGGTGGTGCAGGAAGTGGATACGCAGAAGATGGAACAGACAGTCGTGGTGATGGTGGTTCAGGAAGTGGATACGCAGCAGATGGAACAGACAGTCATGGTGTTGGTGGTGCAGGAAGTAGAAACGCAGCAGATGAAACAGACATTGACAATTCTGAGCACAAGATTGAGTGTATAACTTTTTTAGCACGGGGCTGGACTGCAATCTGTGCCGTTATTGTCAGCTGTAAAAGTGACTAAATTGTCTAATAATCAGGCTGCGCGTGGACACCGGCGGCACAAATGTGCAGATAATATGTCTTTCTCCGAATCCACTCAGATCCAATTACTAATTGCCGCCTATACTAATGTCCATCTACTGTAATTACAGTCCCCGGCGCTAATTACATAATGATACTTTTTATCAGTCTGATGCGGCTGAAACTAAATGTCCGCGGCAACATGGCCGCCTCTCAGCAAGATGCTGATTGCGAATATCTTAACTGTCCTCCCCCAACGATGAGCCAAACTCTTGGCTGTGGCCGCTGTGCCATCATGCACTCATAATGCGTCTTCATTCCACAGAAGTCGACAGAAAGGTCAGATTTGCATGAAGAAATTGAGTTCTTCGCTCACAAATGGTCAATCTGGCAAAAAAAAACGAAGCGGCGTCCTGTGATCCGCCATTGCGGCGAGGCGAGGCTGGGGGTAGTTTATGGGTTCGGTGAAGGACAGACGTTTAAATCACGAACGCCGGGTTGGATTAATGAAGTCACTTCTCTTTTGTGGCTTCCAAACAAAGGTTAGCGTCGGCAGACCTCTAATTGGAAACCGCCGCCGAGGCTAGATTAATACGCGCTCGGAAATTACTTACAAGTGGTTTTAGACAATGAGCTCCTCTCCAAACCGAAACAATGACAAAATAAACCTTTAAATGTCAATTGCTGTCTGTTAGGACGCTCCGGGATAATGGCGCCGTTAATTAACTCCTTCACCTCTGCGATGGCCGATCATGCCGATTCCAAACTTCTATCTGGTTTATTTTTACGCCAGCTTATGTGAGCAGAAATGAATACCAATATATTTATAGTGTATTTTGTGGTCGATAAGATGCACTGCATGACACACACAGCAAAGACAAACCCTCCCTCAGATTTTCATTTTTCCGGCTTGACAGAGTGAATGAGAAATGCTGACTGCTCCACAATCACTTCCTTCCTCTTTATTGCTAGTCAACGCTGACACACACAGCTTTAACTTTTCCTGCTCGGCAGAGAGAACAAAAAATGCCAACTGCTCCACAATCACTTCCTTCATTTTCCGCTGGTGTGTTACAGATTTAACTAGTACTTTCCCTTTTCCCACTCGGCAGAGAGAAAATGAAATGCTGACTGCTCCACAATCATTTCCTTCATCTGGATTGCTAGTCAAAGCGGACACACACAGATGAGTGTGCTTTAACTTTTTCTGTTTGGCAGAGAGAACAAGAAATGCCGACTGCTCCAAAATCACTTCCTTTATCTTTATTGCTAGTATTACACACATAGACGAGGGTTTGTCTCCACTGTGTGTTAGATTTCAGCAGTACTTTAATGTTTACCGTTTGGAAGCAAGAATGAGAAATCTTGTCTGCTCCACAATCACTTCCTTTGTTTTCTGCTGTGTATGTCAGATTAAACCGGTACTTTCACTTTTACCACTCGGCAGAGAGAATGAGAAATGAGCAATGCGGACTGCTCCACAACCACTTCCTTCATCTGTATCGCTAGTCAAAGCTAACACACACAGACGAGAGTTTGTCTCCACTGTGCATGTCAGCTATGACTACCAGTACTTTCACTTTTCCTGCTTGGCAAAGAGAATGAAAAATGCTGACTGCTCCACCATCGCTTCCTTAATTTTCCGCTGTGTGTGTCAGGTTTTACCAGTACTTTCACTTTTCCCTCTTGACAAAGAGAAGGAGAAATGCTGGCTGCTCCACAATCAATTCCTTCATCTGTATTGCTAGTCAGAGCTGACACACACAGACGAGTGTGCTTTAACTTTTCCGACTCGGTAGGGAGAATGAGAAATGCTGACTGCTCCACAATCACTTTCTTCATCTGTGTTGCTAGTCAAAGCTGACACACACAGATGAGTGTGTTTTAACTTTTCCAGCTTATCAGAGAGTATGAGAAATGCCGACTGCTCCACAATCACTTACTTCATCTGGATTGCTAGTCAAAGCTGACACACACAGATGAGTGTTCTTTTACTTTTTCCACTTGGCAGAGAGAATAAGAAATGCTGACTGCTCCACGATCACTTCTTTCATCTGTATTGGTAGTCAAAGCTGACACACACAGATGAGCGTAATTTAACTTTTTCCACTCGGCAGGGAGAAGGAGAAATGCTGACTGATCCACAATCACTTCCTTTAACTGTATTGCTAGTCAAAGCTGACACACACACAGATGAGTGTGCTTTAACTTTTTCCGCTTGGCAGAGAGAATAAGAAATGCCGACTGCTCCACAATCACTTCCTTTATCTTTATTGCTAGTATTACACACATAGACGAGGGTTTGTCTCCACTGTGTGTGTCAGATTTCAGCAGTACTTTCATGTTTACCGTTTGGAAGCAAGAATGAGAAATCTTGGCTGCTCCACAATCACTTCTTTCATTTTCTGCTGTGTATGTCAGATTTAACCAGTACTTTGACTTTTCCTGCTCGGCAGACAGAATGAGAAATGAGAAATGCTGACTGCTCCACAATCACTTCCTTAAACCGTATTGCTAGTCAAAGCTGACTCACACAGATGAGGGGTTGTCTCCTCTGTGCATGTCGGCAATGACTACTGTTACTTTCACTTCTCCCGCTAGGCAGGGAGAAGGAGAAATGCTGACTGCTCTACGATCATTTTCTTAGTTTTCAGCTGTGAGTGTCAGATTTGACCGGTAGTTTAATTTTCCTGCTCGGCAGAGAAAATGAGAAATGCCGACTGCTCCGCAATCACTTCCTTCATCTGTATTGCTAGTCAAAGCTGACACACACAGACGAGTGTGCTTTCACTTTCCCCGCTTGGCAGAGAGAATTAGAAATGCTGGCTGCTCCACAATCACTTCCTTTATCTGTATCACTAATCAAATCTGACACACACAGACAAGGGTTTGTCTCTGCTGTGTGTGTCAGCCGAAACTGGCAGCTTCACCATCTCTGCCTCTGCACCAGCTCGGTATATGGCCTACTGGGTGTGTACATTACCCGGCAAATAATTTCAACCTCTGTTGTTGGTGGCCGAGGATGGTTATGCCTTCAGTCCATAAGATGCATGGAGATCCCCCATTTTCTTTTTTTTTTGGGGGGCGGGGGGGCATCTCATGGAGAAAAAGATATGGTACATATATTTCCAATTAGTCTATCCTTGTAAGTATCTTCTGTACTGAATGGCAATTTTTTTTTGTACAGACAGGGAATGAAAAGAGGCCCTGTCCCATGGAGCTTACAATCTAAGAGGTGGAATAACAAAGTATACCATGGAAAGGGAACTGACATTTCCAAGGTACATCAAGCCCACATTCCTTTACAAACACAAATGTCAATGTTTGATATTCTGATGCGATCTAGCAGTAGAATCGTCCCACATGGAGTTCTCTTTGAAGGTTTTTTGATCTTTCAAAAGCCAAAAAGTGCAAACCAAGCAAATGGGGAAATATCTGATCATCAGTATGTGCTCTACCGAACATTTCTTAAATCATATATTATTTTTTTAAGTTTTAAAATAATGGTGACATGGGCGCTTCAGCAGCAATCAACCTTTGTTTCTAGAGATGGTCGAATTTTTCGACTAGCTGACATTGTGAGCTGATTGCAAAGCCCCTGAGCATGGTATCATAACCAACATTGCTGGAAATGTAGAGAAGTAGTGATGGCCGAACTTCGGACAGGCGGACTTTTAAAAATGTCTGCCGTCCGCCTGTTCGCGGACAGATTCAAATTCCCCGCCTCTCATTGATGTGACGTCAGTGACGTCACATCCGGCACCTGGAACGCATAGTTCCTGGTTGTGCTAACCGGATGTGACGTCACTGACCTCACAACCAGGTTTGCGAGCCGGTTTTTCACTGTCTTCAGTGAAAACATTCTTCTGATCCCACCGGAGGAAGAATAGAGGGCTCCTTCTCGCCGGCGAACAGGGCGGGTCGAACACCCGTACTGTCCGCTAGCAAGAAGGAGGGCGAACATGCTTGTTCGCGGCCGAACTGTCCACCTTGCGGGCAGTTTGGCCATCACTATAGAGAAGGGTTGTGGGAAAATTTTGGTAAAAAAAACTTTCAAAGTCGAAATTCAGATTTTCTAAATTTTTACTTGACTTTGAACTTAAATTATGCAAAAACTATTTTTGTTAGAGCCATGCCTTCTTTTTGTAGTATACCCCCAACCTTTCTCTACATCTCCAGCGAGTTTGGTGATGATACTATGCTCAGGGGCTTTGCAAATAACTCGAAATCGTTGAAAATCCGACCATCTCTATTCTGGGGCCACCTTTCTTCCCCTATTACCAAAGCCAACATATACTTCTTGGAATTGCACCAGCTTAGAGATCAGGGGTGGCTGCAGTGTTCGTGTGGTGGACAGTCCTCTGATGGCAGTTATTAGGGGGATGTGCTATCGTTGGGCCAGCAAAGTTGTTGAATGGGGGGAGCTATGATTCAGCTGGTCTAGTTGTTAAGCAGGGGTGCTAGGGGTGTATACCCAAGAGTACCGTCAGTAGCGATCGGCATGCGGAATATGAGCACCAGGGACCATTGGGGGACATATAGGTACGGGACCCTCTATTGCCCCCCCCCCCCCCTTATTTCAGGATCCTGTATTTATTGTGAGACAAGTGTATGTGGATTATGTAGAAGCAGAAAGGAGAAAAATAACCATTTAAAGCTGAATTAGCATGCCTGACAAAGCTCGTTCCCCCCACTTCTTCCATATTTGATGCTCATTACGCTGCATCACTTGAATTCAATTACTTTATAAATTGCTGACTTGAGAAACCAAAGCCTTTAATACTTTTTTTTTTCTTCTTTGAAAACCAATTGCTGCAAAGACCATTTTCTGCTATGTTAGCGCCTCTCCTCCTAGGCAGAGCGCACTGTATGGCGAGGGGATTTTTTTTTTCTCCTTCTTCGGTTTGTTTGAATTACCATAATCTAATGACAGATGCTAAAGCAGAGGAATATTCAGTTTTATGACACAACATATCTGACATTTTCTAGTTATCTCTAATCTGATTCTACTTTATTGTAGCAGAAGGTCAGCGCCGAGCTCCGGTAATCATGTCGAAACGCGCGCGGGCGACGGTAGAAGGTAAAATGGCAGCAGCTTAATCCAGGGGGATGAAACAAAGACCCGCCATGCCTGACTGATATGAAAGATAAATAAAGGGTATCAACCATCACCTATCATCAATCATGCCTATCATCAATCATGATAATTCATCAGGTAGTGAGGGTTCGAGTGTCCAATGACAACTAAAGTGGACCTACCACTAGAAATGTTTTTTATTTGACCATTTCAACCATTTCAAGTTATTGCAAAGCCCCTGAGCATGGTATCCTCAATAAACTTGCTGGAAATGTAGAGAAGGGTTGTGGGAACTTTGGAAAAAAAAGTTTTGCTCTAACACAAATAGTTTTTGCATAAATCAATTCAAAAGTTGAAATTTTTACTTTGAACTTAATTTATGCAAAAACTACATGTGCTAGAGCAAAACTTTTTTTTCCAAAGTTCCCACAATCCTTCCCTACATCTCCAGCAAGTTTGGTGATGATACCATGTTCAGAGGCTTTGCAATCAGCTCACAAAGTTAGCTAGTCTCTACCTACCACCAGAAATTGATCATGTCATGAATGACACTAGAAGTGTCCGTAAAAGGGAGCAAAAGAAAAAAATAAAAATCTTCCGTAAGGAGTAATCCCCGGAACTCACCGCAGAGATAGGCGGGTAAATCGGCTCTCCATTAAAATTAATGGAACGTATTTTCTCATAGAAAACCATTATAAACACCCCCAGAGGCCACTCGCGATATTGCACCCTGAGTTATCACCAGGAGCCTGGCAGATAAATATGGAATCTCTTAGGATTTCAGCCAACAGCAGATAAGTAAATTTTTGGGGGGATTGCGGAGTGCTACGCCATCATAGCAGCTCAGAGGTAAGTCAAACTTTAATTTTACATATGTATTTGTCAGATTTTGAGAATAAATCTGCTTTAAGTCACATATATACAGTGCTGCTTGAAAGTATGTGAACCCTCCAGACATGGTCACTGTTTGTG
>CM070040.1:3750110-3762685 GCA_036250615.1 Ptychadena robeensis | reverse complement strand
CCCCCCCCCCAGAGCATACCAGACCCCCACTTTTAGCAGGGCCTGGTATGTTCAATGAACAGCATGGGGTCCCCCCAGAGCACACCTGCAGTTGGCAAAGGGTCCGTTATGCTCTGGGGGGATCCCACAATGTTTAAGGTCCTCCCCAGAGTAAACCAGACCCTATTTAATAAGCCTGTAAGGACGGGAAGGAGGGGGACCCCCATCCCACCAGGCCTCTATGGTATATCTCAATGAAGGGGAGACACTATGTTTAGAAAAAGGAGTCTCTTCACCCCATTTCATTTTACATTAAAAAAAGCATGTGGTCCCCCCAGAGCATACCAGACCTTCTGAACAGCCAGAAGAGCATGTGGTTCCCCACAGAGCATACTAGATCTTCTGTTGGCAAAGGGTCTGGTATGCTCTGGGGGTATCCCATGCTGTTTGGGGGTCCCTCCAGAACAAACCAGACCCTATTTGACAAGCCTGGAAGAACGGGAAAGAGGGGGGCACATACCTATCCCACCAGCCCCCTATGCCATATATCAACGAAGAAGAGACTCTTCCTTAAAGCTGTTTTAAACTTAAAATAAAAAACACACATACATTAAACAGACACAATACTCACCTGTCAGCAGGTCAGATGTTGGGAAACTGCCACACAAAAAACTCCACACTATACTCACTTCACATGCTTGTAGTTCCCATGCTGGCATCTGGGCTCCTGGACCCTTGCAGACTTCCTCCCACACTGCCCTCCCTCTCCCCCCCCCCCCTTCACTTCACCTCCCTCTCCTGTCTCTTCTCTTTGGGAGCTGCAGAGACTCGTGTGAGGGGGTGGGTTGTGTGAAGAGGGGGATCAGCTGCTCTTCCAGATCTCCCAGACACCCCTTCGGCTGCCTAGGCGCGACTTAATGCAGTGAGAGGGGAGAACTCGTAACCAGCTTCTCTCCAGCTGTTAGGAGAGCTGCAGCTGATAATGCTGAGTGACCTCCCTGGTGGTAGGTCCGCTTTAAGATAAGGGGGGTCTCTCCCCACATTGAGTATCCAGCCACATTAATGAATGAGTACAGTGGTCCCAAGTACCTCATACCCATTTAGAGATTTTTAAGAGATTTCCAAGAAATATGAGGCCGAGACTGAAAAAAGGTTTTCATTTAAAGTTCAACCATTCCACATAGTTACCTAAAAAGTCCCTATCCAACGTTGTAATTCAACATGGAGATGCTGCGCATGCGCAGTGACCGCAATGACCGTAGGACACGCTAGGCGGAGATCGATTAGCCGGGTCTTTGAAGTTCAGTCAGTGGACTTTGTGGGACACAGGCAAGTTGCTGGATCTCCAGGGAAAAGACCCCTTCTATGGGACAATTGGCCCTTCGAGGAACGAGGTGCATTACACCGTTAAATAGGCACTCTTTAGGTAACTATGTGGAGGGGGAGAACTTTAAATAAAATAATGTTTTCAGGAAATCTCATTAAAAAAAAACCTGGGAATGGGTAAGAGGTCCTTAGGACCACTGTACCCATTTAATAGGGAGGGGAGCGGGATCCGGAGGTCCTTTTCTCAAAGAGAACCCCTGGATACTCAAAAAGCCCTCAACCTGACCTCCCACAATGCCAGGCCCATGTTGTGGGGAAGAGACCCCCTAATCTTAACGAAGGGTCTCCCTCAAGCTGGCCATACACCTTAAGATCTCTCTGTCAGATATCCTTTAGATCTACCAACAACTATGTAGTGCCGGGTCCTCTGCAATTGAACACAGGGAGACTTGATGGTTTAGAAAACCCCTCATATTACATGGTTTTGGTAAAACAAAAGGAAATCTGACAGAGAAATCTAAAGGTATATGGGGGGGGGCCTTAGGTCTTAAGCCCCCCATACACCACATACAATTACCATGCAACTTCTGTACAACTTACTTTTCTTCTACCAAAACCATGTAAGACCTTTCTACACCTTCCAATCACTATGTATTCTATCAGGGAGGACCCGGCACTACATAGCAGTGATATATACCTTCCAATCACTATATATTCTATCAGGGAGGACCCGGTACTACATAGCAGTGATATATACCTTCCAATCACTATGTATTCTATCAGGGAAGACCCAGCCCTACATAGCAGTGATATATACCTTCCAATCACTATGTATTCTATCAGGGAGGACCCGCCACTACATAGCAGTGATATATACCTTCCAATCACTATGTATTCTATCAGGGAGGACCCGACACTACATAGCAGTGATATATACCTTCCAATCACTATGTATTCTATCAGGGAGGACCCAGCACTACATAGCAGTGATATATACCTTCCAATCACTATGTATTCTATCAGGGAGGTCACTATACTACATAGTTGTTGGTAGGTCTCATAAAAGTTGTATGGAGGAATCTGAAGGTGTATGGGGGGCTTTAGATAGCAGTGAAGGCCTAAACTATTGTCCATCTATCTGATGTGTGTCAAGTTGCTTGAAGATACTATTTAGGACCTTCATGGAAAACAATTGAAGGAACTTTAAGGAACAACTAAAAGAACTTGACCTTTAGAAATTAGGGTGATTGGAATAATAAGATGTCAATATCTCACAGGCATTTTGTAGAAAATTATTGATTTTTCATACCAGGTACAGCTAGGCTGTAGGCACATGACCTTTTGGACATAGAAGTTTTGGATGCTTATGAAATAGGCCAAAGTTTAAATTAAAAGGTGAAGGGCCCGTGTCTTGTCCGGGGCCATCATCTGCTTATTATCTGCTTACATATACTTTTTTTTTAGCACTGGGCTGTACTAACTCAGAACCTCCCCTTCCTGCTAAGTGCCACCTCTTTTTTGAGCTCATGGTGGCTCAGTATCAAAATCAAGGTCTACTTAAAGGAGAAAGTACCCATGTAATATGCCAAAACAACCTGAAACCCCATTATTTCCATTCATTTCACTGTTCACATGGGCTTGTTAAATAAATGTATGCTCCCTTGACCACAGAATGGTGTAAGGTCTTCAAAACCTCTGAGCTGGTCCTCCTATGAACCCTGGTCAACACCAACATGTTTTGGCCAACCATGTGCACTTTCTGAAGCTGCTTCAACCCATTAAGAATGTCTAATGCACAAAACTAATTCAATTATATCTCAATAAACATTCAATCAGCTTCCCAGCCGCTGTTTACTTAAAATTCCACGTGGGGGTCATCAAAATATTCCCCCAGAGGGGACCTCAGCTGGAGACTCGAGCGCCGGTTATCTCTCGGACGTCTCTGGATTGATTAGCTTAGTTTTCCGACTCCCGAGGAAGTTACAATTAAACGCCCATTAAAACAATTTTCTGCAATTAGCCTCCTGATCGTAAGTGATGCCGTGACGTAAATTGTTGGCGACCTTTGGTGAAATGTAACCTTGGACACATCTAATATACTTTATTATTATCAATTAGAAGCCCACTTACCCTCTCTTCGGCATCGTCGGCTCGGAGCTCTTAACTTATTGTCCCTCCGGTAACCTTAACGGCCTCGGACACTTAAATGTAAGCAGGTCAATTAAAGTCATTAAGAGTCTGACTCTATGAAGGCTCGTGTCTTGAAATATTCCGGAACCTCAGACAATGAACTGCTGCAGACACAACACGAATGGAGAACTGGCATTGAGGAGAAGACTTCTAGTTTCTGAATAAATGTATCGGTTACTTTCTTAATTGAATATTAATTGGACAAACTTCCTTAGTGTGTGTGTGTTTGCTCTATAGACAACCCAGCTCTACCCAGTATGGTTAATAAAGGTCCCCAATAGTGTCTTCAAAATAAATTTGACACAAACCAGATACAGGGGCAATAGGCAATCACTAGAGCTTCACTGTTGGTCAAGGCCTAGAACAGGGGTGGGCAACTGTGTTCATATGGAGGGCCACAAGTGCGTCCCTTAGCATCAATAGAGGGCCACACATCACATCGATCCAGACCCTCGCCCCATCGACATATCTCAGCAGGCGGTGGATCAGATACCAACAGGCAGTCAAAACTTGCACGCTGGAAGCACCCAGTTGCTCATGACAGTGCAGCAGTGGGGACCCGGTCAATGGTCAACCTTTATGGACAAATTGTTGAAGGCGTCCCAGGGTACCAGTCCATGTTTGCTCAAACTTTCTGGCAAAGAAAATGAATGGGTCCTAATTAATGGTCAACAGTTTGGCAAAAGTATGGAAGGGGTCCCCAAGGTCTCAGCCAATGGTCACTGAAACTTTATAGCACCCAGTTGGTGATGCTCATGACAAAGCAGTGGGGTCCCGGTCAATGGTCAACCTTTATGGACAAATTGTTGAAGTAGTCCCAGGTACCAGTCCATGTTTGCTCAAACTTTCTGGCAAAGAAAATGAATGGGGTCCTAGTTAATGGTCAACAGTTTGGCAAAAATATGGAAGGAGCCCCAGGGTCTCAACCAATGGTCACTGAAACTTTATAGCACCCAGTTGGTCATGCTCATGACAAAGCAGTGGGGTCCCGGTCAATGGTCAACCTTTATGGACAAAGTGTGGAAGGACTACCAGGCTACCAGTCCATGCAAAGAAATGAATGGGGTCCCAGTTAATGGTCAACTGATTGATAAAAGTATGGAAGGGGCCCCAGGGAGTCAATGGTCGCTGAAACGTTATGGCAAAGACGTGAAAGAGGTTCAAGGTGAAAGAGGCACCCTTGATGGGAAGACCCAGTTGATCATGCACCTTCCTGGCACTGGCCTTTTAACTTGGATGGACCAGTCTAGTTTGCTAGAACATTCTGTAAACTTTATTCTGATACATTCTGTATCACTTTTGTATACTCACTTTTTTATATACTCACGTCTTAAAGTCCAGGGGGGTCCTTTAGTGCCAAAATTACGGTATAAGTCCTTTTCATCAACAATTATCCTTATCCCAAATCAGGAACAATGCACTCTCTTCTTTTTCTGAATTTTGCTACATCTCATCCATTTCATTTACCAGTCTGCATATTATACCGGTTATTATTTACACTTCGCCTCTATTCCATGCAGATTAGGAAAACGGCCAGATGAGATTTATTTCTGTGAAATGCTTTATGGAGATGTAATAATTCGTCCGGTCTTTGTACATATCCCCCTCTCTGTGTCATTTCATTTTCTTTTATCGCCAACACAAAGCGTCAATGCACCAGACCCTTTCCCGCTCCCGGCTTTTCAATGGAAGCGCATTATTTTTGCCGGCAATGAAATGTTCTTGGTGCAGTTAGTCTACAGCCTGTGATATGAACCTTTCTTTTTTACCAGCTGGGTCCTGGGAATTACACACAAAGCAAAACTAATCAGAACAGGAAATATTAGGCCTAAATTATTCAGGATCTCCGTGTCTTGTGGTTGTTTGCAAATTTAGTAGCTTTTAATCTAGTAGTATCTACAGTACGCCTACTGGGTCTCTCAAGACTTACTGCCAGAGCATCGCGAGTCTCCGAACTGTTCCTTTGTTTGACTTTTTCAACTTTCAGAGGCAATTGACACAACGTATTATTCTTTTATAAGGAGACTTGAATGGATATGAAATTTGTAAGTGCTGCTGAAATTGTTCTGCAATTTAAAGTGTCCATTACCCAAAATGTGCATCTCATTATGTGTGGTTGTGTACTTCCATCGACGGATAATTTGTGTATTTCCATTAACAAATAATTATTTTTGTGAATTTGTGTTGATTTCAAAATATTGGCTTATTGTTGTCAGTGGGAACAGGAAGTTGGTGTTTGTTGTTCCACAGTAGAGTACCTCATGATATCTCACAGATGGAGCTTGGAGCCATATATATTGTATATACCCCACTCTTGTATATATCCACAGTTAAAATGTAAGTGGTGAACCACATTCATTTTAATCATAGGCACGTGAGGCGGCAATGCTCATGAGGACATATGAGGGCATTGCGCATGCACAGAGATGTTCTGGGTTGGACCCCACGCTGTTCATGGCCCTCTTTTCCAGAGCATACCAGACTCTATGCCAGAAGGGATGCTCTAGAGGCGACCCCATGTTGTTCGTGGTCCTCCCTTTCCAGAGCATACCAGACTCTATACCAACAGGGGGTCTAGTATGCTCATGGGGGGACCCATGTAGTTCAGACCTGTCAAGCCTCCCGTTTTGGCCGGGAAAGTCACGTTTTTATGTGGCTTTCCCGGCCAAATCCCGATTTCAAGAAATCCCGGATTTTTTCTGGGTTCTTGAAATCGAGCTGATTAGCAGGGAGAGGGCGTTACTCCCACCACGCCGCCCATATTATCAGCACAAGCGGGTGGAACATAAGCAGGGAGAAGAACGCCCTCTCCCTGCTAGATCAGCTAAAAGACTGGCAGATGCCGGGAGTGACGTCAGTGATGTCACTTCCGGTACGTGGAACGCGGAAGAACCACGATCCATATACCGGAAGTGACGTCACTGACGTCACTTGCTGTACGTCCCCCGGTTTTTTAATAGCTAAACTTGACTGGTATGTGTAGTTTGTGGTCCCCTTTTCCAGAGCATACCAGACCCTATGCCAGAAGGGGGTCTGGTATGCTCTGGGGGTCCCCACACTGTTTGTAGTCCCCTGTTGCCAAGGCCTACAAAATCTAATGCCAGAAGGTGTTCTGGCATGCTTTCAGGGGGGACCCCATGTCATTTGTTGTACCCCTTTTCCAGAGCATACCAGACCCTATGCCAGCAGGGAACTTGGTATGCTCTGGTGGGACCTGATTCTGTTTGTGGCCCACACTTTCCAGAGCATATTAGACCCTGTGGCAGAAAGGGGGCCTGGAACGCTCTTGCGGGGGGACCCACACTGTTCATGGCCCTTGTTTTCCAGAGCATAGCAGACCCTATGCCAGAAGGGGTCTGGTATAGCCTAAGAGGACCCCACACTGTCTAAAATGTCACCTACGCCTTTCCCTCCTGCAGGCATGTACCCATAATTAAACTGACAGCCACGTAATGGAATGTGGCTTGATAGTCTTTTAGCCAAATATTCGCAATAAACTTGGGTTCTCCAGTCATTATCACCTTCATTGCGCAAATGGACACTTGTACATGGATGGACAATGCATGTTAGTTCCAGGTACTGATGTAAAAAACTTGAATATTCTTGAATATATATCGCTATATTCTAAATCTTCACAAATTCTCAAAAGTGCTGTTATTCACAATAAAATTTTTATATTCACAATCAGCACTAAAAACGCCAGAAAACTTCAACGAAAACAAAAATGGAAAACAAATGAAAAAAATGGCACTCCAGAGACCCTTTAAACGTGAACATTCCTTATGACTAGTGATGAGCAGCATAGGTGTCTGGATTCCAACCCAGTGATGCTGAGCCACCTGAATGTTTGATTTAGCACCTTGTTGGATACCTTGTCCAAAGACACCTGGTTACCAAGTTCTTGTTGAACCCTGAACCCTTGGCCCCTCCCATGTACTTCCTATAAAAGCCATGTCCTTGCATTGCTTCATTGCCAGATTATTGTACTCCAGCGAATATCTCCCTCCTGCTTTTTCTTGTGTTATCAATGTCATCATTTGTGTACTGACCAGTGATGGCCCAAATGTCTGCATGTCACACAGTTCACAGCATGTCCTAGCCAGCGAACAGTACGGGTGTTTAACCTTCTGAGCGTTCTCCCCGAATTAACTCGGGCTGAGTTTCATGCATCATGAAACTCAGCCCCAGTTAGCCGGAGGAGCGCCCGAGGCATGTATGCCGATGCTTCCGAGTCCGCCCCCAATCGCATCACCGGTGACGCGAAGGGGACGGGGGTAGGCGGCGCCATAGACCTCCGTCAAACTGGAGGGGCGTCGCCTTTCTTCAGCATAAGTCCGGCGTCTCCAGTGACGCCGGGCTTATGTTTACTACCCTGAGCTGAGCTGGCAATCTGTGTGCTCCGCCGCGATTGCCCGTGGCACGGTTATAAAAAAAACGTGCCACGTGGCAAACGCTCAGAGGGTTAACCCGCCCCCTTCACTGACGAGATGAAGTTTGTTATGAGAAAGAAGTTTTTTATGTGAAAAATCGGGTAAAAAAACGGAAGTGACGTCAGTGATGTAACTTCCGGTATTTGGAATACAGAACTGTGCATTCCACATTCACCGGAAGTGATGTCGTGAGCAATTCAAATTCCCCATGAACTACCCCTGTTTGTGCGTTGATCCTGCCTGCATCTGTGCTGTTGTTTGCAGCTACAGGACTACAAGCCTGACCTTAAGGTAGCCATACACGGGTCGATTTCCCACACGATTCCTGGCTGATCGATCACCGGGCGCGTGCACATTGATCGATGACTAATCGAGTGCAGCCCGCCTTGACCGATCGACCCCGCCCGATCGACATGGCCCCCAAATCGGATCGGCCAGGGAACCAACCTGTTGGTCTTTTCTGATCGATTGAGCACACATCAAGGGGAGTTGACATTTGTGAAGCGATCGACTGGTAACAGAATCGTCCAGGAATCGGTGGCCTAAGGTGGTAGGCACAGACTTGATTGGGCGATCGATCGACGCCTGTGGCTTCACCGGAATCGATCGCATGGGCGATCGATCGCTCACGAGTCGACACATGTATGGCTAGCTTTAGATCACTATTGCCTAGATTGGCATAATTCAAATTAGCCAAATTCGCCAAATATTCAAAGTAAATTCGAAAATTATTATGTAATGTCAATATCGGCACTTGTAAATGCGAATACTGGTAGCGCAATGTGTTATCACAGTGACATCTAGTGGCAGAATGTGAAATAGCAGTAGCTGCATAGAAGTAATTCATGCAAAACTCTGCACTTGTACATGAAAAAATGTGAACGCAATGCATGGTACTTTCCCCAGAACCTCGACTATTCGAGAATATGAAGATATAGCGATATATTCCAGATCTTTTCTAGTTCCCGAAGTGCCGATATTCGCAATAAAAATTTGTGATTACAATATTAGCATGGTTATTATTGGTTATCACACACAGAGCCCAGATGGCGTCCATGTTTCCCAGGCAGGCTGCTATAAATACAAATTTCCGAACGAGACTCTTGACGACGGACCTCAAAGGACAGAGAAGAAAGGGAAAACTTAAAAAGTATTTGCAAAGTGACTTGAGTTGTCAACACATATTAAAGGAGTTTAAAAGCTCAGTTTATCCTTTAAATCTCTTTCTAAAGAAAAAAACAAAAGAGACGCATCTATTGTTGGGTTTGTTTGTCCCTTCCAGACGGCAGAAAATGAACGGCTCAAAGAATATGAAATATAGAAAGAAAAACACGAGTTGCTCTCCCCGCGCCAGAAGAAAAGTCTCATTTACATTCTATGAGCACAAGATAACACCGCGTGCGGGGCTGAGCCGGATAATTCATCAGATCTAATCCTTTAAACATTTTTAATAAAAAAAAAAAAAACGTGAAAAATGGGACAAGTTTAATATTTTTCTTTCCAGTTTAGTGGTTTTAATAATAAGAGGCTTTAGAAAAAATAGCGGATCCTGATGAGGCAGAAAAAAGGCGATGCAGTATGATCTTGACCAGCACTTTGGTGTAGATGCAGGGCCACCATCAGCCAGGTACAGGGGGGCGCTACCGGCCCAGTGTTCCACTGCCAGGTGGGTGCCATGCCCGCTGCTGTTGTTGTGGCATCGGCTGGGCAACTGGGTTCCCCGCCCTGCACACTGCCTCCTGACCGCAGCTTCCAGGCTTCCTGCTGACGTCGTAGCCCCATGGCTACAGAGCAGATAAGCATCCTGTGGAGCCCTCAGAAGGGGAGGGGGCTGAGGGCCCCCCAAAAATTACAAATTGACATAAGGTCTACTTGGGACTCGAATGACCTTTGACCAAAGCTGTACTTGGGACTCAAATGATCTTTGACAAAAGGTCTACTTGGGATTCAAATGACCTTTGACCAAAGGTCTACTTAGGACTTAAATGACCTTTGACCAAAGGTCTACATGGGACTCAAATGACGTTTGACCAAGGGTCTACTTGGGACTCAAATGACCTTTGACACAGGGTCTACTTGGGACTCAAATGACCTTTGACACAAGGTCTACTTGGGATTCAAATGACCTTTGACCAAAGGTATACTTAGGACTTAAATGACCTTTGACCAAAGGTGTACTTGGGACTCAAATGACCTTTGACCAAAGGTGTACTTGGGACTCAGGTGACCTTTGACTAAAGGTCTACTTGGGAGAATGAGTGGAGTTGAGAGAATGGGTGTCAAAATGACCCATTGGTTCTCTTCCAGGAGAGCTATTCCTATAAGAACATACCATTCCTAGAGTGTGGAAGGCGCTATCTATCAATTGATACTTTATATATACAGTATTTTGCCTACTTGGAGGAGAGTTGGCCATGTGACTATAATGGGTCTCATTTCTGGGTTCTTCTTCAGTCATGGAGCCCTCTTTATCCAGAGGTCTACATGGGGTTCAAATGTCTCAATTTAGCTTCATCAGCTACAGAATCCCAAAGTCCTTACACAACCACCCATTCCATTAATGTTGGCATTCCAAAAGATGGACCACCAATAGGCTCATCCAACCAGAGTATGGATAATGTCCACTCTCCTCCAAGGTGACTCCAAGGTTTTGTCTCCACCCCCTCCTGTAACAGCCATCTTTGTTGTTGGTGGGCCTCTTCCAAAACTGGCCATGTGATATGTCACATTTCAGTGTTATTGTCCAGTGATTAAACTCTCTTTGACCAAAGGTCTACATGGGGTTCAAATGCTTCAAGTCCTTGAAGTCCTTGAGTCCAAAAGTCCTTACACTCATAGCCACAGATTCCAACACCACCAAATTTTGAAAAACAGAGAGTTATTCTAAAAGGATGGAGGAGCACTAGAAACTCATCCAACCAGAACCAGAGATTGGATGTCACTCAAGAGTTTACCTAATCAGCTAATCATGTGCTTCTCCAATTGTTCTCTTCCAGAACTTTTTCTAGGAGAACTTGGCAACTTGGAAATTAACACTGCCAAATATTGAAGAACAGTGGGGCACCAGTAAGCTAATCCAACTAGAGATTGAACACCACTCAGGAGTTCATTTAATCAGCCAATGTGCTTCTCCATAGGTCCATTTCTAGAGCTTTTTCTAAGAGAACTTCAAGGAGGTCTGCATGGGGTTCAAATGTTTTAATCTATCTTCACCAGCTCTAGAGTCCTTACACTCATAACCACCCATTCCATTAATGTTGGAAACGAATGCAGAAGCATTTCAAAAGGTGGACCACCAACAGGTTAATCCAACCAGAGAATGGATAATGCCCACTCTCCTCCAGGGTTACTTAAGCTGGTCATACACCTTTAAATCTCTCTGTCAGATATCCTTTAGATCTACTTACAACTATGTAGTGCCAGGTCCTCTGCGATTGAACACAGGTAGACTTGATGGTTTAGAAAGTCCCTCATATTACATGGTTTTGGTAAAACAAAAAGACATCTAAAGGAAATCTGACAGAGAAATCTATAGATGTATGGGGACCCTTATGTTGTCTCCGCCCCTCCTGCTGTAGAAGCCATCTTTGTTGTTGGTGGGCCTACTGGGCCCCTTCCAGAGCTCTGCCCTATATACAGCTCATGATGATGATGTCACTGCTACTCCTAGGTAATATCTAGGTTTGCAGAGGCACACGGTGCTCACAAATTGGATTTCTAAGGAAAAGGATTTGAATGAAACAACATTTTATGACAAATAGGTTTTAGATTCGAGTTTCTTGTATTGCGATGTATTCTCCATGCCGGGTACGCGGCGTGTTATAACATAACCTGGATCCCGCCGTCTGGATGTCATTACGTCTGAACCTCTCACCCAAACAACTTCTGAAATTGGTGAGATATCCTCCTCTGTGTTTACCTGTCCATCTGCCGCATTATCCCTCAGAAATTCTCCCGGAGATGTCTGGAAATTCAGTTAAAATATTCGATGTCATAGAAGTGGGAGAGAGATTGATTTCTCCGCTGTCTGCAGCTCCTCGCGCCTCCAACTCCACAGAAAGCCTTTTGCTTTGATTTTTTTTATTGCTCTAATTTTACACGTTCTGGAAATGGGAAGAAGTAACTGTAAAGAAAGTCATTTGATGTGTTTCTACTGAGAGTTCGGGGAGGCCATGGAGGCTGGGAGGCTGAGAAGTGAGGAGGTTGTCACTGCGGATGGCTCCGGATTGTCATGCTGGTTGTCTGGATTTTGGCTGTCTTATGGTGACGAGGGGTGAGCAGGGGCAGCCTGTATTTTGTTTTCCATTTAAAGAGAAACAACCATGATGGTTATGGTGAGAAGGGATTAAAGGTTTCAAAAAGCCCCTCAACTTGAGCAATGCATAGCACAGTAAAGCCTTCTTAAAACAGAAGGTATTTACAGGGCCCAAACCATCAAAATTCTCATTAGGATTTCCAAAGACCAATACCCAGGAGTCACATGACTTTTTAGTGAGCTCCTCAGAGGAGTATCAGGAGATGGTGTATAGTATGCACCCAATATGTAGGGTTGTCTCCCTCACTGCATCCCCCACTGTCCTCTGCATCAGCTTCTGCTGCAGATGGACCTCCCTGTTCCTGATTGAGCCTCCGATTAGCTGTCTCCA
Source organism: Ptychadena robeensis (assembly GCA_036250615.1). Lineage (NCBI taxonomy): Eukaryota > Metazoa > Chordata > Amphibia > Anura > Ptychadenidae > Ptychadena > Ptychadena robeensis. Next base: position 3,750,114 of record CM070040.1, on the reverse strand, counting down.
TCTA
>CM070040.1:3608851-3628465 GCA_036250615.1 Ptychadena robeensis | reverse complement strand
TCCCTGCCCCACTCTCTTTCTCCGCTCTCTGCTCTCCTCTTGCCCTACGCCCGACGTCTTCTCTATCTCTCTGCCTAAAACTCTGCCGCCGGTCTTCTCATCCTCTCTCTGCCTCACATCTGCCTGCGCTCTGCACTCCTCTAGCTATCTCCCTCTTCCGCTGCCGGTCTTCTGCTGCGTATCACTCTCCTCTCCCTGCTCTCACTTTGGCCTCCTCTGCTGCCTTTCTCTTCCCTCCCTCTCTCCTCTCCTCTCTCTGCCCTCCCTCTGCCTGCTCTCGCTCCTCTCATCTGCTCTCCTCTTTGCCCTCCTCTGCCCACTCTCTCATCACAAATCTTCTCTGCCCTCCTCACCCCCCCCCCCCCCCGAGAGAAGGGAGAGCAGGCAGAGGAAGGCAGAGAGAGGAGAGAGAGCAGACAGAGGAGGGAAGAGAAGAGAGCAGGCAGAGGAGGGCAGAGAGGAGAGCAGAGAGAGGAGAGAGAGCAGGCAGAGGAGGGCAGAGAGGAGAGAGAGCAGGCAGAGGAGGGCAGATAGAGGAGAGAGAGCACTGCAGAAGAGGGCAGAGATTAAAGCAGAGAGGAGAGCAGACAGTGGGCAGAGTAGGGCAGAGAGGAGAGCAGAGAGTTTGCCGTTGCCCCAGCTGCTCGTTTCCATTCCACAGATCCTACAACGATTTGGCTCACATTTCTGAGCTCTTGGTCAAGTTCCCAAAATGTAATATTTTAAGGGCATGTGTTGATGTGATTAGCCACAAACATGATTATTAGGCACAGCCGATGACTCATGTCACAATATCCTAGGACCAGCTGCTAATGACTGAAATGTGGGTCGCGGTTTTCGGCACATTGATTTAAAAAGAGGGAAAAGAAAAATAAGTTTCATACCGCTAATAAATCTGAAGGCCGCTCATAACTCGGAATGGACTTCCCATTAGTGAGGATGAATGAGCGGGTGTCGGTTTCGGGGCCGTATTTCATCTCAGAGGTTTGAAAAAAAAGCTTTTCAAGTTTGCGACAAGACGACAATTAATGGGAACAAATGAAAGGCAGAACGTAGCCGGGCCGTGTTCAACCAATTAAAAGGATTTTATTTATTCCAAAGGCTAAAAGCTAACTCAGTTCTGGCTAATATCGGGGAGATTAAAAAAGTACATCGCACTTGAAGTAGAACTGCGGCTTTCTATTAAAAAATAATTAATGGTAAGTCCTTGTGCACTTACAGTTTTTGATTAGTCCTTCCGCAGAGTTTCACGAACACCAATTGATCCTGCCAGTAAAGCAGGGGCGTGTTCTAAGATATTTTCCTACCCTGTGATATCTTCCTACCCTAACAAGCAGATAGCCCTAGTTTTAGGAGTTACAGGGTTAATCTTATGGGTTTCAGGTGTCAAGGTTAGGGGTTTGGGTGTGGTTAGAGTTAGGGGGAGTGGTGCGTGGCGGTAGGGGTGAGATTTAGGGGTTGGTTAAAACTAAATGAACTAACTCAATCCTCTAACCCTGACCTTAACCTTTGAACCTTCTAACCTTAACCCAACAAACCCCTAACCTTTAACACCTGAAACCCAATCATCTAACCCTAACATTAAGCCCCAAACCCCCTAACCTTACCCCACCAACACACCCCTAATCTTAAACACATAAAACCCAATCCCTTAACCCTCGAACCCCCTAAACTTAACTCACCAACAATTTCCTAACCATAAACACCGGAAACCCAATCCCTTAACCCTCGAACCCCCTAACCTTAACCCACCAACAAACCCCTAACCTCAAACACCTGAAACCCAATCCCCTAACCTTAACTCTTGAATCCCCTAACCTTAACCCACCAACAAACCCCTAACCTTAAACACCTAATCCCCTAACCTTAACCTTCGTACTCCCTAATCTTAACCCACCAACAATTCCCTAACCTTAAACACCTGAAACCCAATCCCTGAACCTTAACCCACAACAAACCCCTAACATTAAACATCCAAAACCCAATCCTCTAACCTTAACCCTTGAACCCCCTAACCTTAACCCACCAACAAACCCCTAACCTTTAACACCAGAAACCCAATCACCTAACTCCAACCCTCGAACCCCCTACTTCCCTTACTTTGACCCACCAACCAACCCCTAACATTAAACATCCGAAACCCAATCCCCTAACCTTAACCCTTAAACCCCCTAACCTTAACTCACGTACAATTTCCTAATCATAAACACCGTAAACCCCATTCCCTAACCTTAAGCCTTGAACCCCCTAACCTTAACCGACCAACAAACCCCTAACCTTAAACACCGTAAACCCAATCACCTAACTTTAACCCTCAAACCCCCTAACCTAAGCCCACCAACCAACCAACCCCTAACCTTAAACAACTGAAACCCCTGTAAATCCAAAAAAGTAGGGCTGCAAATGGGCAGTTGTAAGGGTATATAGCAAAATATCTCAGAACAGCTGTGCTAGCCTGTCTGGCGCCCTGGGCCATGACCCTCTCTTCCCCCTCGGACCAGGGGGGAATGTTAGCACTGGCGGACCGGGTGGGTGTTAGCAGTGTCAGACCAGGGTGTTCAAGGTGTTGGACCGGTTCAACCAAGGTTCTGCAGCAGCTTACAACGCAGGTTACCCTGTGAGAGGCAGTAATTCAATGCCTGAGGGCACCTCCCTGCCCAACTTTAGTCACCACCCCCGAACCCCCGCTGGATGATGTAGTGGTGGCAGCATGGGAGGGCAATTGAAAGCACTTTTTTTTTTCGAAACTCATGATATCTCCCCCACCACAATGGTGCCCATGCCTGAAACCGCCACCTCAGTCCACTTAATGCAATGTTATGTGACTGGGTAGCAATGATACTTCACAGGGACAACTGGTCTGGGGAGACATGGGGACCCCTTCCTAAACTCAGTGTTATATCTGAAGCTGATTGGATATATGGTTTGTCTCTTCTTTAAACATACTTGTTCAACATCCATGATCATTATTACGTCACAAGGTAGTCAAAGTATCAGGAAGTAACCAACATTTTGGATCTTTAAAAAATACAGTTGTGCAAATGAATCTCCTAGCTTTCGGTTAAAGCTGAACTCTGGAAGAGTTGTACACTTACACTACACACTGTACTTTAGCTTCACACTACAGAACTGCTTTGCTTCTTCATAGGCCAATGAGGCGGCCGATATTAATGTTGTGACCGAGGAGGGAACTTTAAAAAAATTTCTGGTCTTTAGGTTATTCTTCACATCCTGTTCTGGTGTTAACTTTTGGTCTCTCTTCCCTTTTCAAAGCCAATGGCTTTGTAGTCTTCAACATAGGTAGTTCTAAACTCTGGTTCTTCGGCCTTGCTTAATAAATAAGTCAATCATAATTTTATATTTCTCGTTGCGCCTTTGGCCTTTATGCAAATATAAAGACTGCGCGAAAATATACAGGGGGAGGGGCAATATTACGTATGGAGACAAATCTAGGTAACGCCCAAGTATGATGCCAAGCCGCCATGATTAAAAAAATTAAAGCAAAATAAGGAAATCAGATTATGTTGGGCAGGGCAGTCATCAGAAATCATGGGGCCCCATACAGCAACAATGTCTGTGCCCCATGATAGGACTTATTGAGTGGGGGGGGTGCTAGCAGACCCCCCCCCCCCCCCCCCTGAAGTGGGTTGTTCTCGGACTGCCGGCATTACATCGTGCACAGTGGCAGTCCAGGAAGACAGTGAGCAGAGGCTGCTGTACTGATCAGGCAGCACGCCGAGGGCCCTACGTGCAGACCATCGGGCCCTCCTAGCTGCCCGGGCCCGGGACAGGAGTCCCCTCTGTCCCCCCCTGACGGCGGCCCTGATGTTGCGTGTACTCCAGCCAGGAGGCCAGGTACGTTGACTAGCCCACAGCGTTCTGTGAAATCAAGGTTATTTCAGGATCCGGCGCTAATATCTGAGACTAAAGGAGTTCAGCTTTAACCAAAGTTCCCAAAAAATCCTTTTGATTAATTAATCCAGCGCCAGCAACTCCTGACTGTGCCAATATCCTCAACTTTATGAACAGAACCCAAGACACGAGGAACATTTAGCCTCTTCCTTTCTTTCTTCTGCTATATCTTATCCCCCGAAGAAATCATTTCATAACGTTCCTTTTTAATATTAATATTAATTGTCTGAAACCATGGTGACTGAATACATTTGCCGGTGATTAAATCTCATTTTACTATTTTACATATACCGCTGATAACTCTTGGAAAATTTAAATACCATTCCCTTTTCTGAAATCTCACATTGACACATCATGCGGAGCCACCATGAGTCGCAGCAATACCAACCTTGAGCAGGCCGTAGTTCTGGATCCCGTTCTTGCCAACGTCCGGATCGATGGCGGACGGCACGGAGTATCTAGAGTTGACGGCGGTGTTTTCCGGGATGGAGATATTAATGACCGTGGAAGGGAAAAGTGGAGCGTTATCGTTTATGTCTTCGATCAAGAACCGGATCTTGACCAACCTGAAGACCTCGTCGGGTAAGACGGCCACCTCCACTTCATAAAAGCACTTGTTCTCTGTAAATATCCCAGCGCAAAGCTTCTCGCGGTCAATCCGGTTGGATGTGGTGAAAATCTCACCAGTGTTCTCCTCGACACGTACCAAGGGGATATCACCAGTCTTGTAGACCAACTTGAACTGGAGAGGGGTGGAGAGAGCTATATCGGGGTCAAGCGTTAGGTTTAAGTCCCGTAGAAGGTTCCCGATGGATATATTCTCACCCTGCTCTTCTCGTATGATATAGTTCTTCTCCTGAGCTCCAGACTCATAGACTATACAGGCTATTAAGACGGCCAATAGGTAAGTCGCTGATAGCAAGTCCATCTCTAGATCGATTCCTCAGATATCCCACCTGCAGAAGAACAAAAGATATAGGTAAATATAGGGACTGGGAAAAATAAGTGAGTAAAAGTAAAAATCTCTTTGGATACATGTTGGGCACCATAACTGGTCCTATCAGGCTATTAGAAACAGGTAGACTATTGATGTAGGGAATTTATTTGCCATAAATGTGTACCTGTTGAGTTAAAATGTTATGATTTTGCAAAATTTCACATAATAATCCAAACCTACGGGCGTTATAGACCTGCCCCACCCCTTTAACAGCCTCTAGGAAGGTTTCGATATGGTTTTGGGTGGTAAGTGGACCTGAGTGCCCATTCAGGAAAAAGAAAATTTGTTAAGGCCTGGTACTGATGTTGAAAGAAAAGGCCTGACTTACAATTAGAATTCAACGTCCAAGAGGTTTGGTAGGGTTCACTTCTTGTATGAGCTTGTTGGACATTCCAGTCCAAACCCACAGGCATTATACAGCTGCCCCACCTTTATAATAGCCTCTAGGATGGTTTCCATATGATATTTAGTGGTGTCAGTGGACTTGAGTGCCCACTGAAGCCCCCCATACACCTTTAGATTCCTCCATACAATTTCCATGAGACCTACCAACAACTATGTAGGATAGTGACCTCCCTGATAGAATACATAGTGATTGGAAGGTGTAGAAAGGTCCTCATATTACATGGTTTTGGTAGAAGAAAAGTTGGTTGTACAGAAATTGCATGGTAATTGTATTTGGTGTATGGGGGGCTTTAGGCAGAAGAACATCTAGTAGGACTGGTGATAATTCTCAATGAGAAGACCTGACCTGACAATTAGAATTCCAGTCCAAGAAGTTCAGCAGGGTTCTCATTCATGTAATGCTGGGCATACACATACCGAGTAGGTCAGACCGACCTACTCCGATGTGTGCCGAGATGCATTCTGGGGCCCCTTCAGTCGGCTGGGCACCCTTTGTGTGCCGGCCATAAGCTGCAATGAAGACGCCGTCTCCATTGCAGCCTATGGCATCGGCTTGCCTCGGCTAGAGATTATCGGACATGTCTGTACTCTGGCCGGCCGAGCAGTGGGGCGACAGGGATCTGTCGCCCCATGTGGGCACATGCCGATTAGCGCCTGATCTTTTACCTGATCGACGTCGCGAGCGCGCACGCCCGTCGGTCAGATTAAAAATCAGCCGCTTATCGGCATGTGTATGCCTAGCATAAGAGTTTGTTGGACATTCTAGTCCAAAACTATGCGTGTTATAGAGCTGCCCCACCACTATAACAGCCTCTAGGAAAGTTTCCATATAATTGTGGGTGGTGTCAGTGAACTTGAGTGGCTTTAAAAAAAGAACATCTAGTAGGTCTGGTGCTAAGGTTGGATGAGAAGACCTGACACACAATTAGAGTTCTAAGTCCAAGAGGTTTGGTAGGGTTCTCATTCTTGTTGGACATTCCATTCCAAATCCATGGGCGTTATAGAGCTTCCCCACCTATAGGAACTATAATAGCATCCAGGAAGGTTTACACATGATTTTGAATGGTTTCAGTGGACTTGAGTGGCGTTTTAGGCAAAAGAACATTTAGTAGGACTGGTACTGATTTGAATGAAAAGACCTGACTCACAATTAGAATTCTAAGTCCAAGAGGTTTAGTAGGGTTCTAATTCCTGTATGATTTTGTTGGACGCTCCAGTCCAAAACGTTGGGCGTTATAGAACTGCCCCACCTATAGGGACTAAAACAGCATTTAGAATTTATTCGTCCATATGATTTTGGATGGTTTCAGTGGACTTAAAGCCCCCCATAGACAGGCAGACTCCTCCATGCAACTTCTGTACAACCAACTTTTCTTCTACCAAAACCATGTAATAGGAGGACCTTTCTACACCTTACAATCACTATGTATTCTATCAGGGAGGTCACTCTACTACATAGTTGTTGGTAAGTCTCATGAAAGTTGTATGGAGGAATCTGAAGGTGTATGGGGGGCTTAAGTGTCCATTCAGGCAGAAGAACATTTAGTAGCCCTGGTGCTAAGTTTGAATGAGAAGACCTGACTCACAATTAGAGTTCTACATCCAAGAGATTTGGTAGGCCTGGTGATAATGCTGAATGAGAACATCTAATGCCCCCCATACACCACATACAATTACCATGCAATTTCTGTACAATCAACTTTTCTATTACCAAAACCATGTAATATAAGGACCTTTCTACACCTTCCAATCACTATGTATTGTATCAGGGAGGTCACTATACCACATAGTTGTTGGTAGATCTGATGGAAATTGTATGGAGGAATCTCAAGGTGTATGGGGGGCTTAACTCACAATTGGAGTTCAAAGTCCAAGAGGTTTGGTAGGGTTGAGGTTAATCTCCATGCAGTCAACATCATGTCCTCCACATCCATCTAGTCTACACATGTCGTCATGGAACTATGTGGCACAATTATGGAACAGTGAACAATTATCTTTGTATGTTGCTGCATCTACAGTATCCTTGGACATATCTAAAGCGATATCCTCATACCTCCCCCCTTTGTTGTGATGGATAGGTGTCAGTAAACATTCAACCCTATATGTCTACCGCTGGATACTTAGCATGCCAACGCCGAAGCATTCATAGCTTGTGGCTTATTGTTGCACCCGGATACCTACAATCAGTCACCAAGCATCTAAACATTAAAGAACGCTTCTTAGCATAAAGAATGTTCCGCAAACATTTACTGAATTACTAGGTTAGCAGTTCTGTCCTCTTAATTCTTCCACAATGCAGCAGTTTTTCTCTAGCTATAACAATAAATCCTCGGTCTAATGCAGCTTGTGTCACCTATAATCACACATATTCAATAAAAAATAATTCAAATGGAGATTCCTGGCTACGTGGCTTTTATTTTAACAGGAAGAAACCCTGACCATACACAAAACCAACATAACGAGACAAGAACATTTGTATAAACAACAACAGGTATTTTTAAGCCGATTGTGAGTTGGAAATCACAGTCATGTGACCAAAAGATAAAAATGCGTAGAGAGTAATAATTAAATCCAGGAGTATATCATTGGTTTTATAAGAGTCTTATCTACAGAGCTACTAGAGGAGAATCAGTACAACCCAATATGTCCTCTTGCTCATCTGTCCAATGGCAGGATGCCATCGCTAGGCTGGGAACTGACTGGCACCCCCTATCTACTCATCAGCTGCTTAATTTCATACTAAATACATAAGAGAATATCTTGATTGTGGTTAGTACGAGTGCAAAAACAAATGACACCCCACCCCCCAACGTCAACCTCATGTCATCTGTAATACTAGCCATAAACCCAACACCAACCTAATGTCTTCTGTGACACTAGCAATAACCCCAACACCTACCTCATTACATATATAACACTAGCCATAACCCAACACCTACCTAATGTCATCTGTAACACTAGCCATAACCCCAACACCTACCTAATGTCATCTGTAACACTAGCCATAACCCCAACACCTACCTAATGTCACCTGTAACACTTGTCATAACCCCAACACCAATCTAATGTCACCATCTTACCTAATGTTATCTGTAACACTATAACCCCAACACCAACTTAATGTCATCTGGAACAAAAACCATAGCCCCAACTCTAACCATAACCCCAACACCAATCTAATGTCATCTATGATACTAGCAATAACCCCAACACCAACATCATGACATCTATAACACTAGCCATAACCACAACTCTAACCATAACCCCAACACCAACTTAATGTCATCTGGAACACTAGCCATAACACTAATAATTATCCCAAAACCAACCTTATGTCATCTGTAACACAATTCATAACCCCAATATCAACCTTATGTCACATGGAACACTAGCCATAATGCCAACACCAACCTAATGCAATTTATGACACTAGCAATAACCCCAACACCAACCTAATGTCATCGGTAACACTAGCCATAACCCCAAGACATACCTTATGTAAAATATAAAACTAGCAATGACCCCAACACCAACCTAATGTTATCTGTAACACTAGCCACAACCCCAACACCAACTTAATGTCATATATAACACTAGCAATAACCCAACACCAACCTAATGCCATCTGGAACAATAACCATAGCCCCAACTCTAACTATAACCCCAACACCAATCTAATGCCATCTATGACACTTGCAATAACCCCAACACCAATCTAATGTTATCTGTAACACTAGCCATAACCCCAACACCTACCTAATGTCACCTGGAACACAAGCCATTACACCAACACCAACCTTATGTCACCTGGAACACTAGCCATAATGCCATAACCCCCTCACATGTGACCAAAATATAAAAATATGTAAAGAATAATAATGAAATCCCTGTGTGTATTATTGGATTCTTGAAGAGTCTAATCTACAGAAGTACTAGAGAAGAATCAATACAACCCAACATGTCCTCTTTCTCATCTGTCCAATGGCAGGGTGCCATTGCCAGGCTGGAAACTGACTGGCACCCCCTATCTACTCACCAGCTGCTTCATTTCATACTAAATACATAAGAGAATATCTTGGTTGTGGTTAGTATAAACGCTGAAAAACCATTAAAAACAGATGTGCATGTCGACATCTCCCCCCACACCCCCCCCAAGTGCAATCGGAGAAATCCAATCCCCCACTGGGCACTTTGTCAGATGTGTTGTGGTTCAGAATATAAAAACTATTCTTTAATATTCATAGACACTGACAATGCTATCAGTTGCTGGAGTTGTACCTGGTGCTCAGTGATAAAAGCCAGGTTTGTCACAAGACCTCTTTTTTCAGGTGGCTATAGGGAATATGTACATTGTTATAAATATTAATAAACGTGTTTGAGATTCCTCCAGGATAATGAAAAAGCAAGATATGGCAGCCCAATACAATGGAGTCAATAGGGAAGATGAAACCTAAACTAGAAATATAAATTATTAGAGATTGCCAGTACTGAGATGTGGTGCTCAGCTTTCTATTGTAAATTCCTATTTTATAATAACCTCCTACTACTAGTAGCCCACTTCCTACCCTAGGGGGGTGTTATGATGGTCTGTCTTAGGGTGACCACACTTCTTCATAGATACAGTGCAGTGAGTGTGGTCACCCTAAGACAGACCATCATAACACCCCCTCCTTCTCATATCCATAATACAGGGTAATACAGGGAATGCCCATAAGGATAGCAATGGCACAATGTATAGAAGGTTTACAGCTTGTGGTAGACCCAAAATATATAAACAATGGGAACAAAGGAATTAGGGTTGTTATAAGGTTATTTTTAAGGTGTAAGGTAAGGTTTCATCTGTAACACTAACCAAAACCCCAACACCAACCTAATGTAATCAGGAACATTAACCAAAACCCCAACACCAACCTAATGTAATCAGGAACATTAACCATAACCCCAACACTAACCTAATGTCAGCTGGAACACTAACCATAACCCCAACACTAACCTAATGTCAGCTGGAACACTAACCATAACCCCAACACCGACCTAATGTCAGCTGGAACACTAACCATAACCCCAACACCGACCTAATGTCAGCTGGAACACTAACCATAAACCCAACACCAACCTTATGTCATCTGGGGCACTAGCCATAACCCCAACACCAACCTAATTTCATCTGGAACACTAACCATTATCCCAACACCAACCTAATGTCATCTGGAACACTAACCATAACCCCAACACCAACCTAATTTCATCTGTAACACTAAACATAAACCCAACACCGACCTAATGTCAGCTGGAACACTAGCCATAACCCCAACACCAACCTAATTTCATCTGGAACACTAACCATAACCCCAACGCCAACTTCATGTCATCTGGAACACTAACCATAAACCCAACTCTAACCTAATGTCATCTGGAACACTAACCATAACCCCAACACTAACAATAACGCCAAAACCAACCTAATGTCATCTGGAACACTAACAATAACCCCAACGCCAACTTCATGACATCTGGAACACTAACCATAACCCCAACACCAACCTAATGTTATCTATGACAATAGCTATAACCCCAATGCCAACTTCATGTCTTCTGTAACATCAGCCCTAACCCCAACACCAACCTAAGGTTATCTGTAACACCATCCATAACCCCAACACTAACTATAACCCCAACACCAACCTAATGTAATCTGGAACACTAGTGATAACCCCAACACCAACCTAATGTAATCTATAACACTAGCGATAACCCCATTACAAACCTACTGTCAACTGTAACAATAACCATAACCCCAACACCAAACTTATGTCATCTGTAGTGATGAGCGGCATAGGCAATATTCGTATTCGCGGCATGCAGCAAATTTTTGGGAAAATATTCGCATTCGGCAATATTCTTCTTATTGCGAAAATCTGCAGTTTTTTTGCGAATTTTGCGAATACATGTTTAACTGGCATTGAGGGGTGTGTTGAAAATTTTTTTTGGATGCCATCTTAGTGATTTTTCGCGAATTTTCAAAAGTGACGATTTTCGCTATATTCGCATCACCCCAATTTTGGATTTAAAAACTGTTGATGGTCGCAAGGAGTGTTGCTAAGCTCTTGTTGCAGCCTTCCCATTTGTCCACTTGCATCGAGAGGCGTGTGTAATGGAAAAAAAATACAGAATATCCGGAATTGCGAATATTCGGCAATATATTCACCATCTTCGCGAATTTTCGAATTGCCGATATTCGCGATTAATATTCGGAATCCGAATATTCGAGATCATCACTAGTCATCTGTAACACTAACCATAATCCCAACACCAACCGAAGTGTCATGTGCAGCACTGGCTAAAACCCCAACACCAACCTTATGTTATCTACAACAGAAGCCATAACCCAAACACCAACCTCCTGTCATTTTTGGGGACAATTTTGTCATAATTTACAAAACAATTTGTCCAATCACTCCACTTATCCATTCTTAAATTTTACCATAGCAGACCAGATGGACCCAGTGACATAATAACTCGAATCGCCTGACCCACTTAAAGGAATAAATATATACGTTTTCCTACTGTTACAGCAAGGAGCGCAAATTTCCCGGAAGCTTATCGCGCAGAAGCTGACACTCGCATAACTTGAGAAGTCTTTGAGGTTTTTTGTTATTAAATCAGCCCCGTAATGTTACCCCTGCTCAGTGCCACTCTCCTCCCGTCCACGAGCCCAATGAACCCGGCCTGAAACACAAACACACGCAGGTAGCTCATTGATTTTCAAAACCCCTCTGATTAGTATGCTGCTAATGCACTGAAAGCTCTTAAGCCATTACCATCTCCCCGCCACTTATCTGCAATTTATCGCCTTTCACCTGGGAACCTATAGAAAATGCAAAGAACTGATGAAAAGCCGCACAGTCTGTAACATCAATCAAGCAGGAGACAACAGGGAGCTAAAACTGTTTACAGGTCCTCCAGGCGTTATAGAGGCTCCCCTGCCTTGTCCCTTTTACCTTAAAGCTGGAGTTTGATAGGCTGATACATTGACCCCCCCTCCCAGAACTCCACTTATAATCAACATATCAATAATTTTTGGGAAGCTTTCCATTACATTATCTTATTTTAGCCATAACTGGTTATCTACTAATGCCTGCCATACACATACACATCACATTGCATTCTGGGGCTGCTTTAATCGGCCGGGCACCCTTTGTGTGCCGGCCATTATCTTCAATGAAGACGCTGGTCTTCATTGAAGTTAATGGCATCGGCCAGAGAACATCCGACATGTCTGTTCTCTGGCCGGCCGAGCTGTGGCTCGACAGGGATCTGTCGCCCCATGTGGGCACACGCCGATTGGCGGCCGATTTTTTCAGCGGCAAATTCAGACGCTAATTGCCGTGTGTATGCCAGACTTGGTGGTCATGGCCAGTAAAGCTGCTTCAGTATTCTTCTAAATGCCTTCTGCCTTGATGCATACAGTGATGCCAATTAGTGTTGAGTGCCTGCCCTAGGGGTTAAGTTTTGGGTACATAATATAGGACTCATTGCCTTCCATTCCCCATGTCATGAAATATCCCTGTCACGGCGGGTGACACCAGAGTGGCACCGGTGATTCAAGGGCCTGGACCAACTTGCATAGTTGGCAGAGGTGCAATCTGGGGCGCAGAGTCTAAGGGACCGCCTGGTGTTCATCTGCAAGGGGTGTTGGGCTTTGCTGCTGACAATGCCCAGGTTGTGGTTCCAGGAACGTACCCATGCAAGTTGGCAGCTGAAGAGTTAACAAAACGTTGTGCCAAGGGTTAAGAGATAAGGAGAATCTGTTGGAGGACCTGAGAATCTGGATCCAGGAAATAGGAAGAGGTACTGGGATGGAGAGCCGAGGGTGAAGAGGTAGGGATATCTCGTTGGATGAGGGAAGTCAAGTCAAGATGTCAACAAGCAAAGAGGCTGAAGGAAAACACATTAAAGACCTATTGCTAAGTCAACTTCCTGTTGCCTCAGACTTCCTTATAAAGGGTAGGAGGGAGGAGCGGCTGATAGGCTAGCAACTACCACAGGAATCCAGCAGAGGGAGCTCCAACAGCTGGACACTTAACCTTTTCCCTCAATATTATGACCATCTCGGTCATGAAAAAAACATTACATTTAGGAGCCAGTCTAAAAGGTTCAGAGACACAGTAGCGCCATTACAGATTTTATTCCCGTCTGCAAAGAGGATAAGTCAAAAACAAGGCTCGAAGGCTTCAAGATTACGTGGCCCATGTTGCAGAGTCCACTTACAGTTAAATAGAAGGAAATTGCCCAAATTGTTGCCCCTCTCCACTCCATCTTTCTTCTATATGTTGCCAGGCAACAGAACCGTAGGCAACGGCTGCCCCAATGCATTACACGCAGGAGAGGCTCGATGATAGAATAGGGCCCTTTCACTCCGGCAAGATGAGCAAGCTTAGTCAAGTAAAGTGGAAGACTTTTCGGATGAGGCATCAAAGATTTACGTCAATGGAATCCAAAGGCGCTTTTTAATTTGATCACAGAGACAAGCAAGATGGACGTTTGTAGTTTCTACATTTTAGCTTTGATTTCCTAATTATCAATAAGCCAATCACCAGCCACAATCAAATTAGTTTGGTTCCCATCAATGAATTGTAAATCATAAATTCATTTATCCATTTTACTAATAAGATTTATTATGTTTACTGGGCAAATGTACAATCGAGAAGGAGCTTCAAGTCTGGGAAGAACGCGAGCAGATCGCGGTAATATATATTATTTGGATTGTACCTAGAAAGCTGTAATTCTATATTTAAAGATGTTACAATGAAGCTTTTACGGATTCATCAATCAAGTTAAGACAGATGAATCTGACTAGTGATGTTAAGTAAGAAGTTTATAAAAGATATAACTTGTGAATTCTTTTTACTGCAACATTTCCTAATCAGGGCATGAATGTATGGAAAAACATTATATGACATGTAATAGTATTTATAACTTATATGAGCTTTTTACTGTAACATTTCCTAATATGGGCATGAATGTATGGAAAAACATTATATAACATGTAATAGTATTTATAACTTATATGAGCTTTCTACTGTAACATTTCCTAATATGGGCATAAATGTATGGAAAAACATTATATGACATGTAATAGTATTTATAACTTATATGAGCATTTTACTGTAACATTTCCTAATATGGGCATTAATATACAGAACAACATTATTTTAAATGTAATAGTAGTATTTATTACTTATGTCAGCTATCTTTCTTACTTTAACATTTCCTAATCATGGCATGAATATACAGAAGAACATTATTTAACATGTTATAGTATTTATAAGGGTCCCCATACACCTTTAGATTTTTCTGTGAGATTTTCTTCAGATCTCCTTTTGTTTTACCAAAACCATGTAATATGAGGGACTTTCTAAACCATCAAGTCTACCTGTGTTCAATCGCAGAGGACTCGGCACTACATAGTTGTTGATAGACCTGAAGGATATCTGACAGAGAGATATAAAGGTGTATGGCCAGCCTAAAGCTAGGCACACACGAGTAGATTTGTAAAAAGATTTGAGTACAATCAATCAACGTGCACGGTCACGGTGATTGATTGTACTCGAATCTGCTTACAATCCTTCCTGTGTGTGCTGTCCTTCGAGGTTCAATAGAGCCCCCTCGAAGTACCTCGATTGAACGGGTTTCCAACATGTTGGAAAACCACATTCAATCACCAATACTCAACATGAAAAATAATCTTCATGTAGAGTATAGGGAAAGCCGACTCTTCACACAGATTTGACAGCCGGGCAGTCAGCAGCGGAGTCTGTGTGAAGGGGGCGGAGTCAGCATTCTTCACTCCAGCTCTGCTCTATGGGGAGAAGCAGGCTGGATTTCTCTTCAGCTTTCAGCATGATTCACACGCTGAAAGCCGGACAGAACTCTAGCTAGCCGGAGGTCTTCATTGAACGGTAATCAATGTGCCCATGTGGTGCACATTGATTTCTGTTCAATTGATCCACGATCAATCACAGCGTGGTGACCACCTTTTTTGTATCAGCTATCTTTCTGGGGCCCCGACAATGTCACCTCTTTAGTCTCAAGCCACACACAGGAATACCTCAATGGAGGGTAATATACAAGAGGAACATTGTTTTGAATATAATAGTATTTAAAACGTATATGAGTTATCTATTTGTACTGTCATGTTTCCTAATTTGGGCAATTATATACAGAAGAACATTATCTGACATGTACTAATATTTATAACTTATATGTTATTGTTTTTATTGTAACATTGCCTCATTGGGTATTATAGAGAAGAACATTATGTTGCATGTAGTAGTATTTATAACTTATATCAGCTATCTTTTAGATTGCAACATTTCCTAATATGGGCATTACTATATAGAGCAACATTACTTTGCATGTAGTTGTATTTATAGCGTATATCAGCTATCTTTTAGATTGCAACATTTCCTAATATGGGCATTAATATATAGAACAGCATGACTCTGCATGTAGTTGTATTTATAACTTATATCAGCTATCTTTTTTACTACAAATTTTTCTAATATGGGCATGAATATACAAAACAACTTTCTTTTGTATGTAATTGTATTTAAAACTTGCTAAGATGGTTTGGTAATGTTTTTTTAGAGCATGAATATATAGAACAATATTGTCATGTGATTAATTGTATTAGTGCAGGTAATACTACAAAAGTAGTTTATTTCCCACATCTCACTGGTATGGTACTCATTCTGATGATGTATAAAGGCCCCCATACACGTGTCGGATTCGCACCGGATTCGGCACGATCAATTCCGGGCGAGTGCACGCGAAACGATCGTGCCGGAATCGCATGCAGCCCACCTTGTCCGATCGATCAGGTCCGATCGTTCAGGGGCCCAGAATCGGATCCGACGGAGAACCAACATGTTGGTCTTTCTCATCCGATTCTGCCCGGATCAGGGGGAGTTGCCATTTGTGAGGTGGAATCGGAGGTGGAATCGCACACGGAATCGTGCCGGAATCCGCTCGGACAAGGTGGTATGCTGCGATGGATACTCTTAATTGGCCGATTGATCACACCTGCGATTCCCGGCAGAATCGCCGGAATCGATCGGATGATGAATCGATTGGACATGGAATCCGACACGTGTATGGCTAGTTTTACATGTCATGTTAGACACATGAAGACAAAATAAGATTGTTGCAAAAATGTAATTATGGGTATGTATGACTTCCCTTTCTAGTGAGGCTGTATTACCCTAGACCTGTCCTATGGCAAAATGTAAAGCATGGTACTGTCATGGCTGCCAGGGCTGCATTTCCCAAAATTGTCTGATATTTTGACGCACAGAAGTTTTATCCCTGAACAAGTCACATATTATTTTTGTCACCTAAAAAATGAAAAGACAAGGGAAATTTGCTATCTTCCCACTTCCAATCTGTAATCACAATGTATTGCCCCTTGTAATTGGATACTTTAGGTTTCATTCGGATCGCACCTCTATCTCTCCCCTTATCTGTTAATTGATGCCTGTTTTAGGCAAGTGTCTTACTAATGCGGACATCTGTGCACACGGCGGTGAAGATAAAGACGCTGTGTTATGTTCTATCGTTTCCTCCATCTCATATTCATGCTCCAAGGCTGTGACTAAGATTGAGGGGCCGACTCCTTCCGCTCATATTGTACAGAAAGAATCTGCTGCCTGCCCGGCACAAAGCCCACCGGGGCAGATGGTAAACAGTTCTGGTTTAGGGAGATAAAAGGAACCATTTCCCAGGGAGACGTTATCATCTATGAAGGAACAACAACCTTAAGCAGGCCATACACTCTGAGATAAAAATTATTTATTAAATTATTTATTAATTAGGATTCATTTAAACCGACCAATGAAAGCATTTTATCGTCCTGAAATCCGCACATGTCCGCATGGTACAACCGACATAATTTATTGGACATGTTCAAAATTTTTAATTGGTCTGGCAACATCGGGAAACCTCATACTGTTTTCATAGTGTTTACCGACCAATTACTGCCGAGGCTTCCCCTTTAAAAAAAAAAATACATCACAATGGCCGAGATAAACGGCAAAGAATTTCGACGACATCCTCGTAAAAAAAAAAAAAAATACGATCCTAAATTGGATTTTCAATGTGGTAGCTTTTTTGCCGAATATTACGATCCATCCGATACCGTCGTCGGGATACATTGGTCTGTTTTAATGGATCCTAATTTTTATCTCAGAGTGTATGGCTAGCATAAGTGGAGCTGGGTTCATGAGGCTGATTGCTGAAGGCCACATTTTCCTGACTTCCATGGACAGTCTGGGGTTAAATATATCCAAGTGACTATTGTAAGAATTTCAGCACAGACAGGTGTGCAGTCCACTGGCCAGCGCTATAGAGATCCTCTACCTGTGTCACTTAACCCCATATCAGCATTGAATTACATTCAAAGGATACTATGGGCAAGTAGGGGCTTGTTCATACCAGGATTGTTAATACTAATGAGGATTAAAATTTGGGATGTATTTGGGATGCTGGCCGCACACTTACTAGGGCACTGTGGTAGTCCTTCTGTTTGAACCGCAAGATATGTTATGCAATCGCCCCCGTTCATTTGTGAAATAGAGGGAGCATAGGCACTCACAGTCTGCTGATGCCCCACCAACACTAGAGGAGAGGCGAGGGACTTGTTCAGGCACCATCTGGGTCACTGATTGGCTTTTATGGACGCCTATTACATAAGTTTATCGCCTCTCCTCCTCTAAAGGTAGCCATACACGGGTCGATTTCCCACATGATTCCTGGTCGATCGATCACCAGGCGCGTGCACGCCGATCGATCGACGAGGAATCGAGTGCAGCCCACCTTGACCGATCGACCCTGCCCGATCAACATGGCGCCCAAATCGGATCGGCCAGGGAACCAACCTGTTGGTCTTTTCTGATCGATTTGGCACACATCAAGGGGTGTTGACATTTGTGAATCGATTGATCGGGAACAGAATCGTGCAGGAATCGGTGGCCTAAGGTGGTAGGCATAGACTTGATTGGTCGATCGATCGACGCCTGTGGCTTCACCGGAATCGATCGGATGGTCGATCGATCACTCAGGAGTCGACACATGTATGGCTAGCTTAAGAAGTTCCCGGGCCTGTCAGCCGGGGATCGGTGGACAGGCAAGTTCCTATGGCCTATGCAATAACAGTAAGTTTTGGGGGAGGACCAAGGGGGGCCGCCAAAGAACACCCAAAGGGCCGTAGGCTGGGCACCTGGGTCCTAAATAGAACATAGAACAATTGTGTATATAGGGATGAGGGACAATATTCGAATTTGCGAATAATTCTACTAATATTCAATTCGATATTCGCGATAAGAATTCACAAATAGACGATATTGGTTGAATATACTAGCTTTTCGAATATTCAAGCTCAACACTAATGTCATATTACAAAATTGGCCAACGTAATTTGTAAATCTACAGTATGCGGAAGCTTCTATGAAGACTCCAGGAGTTTGGCAACATTCGTACGGAGACGCCATCCTTTTTGTTTCCTAAGACACTGAATTTTTTATCATTCTTCTGCTTCGCGCGCCTTGCGTCGACCTGTCGCCATCTGTGTTGTTTTAGCAGCGTCGCTGGAAGAATCAGCACAGCCGTTATCGGTAATGTTTGTGTGAACGTCGAACCTTCCCGCCGACGCTAGTCACGTTTACGCGTTTTCTCTTCCCGATGAGGTGAGGCTGAGGTCAGAGTACAGTCAACGGCTGCAATGGCCGCCCCGGCCCCTCCATTGCGATAAGTCTTGGCGGTAATTAGCGAGATGCGGCAAGGTGCCATTCGGATGATGGCGCGCCAAATGAGAGGCGCGCAACGTTTGGCCACGGAACAAGAAGCTTGGCGGGTTAATAATACATGAGGTGCGAGAGAGATGCAACGACGAGTCTACAAACTTTGATGCGCAACTAAGCCGCATGCACATGGAGAGGTTCGCCGAAGCTCCGGGTTACAATATTTAACTCTTGCAGTGCCAACTCCAAGGGTAAAACGCTTGTTTATATCTACAGGGTTTAGGAAAGGAAATTTACTTGCCTAACTATACTGAGCCCCCCATACACCTTTAGATCATTCAATACAATTTCCTTTATATCTACCAACTACCATGTACTATAGTGTCCTCCCTGATAGAATACATAGTGATTAGAAGGTATATATCACTGCTATGTAGTTCCGGGTCCTCCTGATAGAATACCTATTGGATTGGAAGGTATATATCACGCTAGTAGTGCCCCGGT
>CM070040.1:3585919-3601745 GCA_036250615.1 Ptychadena robeensis | reverse complement strand
CAGTGATATATACCTTCCAATCACTATGTATTCTATCAGGGAGGACCCTGTACTACATAGGTTTTGGTAGATCTAATGGAAATTGTATGGAGTGATCTTAAGGTGTATAGGGGGCTTTAGAAGCCCTCCAAGAGGGGGATTCTGCTCCTGCACATCTGTCCTTATTGGCTATAGATTCCAACTTTTTTCGCCGCTTCACTTGACAATTTTTAATAAAACTTGAGTCATGGTGGAGCTCTCGGTAAGTGAGACCGCAGTCACTTTTCATAAATTCATATTTTAAACCTTCCAGGCATCTGCGAAAGTCAATCTATCTATTCCGAGAGCCTAAATGACTCCGGTGCGTCGCAATGACTGACAGGCATGACTCCAGAGAACTTTGGTTGACTGAACAAAATGGCCCCCGCGTTGGGCACAGGTGACAGGTGCTCCGGCGTTCTCCCAGCGGGGTTGCCGCCGTTGGCAGTCAGTAGGAAGAGGCACCTACTTTCCGAACGTCAGGCTGTTGCACATGACACAATGCCCGATTTGTTGTGTTTGTATAAAAAATAGGACAGGACGCAGAGACGGAAGGGATAATGGCATTTGAATGAGACATGCATGTCAGTATGAAAATCACTTTGTGGAAACAGCTCGGAGCTGAAATCCGTGTTGACATATGCTGAGAGAGGATGAGACTGAGAGATGGGCCCCGCTGCAAACTCACTTCCACAACAAATACTGGCTTTTTTTTATTGTTTGCAAAATTTGACACTTAACAACGCAATGCGTTTAAGGAGCATTCCGTCTGTATCCGGAGGCAACAACAAACATTATTATGTCAACAAGAGATACTGGCTTCCAACATATTGTTTCTGAAAATACAAAAACTGCATAAACTACCAAAATAACGCATTCCGCGGTGATGTCACCAAGTGTTAGGCCTCGAACCTGTGACCAACAGCATTCTGGGCAGTAGCTTTGCCCACTAGGTTGTCTGCCCGCCTGGACTTTCCTTATAACTCTTTCATCTCCCTTGCTCCAGCCTTGCCTTTGCTGATTATTGTGCTTCTGGACACTGATCTAGCTGCATCTCCTGAATCCTCTCTGCAGTTTCTACTGAACTCCCGCTGCCGACCCTGAACCGTCTACCGACTCAGTACAGTGGTACCCAAACTGGGGTGCGGGCCCCCCTTGGGGGGCGTGAAAGTGTTCCAGGGGGGTGCGGGTCCTCATTCTGAACCTGTGTTTGAATAGGAAGGGGGGCTCGAAAATGTTACTAAATAGAAAAGGGGGTCCTGAAGGGAAAGTTTGGGAACCACTGCCTCAGTAACACATCACCTTATTGCTGCCACCCTCCTGCCATCTGCCACTGCTCTTAGGGCACCACAGGGCATATAGTGTTAACGAGCATGTGCAGGGCTAATTGCAGTAACACAATATATATTACTGAACACAAACACTCAATCCATCTGCTCTCATTCAGGCCCCTAAATTTCAGAACCCATTGTGGCCCACAAAAAGTTTTCCAACTCCTGTACTAGACCTAAAAACTCAACCAAGATAGAGTAAGACTTATTATAATGGTTCCAAAAATCTGAAATATAAAGTATATTTTACTGACGCAAAGCTACAAAAAAAAGATGTCAAAAGTGAGAAACTTTGGAAGTGGACGTTGTAAATGTCACAATACTCCGATTGTTTCCCTGACAGGAATGCCAAACCTCAATGTCTGGACGCCCATACAATTATCGGAGTTAAAAGGTTCCAATGCAAACTTTTCAAACACATCTGTTCCTTTGTAATGGAATGCAAAATACATGTAGCTTCATTGTTAAAACAAAAGGGGTTACGGGCTGTGCGGATTTTAAAAAGATTCAATTATGCAGAGATGTCAAAAGCTTCCGTTTCTGCAAGGCGCAAATTGTCTGCCTTGGCAATTAGATGGTCACATCACTTTCTTCTCCACATTTATTCTCCAGATAAGTTTATTTCCCTACTACGGACATGAGAAAGGTCTTCCCCCGAACAGGAGTGCAGCTCCTCTATAGTCCATTAACGTTGGCCATTGCCGATTAGGTTTGACCTTTGCCGATTGGGGTTGACCATCAAAATGTGATGAACGTCTAACCTTTGAAAGGCCATTACCAGGCAGCAGTATACTTTTCTTCATGTAGTTATCACTTGTTACTAGAATAGAGACTGATAAAGTGAATTTCTGGTCCATGGTGGACAGTGTGGCACCACAAGATCTGGGCTCCTGGCATTGGCCGACTGGGGTTGACCATCAAAATTTTATGAACGTCTAACCTTTGGAAGGCCATTACCAGGCAGCAGTATACTTTTCTTCATGTAGTTATCACTTGTTACTAGAATAGAGACTGATAAAGTGAACTTCTGGTCCATGGTGGACATAGCCAATGTGCCACCACAATATCGTGGCTCCTGACATTTGATCAAGCCAATATACAAACACAAGAAGTACTTAACTTTGTACCCTTTAATGTTCTGTGCACCTCAGGGTTCAAATTGAAGGGTGTTGCAGCAGACACATCTTAATACGGAATCACAGTCCATCACAGAAACAACTGACTATCTTTGGTGAACCCCTTGAACCACTAGAGGTGTCTTGTGTGGTGCCTACAACTTCTACAAAGGCAGTTTCATTTGTATGAGGAAAGAAATTATGAGAAACCCGCCCATTCAACAAGATAAATATAAAATCTGACCTAGAGCTCAGAAGCGCCTTCAACTCCAACTTCAATGCCATCTTCAAGGTCATCTTCAATGCAATTTGACCATGTCTAGTTCAAAAGTCTGACATTGATTTCCACCTTTAGCCATGTAATTGAGGAATTACCATCTGTAGCGGATTGAGGTCTTGTCTACACTACGCATGGAAGACTTAAGGTAGCCATACACCATTCTCCCTCGATAGATGAGGGTTCACCCCTCAGCTGATTGGCAGGCACCCCTTTGTGTGCCAGCCATAACTTTGAATGCGGACTATTGTCCCCTTTCAAAGTAATGGGATCGGCTGGTAATTTACCGGCATCTCTGATCACCGTGCGATCCGACATGCGGGAGATTCCTGGTCAATTTCACCGGGTGGGTGCTTCCTGGTCAATATCACCAGGTGGGTAGTTCCTGGTCAATCTCACCAGATGGGCCCACCCAATTTTCGCCCAAGCGGCAGCCATGTATGGCTACCTTTAGTCTGTGGTTTAGTAAGTGCTATGATGTGCCAGTCTACATAGGTGATCACAACAGAAATGATGAATAAGGCGTCCAGTGAAAGATATTGGATGCATCAAAAAACAGGGCACACAATCACCTCGGGTCAATTAACACATCGTAGACAAAAGCAAATCACCCTGTGCTTCCCATTGAGCTTCATGGAACATAATATAGACTTCTGCTAAGCGACAAGAAAAGGATGGATTTTATTATTAGCAAAAACATCCAAGCCTCCCACCTTCTTCTTCTACAATAAGCATCTTCCTTTACATTCCAAGGTGATTGAATTCCGTTGACTAAGTAATGGTCATGGACTAGGTCCCTATAGTCATTAAAACGAGCGGTATGTTCCTAATAGCGATGATCACGAATATTCGGATTCCGAATATTAATCGCGAATATCGGCAATTCGGAAATTCGCGAAGATGGTGAATATATTGCCGAATATTCGCAATTCCGGATATTCTGTATTTTTTTTCCATTACACGCGCCTCTCAATGCAAGTGGACGTATGGGAAGGCTGCAACAAGAGCTTAGCAACACTCTCTGCGACCATCAACAGTTTTTAAATCCAATATTGGGGTGATGCGAATATTCGGAATATTGCGAAAATCGGCACTTTTGAAAATTCGCGAAAATCACTTAGATGGCGTCCAAAATTCGCAATTTTTTTTTCAACGCGCCCCTCAATGCAAGTTATATAAATAACGAAATTCGCATAAAACTGCCAATATTCGCAATAAGCAGAATATTGCCGAATGCGAATATTTTCCGAATGTTTTCCCAAAAATTCGTAGCATGCCGCGAATACGTATGTTGCCTATGCCGCTCATCACTAGTTCCTAACACTCATTACAGAATTGAAATTTCTTGGATAAATTATAGTAGAGTGTTGTACGATGTTTGCCATCAATAGATACAAAAAGTCTGCAGTTCGAGTGATCCCCTTTATTGGCTAACTGAAGTCATTAGAGAAGCAAGCTTTCAGGATGTATCAGATCTCTTCTTCAGGCTTCATACAAATCTGGTATTTGTATAAACTGTAAAAGATATTAGGATTTATGTAACAATCAACGGTCAAACTTGGAGTCCAGTAGCTGAAACAGCAACACAGATGCCGACAGGCTAAGTGCGCAAAGAGTGGTAGCAAGCAAAAGAGTAGTTAGGAACAAGTCAAAGTCGGTAGCCTATTGAGTCAGGTAATCAATGGGGCAAGCTGATGAGTAGTGAGGTAATATGAAGTAGTGTGGAATCAGGTAATCAATAGGTGAAGCTGAAGAGTAAGGGGTAACACGAAGAGTAGGTAAAGCAGAAGCGTAGTTAGAAACAAGTCAAGGTCAGTAGCCTATGGAGTCAGGTTATCAATAGGGAAAGCTGAAGAGTAGTGGGGTAAGACGAAGCCAAGGGTCGGCACACGGATGATGATAATGAGAGCACAAGAAGAAGCAGGAGGGAGCTATTGGCTGGAGCACAATAATCTGGCGATGAGGCAGAGCAAAGACATGGCTTTTATAGAAAGTAATTGGGAGGAGCCAGGAGTTCAAGGTTCAATGATAACCTTGGCCACATGGTCTCTAAAGGCTGATGCATGTGAGATAGACGAGCCTTTGAGCTCAGCATGTTCGAAGTCGGCCATTGATCTATCGCATATCTATGCATGTATGGGAACCTTTAGTGCAAGGTATATGACATAGTACCAAATCAGACATTCAGGTGGTTCAGCAGACAGAGCCGCCGCCAGACACCAAAGCATCCCTGGGTTTGCATCCCAACATTTTATATCCACTTGATATTCAATGGACATGGGCACATTGGCAATACGAGTATGGGCAGCAACAATGGTTGTTGACATATTTTCAGAGTGGAGAAAAACAGAGGGATGTATTTCCTTTCAATGTCAGATGCTCGTGTCCTTTGCCTCCTTGAGAATATGCCACAGGAAACAGGCTGGAAGGTGAAGCAGGCAGCGCGATGCAAGAAAACATTATTCTTCTCGAGGTACTTAAAACCAGCCGCGTCTTATTGGCTGCCTTCGAATCAAGCCAATAAATAATAGCGGGCCTCTCCGACGGTTATTACATTCGTCTTGGCAGCGTCTGTTATTTGTAAACATCGCTCTCATTGATTCGCTCTATTCTGAGGAGATCATAACCTTCCAGGGATCGTTACAAAACCTGCTTCTTATTAATTGTAAGTGATATTTTTAAGGCAACCGCAGACCAGACCGCGGAGTTTCCGTTACAGTATCATGTTGTTGTCGGAATGTTGCGATGTGGCTCAGAGGTTGCCAAAAACCAACAAGATTTTTTTAACATTCCCACATGAAGATTTTTGAGCTTAGTGGAATAATGTGTGTAAAGGATCGTCTACACCAGAGGTTGGCCAACAATACAAATACAGTCCAAATACAGTCCAAAGTCCAAATACAGTCCAAATACAAAAGCAGTTCTGAAGCCTTCAACCTCAGTGTATAATGTGAAGGTTCTCATAATTTATCTGCTAAAGTTATTCAAAGCAACTGGACATGCTGACGTTTTCTTGAAAACATTTTGGTAGTCATCTGACTGGCTTCCCGAATTAAGAATAATTTTGTTTCCACCAGAAAGGAGGAAGGTTACCCTTCCAATGTCCCTACTCACACCGCAATGTGTGGGTAGGTAAAAGGGATTTTTCAGGCATCTACCATAGGTTTACAAACAGTTGCATACACTTGTACATAAAAACAGTCCAAGAAGAGCCCGTATAATAAGAGGGACCCAATATCTAGTATACTAGATAGTCCATATCTAGTATACTAGATATGGGGTCCCTCTTTTTATATGGGCCCTTCTTACTAGACTACAATACTAACTTACTACGTCTCCCCCGTGCCGACATAGGGGATCAAATCCAGCCGTCCCTACTGGGATACCGTCACCCTCCGACCCCCTGTCCATTGGTTACCCATTAGTAGTCACATCTATACGAGGTGAGTGCGGAATTCCTCACCCCTACTAAACCAGTATTACCCACCTGACCTCTCCATACTAAAGTCCACTCCTCTTCTCTCATCCTAGGTAACCTAAATGTATTGCTCTAAACTCTCCTGATGAAGCGAATACAATCGCGAAACGTGTCGAGTTGCAATATGAAATACAATGTGAATATGAAGTAATATCGTATTAATATTGTTGACTACTACCGGACCTTCATTAAAATGGACTGTTTTATATACAAGTGTATGCAACTGTTTGTAAACCTATGGTAGATAACTGAAAAATCCCTTTTACCTACCCACACATTGCGGTGCGAGTAGGGACATTGGAAGGGTAACCTTCCTCCTTTCTGGTTGTTATATGGTCGGGATGATGGCACACTAGTAGGGATATTTCTGTGAGGTTACCTTTTTTACAAAATAATTGTTTCCGTTAGTTCTAGATCAAGAAAGCCAGTCAGAAGGCCACCAAAACTTCTCCAAGTCCCATTGCCTTGACTTACTACAGTAGACGTTATCATGTTGCAGTCACAACCTTTCCAGAACAGAAGACAAAATAAGGCCCCAGTCGGTGGAATATGTACCATTCTGCCCAAAGGTTTGGGGACCATGACCATGTGTCGCACTCAACCATAAACCACCAGACAACCATAAACATAACACGAGGGAAGCTGACATTTGCTGAAACTGACTAAATAAAGCTTCTTCATGAAGCAAACTGATCTACAAGACTGCCCCAAAAGTAATAGGTAGGTGGGGTCTAGATTAGTTTACTATTGGATGGACTAAGTTGGATTTTAAGTTGGCTTACTTTTGGATGAACTGAGTTAGAATCCAGGTTAGCTTAGGAATGGGTGGACTAAGTTGGATTCTGGGTTAACTTACAATTGGGTGGACTAAGTTGGGATCTAGGTTAGCCTACTATTGAGGGGACTGTTCAATTCTATATTAGCTTACGATTGGGTGGACTGAGTTGGGGTCTAGGTTAGCTTAGTATTGAATGGACTGAGTTGGGTTCTGGGTTAACTTACAATTGGGTGGGCTAAGTTGAGATCTATGCTAGCCTACTATTGAGGGTTTTATATTAGCTTACGATTGGGTGGATCGAGTTGGGGTCTAGGTCATTTTACTATTGGAGGGACTAAGTTGGATCCTAGGTTAGCACACGATTGGGGAGACTAAAGGTGGGCATACATGGGCTGATTCCCGCCTGATTTTTCCCTCATTTATCCAGGGAGAATCTGCCCGTGTATGGGCACCTAAAGATGGATTCCAGGTTAGCCTACTATTGGGTGGACAAAGTTGGAGTCTAGGTCAACTTACTATTTGATGAACTCATTTAGAGTCCCAGTCAACATACTATTGGGTGGACTCAGTTATGGTCTAGGTCAGCTTACTAATGTGTGGACTCATTTAGGGTCTAGGTCAGCTTACTATTGGCGGGACTGAGTTGGATTTCAGGTCAGCTTACTATTGGATGGACTATATCTTTGAAGAAGCTGGCTGATCACTTAGGATGAAGAGTTCTTCTAGGAAAAGTTCTGCAGGACAACTTTGCACTTCTCCATGAGTTCTCTTGGACTTCATGTTGCAGTCACAACCTTTCCAGAAGAGAAGACAAAATAAGGCCCCAGTCTATGGAATATGTACCATTCTG
This sequence comes from Ptychadena robeensis, assembly GCA_036250615.1. NCBI lineage: Eukaryota > Metazoa > Chordata > Amphibia > Anura > Ptychadenidae > Ptychadena > Ptychadena robeensis. The sequence continues at coordinate 3,593,898 of CM070040.1, read as the reverse complement.
CCCAAAGGTCTGGGGACCATGACCACATGTCACACCCAACCATAAACCACCAGACAACCATAAAAATAACATAAGGGAAGCTGACATTTGCTGAAACTGACTAAATGAAGCTCTGTGCTTCTTCTTGTTGAACCAAACTGATCTACAGGATTGCCCCAAGAGAGCTTACTATTGGTGGTAATGAGTTGGATTTTAGGTCAGCTTACTATTGGATGGACTATGTCTTTGGAGAAGCTGGCTGATCACTAAGGATGAAGAGTTCTTCTTGGAAAAGTTCTGCAGGACAACTTTGCACTTCTCCATGAGTTCTCTTGGACTTTCCATCCCCACTGAACAAACCTACACCTCCAAATGCCATAACCTCTCTGTGTTACCCCGACCTCACCTGCCCTCCTCCTGAACTTACAGCAGCAAGGCATCTGCGCAACGATTGAAAAGAACAATTAAGACAATTAAGAAAATAAAGAAACTGAACATTTTGAAATGTTGGGAGCGAGATGAAACGTGGCAATTATTGTTCATTGTGACAGAACGTTCCGTCGTCTATAAGAAATAACTAATCTCCCTTTGTAAACATCGAAATCCTTTCACAGGTGCGCTAAAGTGCAGGTACGGCGGAGTGTTACGTCGATGATTTAATAGGGCATTGTCCCCGGCACCTGTCAGGCACCGGCGCTCTATTAGAACGATCTGCCAGGAGACGCCACTTTGGAACGTTCGCTAACTCGCGACAATCAGCGCTGAGCTTTTAACATTAACTTTACATTCAATATAATTACGTATCCGGATAATCATCTGTCACCCCCGACTGTTTTATCGACACGAGGGAGCCCAGGAACACAACATGAAGGTTTGACCTGACATTCATTTTATGGAAGCGCATTGTGTATATGACAAGATAATAAAAGATCCTGAATGCCGTCCACATCCCTTAGTGTTGGTCCCATGACCATAGCTTTTAGACTAAAATGATGATTTTGTGGTTGTGGTGCTGGAGAATGTGACATAGGGGGCCCGTTCACACTTCTGGAAGTCATAACTGTGAAATGGGCACCCATAAAAATGGCCCGCCGATGCACCACAAAGGGCCGATAAATGGACAATGAACGTTTTTACTGACGCATTTCAGGGCAACACAGCGTAAAGTATAACCGCCCTGGAGGAAAGAAGATTGGAAGGCTGGGTGATGTGGGACTGAAGGTTAATGACCTCAGATTTGTTTATGGATTTGAGTTTAAGATCATACTTTTCTCTTCCCATTGCAAGGTGTTTAAGGTCATTTTATGTTTAAGGGAAACAACTATTTACTTACCTTCTCCTTTGATCATCTTGTAGCTGGATCCATTTCCCTTTATTGGGATGTCCGGGGGACGTCCCCCATTGATCCTACTGAACCCTGCAGCACCTGCAACCAGGAAGTGATATCATCCGTAACCAGGACGTGATGTCATCCTGGTATCCACACGGCTGAAAACACACGGCCTGGTAGAAGATCACTTCTCCTTTCTAAGTCTGCTTTGTATCTTCATTATTGTGAGTATTGTAGTTTTTCCTTAATCAGTAACACAGTGGTTCCCAAACTGGGGGGGGGGGGGCACGAAGCTATTCCAGGGGGGCGCAGGCCCTCATTCTTAACCTGTGTTTGAATATAGAGGGGGCTCAATAATGTTCCTAAATAGAAAAAGGGGGGCCCTGCAAGAAAAGTTTGGGAACCACTGCATTAACAAAACTTAACTAGGTTGGGCGCGTTAAGTCTTTGTTCCTATTTGAAGAGGCATCCGAAACAGCACTTGCCTCATGTGACTTCTCTTGCAGATGGACTTCTCCTTGGAGAACTTGCCATCCCAATTGAACACCCATCTACATCAACAAAATGCCATATTCTCTGTATATTATGACAACTTGCTTCATGTGACTAGTGTCATTATGCAGTATTAAAGAGTTCATTTATGACCTTGGGTGGCAATGACTGTTATGAATGCTTGGTACCATCCACACATTGTTACATCAACCTATGAGTTGACCCTTGAGCTGCAACCTGCTTGACTAAGGCCAGTGGTTCCCAAACTGGGGGGCCTGAAGGTATTTCAGGGGGGCGTGGGCCCTCATTCTTAACCTGTGTTTGAATAGGGAGGCTCGATGATGTTCCTAAATAGAAAAGGGGGGCCCTGCAAGGAAAGTTTGGGAACCACTGACTTAGGCAAACTTTACAACTTGACAAACTTAAGTTACAACCAAAAGTGCAGTGTTGACAGACAACCAGAACTATGACCAAGGCCAAAACGTGTTTCCAGTTGCATTGTTGTATATGGATGGGGACTCTCCTTCTAACCACCTTCCATCTCATCCTCTCTTCCTCTAAGCCAAAGATGCCACCTCGTATGGTGATTGCACATTGTTGTTTCTAGTAGGCTCGGGATATTGTAACTTTTCAGTGGGAACACCAGGAAAATTATTGGTGTTGCCGGTAAATTACACATATTATATACCGCTTTATTATTATAAACAAGGTGAGGTAAGGGAGAACTTTGTGTGGTTGAGAATGCTTTATGGGTATCTCCATTATTTCTTCTGGGAGAAATAATCTTGACTTACAACCAACTTGACTTACAACCAAGCCTTGGGAAAGAATAAAGTTGATAAGTCAAGGGTAATTGTATTGTCCTCAACATTGGCATGTGATGGTGATATCACAATGATCATGACCACTTTTGACCATGATTAGGCATCTGATCTAGAAGAACCATTGCCGTACGGCTTGGTCATGGTTCAGTTCCTATATTAAAGTAGCCAGGCCTTTCTTTTTATTAACTTCTCATTCTACCCTACCACTGTGAAAGCCAAAGGAACCCGGGAACTGCAAAAATGGATCTGCAGAGCATCCCCAGCATGGCTACATGAAGACACCGTCTTATTAAGGACTCATCTCTCCCCCTCACTACAAAATAGGACAGTCGAATCCTTGGAGATATCGAGAGATAGAATCATGAATTCTTAATAAGCATCTTGTGCTCTCAGTGACACAGCTCCTTCCTTATTTCCACGCCGAGAAACAACAGGATTAACGGCAAATCAAAAACATATGTTATTGTTGAGGGGGAGGGGGGGGGGGTGAAGGAATATCATTAGAAATGTTTCCTCCTTTTATTGTACAACGTTGGCTTATCACAAGGACATTCAATTTGTGTTTTCCTTATTTGGTTCCTTCACCTAATGATAAAGTAGACTTGGAGCAACCTGGAGCTGTGTATAGAGGTCAGAGCAGCTTCTGGCAAATAAAATATATAAAAATTCTTTACACCTCGTCCTGCTATTCTGGGTTATGCTTGTTTATTAGGAACATTGTGACCCTCCATCAAGATTGGATGTCAGGAGAAACGTCCACGGCTCTACGGATGGTGGAAGATCCACTAGAATTTTTGATGCATCTCAATGAAACCATGACTCTTATTTGTACTTCATGGACAAAAATTTGTGGACAGCTGACCATCACACTTGTATGAACTTGTTGGATATCCCTCAGGTATATGGAGTTGGTTAACCTGCGATGGTCTCCACTCTCCACTCTTGGAAGGCTTTCCATAACATGTTAGAGTTTGTCTATGAGGATTTAACCAAAAGAGCATTTGGATGGTCAGTATGGATGTTGGAAGAGAGGATATGGTTGTTCAATAGGAATGAGGTTGAGTGCCACATGGGATTTCTCATACGAAGTCATCATGGAGCTGATATTGTTCTTGGGTGTACAGCTATGGTGGAACAGAGAAGGGCCTTCACCAATATATTACCACAAGCATATCTATCTAAAAACTGCATTTTTCAACGTGGAGTGGCCCACATCCCGAAAATCAGTCAAGCAAATGGTTACAAGAAATGGGAGATGAAACCACCCCCAAAACCAGTAAAGAATTCCCCCCGAAAACAATTTTCAGGGGCAAGGGGACTTTAACGGCCACATTGTAGATCATGGTATACATATAGAGAATATATCAAGGTATAAAGAGTATATGATGTATATAATACATGGTATTTATTAAAATCATAGACAATCACAATGTTGGCTGACATTAATACGAAACACAGATGGGAAATTCAAATATCCCTACAAAAGGTCCATAAGGTACATGAATAGATGGATATATACAACAATGATCATAGATAATGAAAGTGATACAATGGTTGTCAGGATAAGGGATCCTGCATCAGGCAGGGTCCACCCCATAGACACTGTCAATCATTGGGTAAAATACTTACTCCACCAATGACTAGTGATAAGCAGCAAAAGCAATATTCAAATCCACGACAATTCACAAATTATACTCCAAGTAAATTAGAAAATTCAAGATCTCCTACTTTTTGCGAATATCTGCATTTTTACATGCGAATATTGTGGTTGCAATGTCACGGCTCAAGACTGATCGAACTGTTATAGACCCCAATATCTGAGATTACGAAGATATAGCACTATATTCAAAATCTTTGCAAATCCTTGATATTCCCAATATACACAACAATGACCCCTCTTCGTCTACAGCGACCCAAGGAACCCAGGGATCAATGGGAAGCACACACAGCAGGCAGAATGGGAGAGGCACATATCCCCACTCTGGCCCTCCTGCGTCCATGTGGGTGTGCATAGCACACTACTGCAACACTTCTTTTATAATAGAGGGATCCTTTCCAGCTGAGATAGTGTTTGGCCAAACTGCATCCCCGCATCCCTGTGGATGTGCACAGTACAGTCCAAGGGCTCTGTTGTCTCGCTGAAGGAGGTACACTTTTTGTTTGAATTTCCCATGGCCAATTGGCTGCAGGAGATTCACCACTCAATTAATTACTAATCCTGTAATATCAAGTGCAATCTGATTGGACAATCTGCTCATTTAATGAGGACCTGTCAAGCCCACCATTGGCCGTTAAAGACTCTGTATAGCTTGGGTGTGCTCCTGTGTTTGGTTTACCTGTCCTTCTAAAAGTCTTTGTTGCCAACATTGACCCGGCCTGATTTCAGACATTGCTTAATTTCTGCCTGCCCTGACCTTGGATTGTCCCTGGTCACGCCTCCTGTCTTATCCCTTTGTACTGTACTTTAATGGACTGACCTTTGTGTATGACCCTTGACTTGTTTTCTGGATTACCCAGTAAGGGCTCATTAACAACCACCCAGTAAATGACCAATTATTATTATTATCATGTATGTATAAAGCGCCAACATATTATGCAGCGCCGTACAATATATTAGAGTGGAGATACAACACGAGATAACACACAGGAACAGGTTATGACACAGGAGGAGTAGAGGACCCTGCCTAGTTGGGTTTACAATCTTCCATTGATCCTATTGAACCCTACAGCATCTGTAACCAGGAAGTGATATCATCAGTAACCAATAGAGATGGTGGAATTTTTTGACTTGCTTATTTTGTGAGCTGATTGCAAAGCTCCTGAACATGGTATCGTCACCAAATTTCTGGAGATGTAGAGTAGGGCTGGGGGAACATTTGAAAAAAAAAAGTTTTGCTCTAGCACATGCAGTTTTTGTATAAATTAAGTTAAAAAAATCCAATTTTGTGCAGAAACTTTTTGTGTTAGAGACATACTTTTTTTTTTATGTGTACCCTCAACCCTTCTCTACATCTCCAGCAAGTTTGGTGATGATACCATGTTCAGGGGCTTTGCAATTAACTGGAAACATCAAAATGGTCGAATTTTTAAAAAAAATATTCGACCATCTCTAGTTACCAACCGTTAAAGGAGAAAAGAGGAGTCCAGCTTTTCACCCGATATAGACCTGTCACAGAGTCGTTATCTAAACGACCCCCGGGCATCTGCACAAGTTGGCGGGCACTCATACACAGGAGCTCCTGGTCCTTTTCTGGACACGAAAGTGTATATGAAGTCTACAGCCTGTTACCAGTATATCTGGTATGGAGTATTGTTGAATAATTTGTTGGGATGTCCACTTTTGGACAGAGTATACCAAAAAGATATTGCACACTTCAAAATGATTGGGTAGGCCTTGCTGTGAAGTAACTCTACACGCTCGTTTGATGCAAATGGGCCTCTGTGTGTAGTCATCCATGACAGGTGATAACCGCGATCACCCTACCAAACATCTCCGGCGTGCGTTCATCCTATGATTGAGAAGGGCGCTCAGATACCGTTGTCAAAGAAGACAATAATGATGATTAGCGCCATTTTTTTTGTTCTTTACAGATGAGCTTTTGTTTCTGTAATGACGCCCGCCCCTCACCTGTCATCCTCTCCTTGTCAGCGCGGCTTTCAGACGCGGCTTTGAAGGGTTGAGAGGCGCCCAGGGTGACATTGTTTTGCATGCTTTTTACAAATGATTTGAAGTGCAAAAATCAAGTGCGCCCGAGAACGACAGAACAATCCGCTGTTGTTTCTCCGTAATGGAAAGAGATGACAAACAAGGCTGGCAGCTTCAGCGAGTAATTGCACAAGAGGAACACAAAACTGGCACCGGGCGCGCTGAAATGTACAAGGCGAGAAAAAAAAAGTATATCTTATCATTCATAATTTACAATGCGCATTGTTACTGTGTCAGGTAGAAAGCTCGTTATAATGATGAAAAACTTCTCGGCTTAAAAAATCATATATTCGCCAATTTAAACTCGGTAAAGAGGACCTGTCACTATCATATTATCATTAATACATTTTATACCAAATATGCAGTCTGTTTAGGTACACAAGTAGAAAGGGTAGGTACCTGTGTGTGGTTAGTTATTCTCCTTAGTGTTCATGACGAGCCCATCTGATGAGCTGGGCTCCCATGAAAGCCGCATATCCCCGGAAAGCTACGGCGATGCTGCTTCGGGGTTCTGCGGCTTCACTGATCGCGTCACGGTGATGCGGAAGGGGGCGAGGGTGAGCAGTGCCATAGACCTCCATCTTAATGGAGGGGCCTCTGCTTTCCAGCAGAACATGAATGACACTGGCTGTGTAGAGAGGGGAGGGGGGAGGGAGGAAATGGCAGGCAGTGGTGGTGTGCACCAATTCTACGGTCTCCATGCAATTCAATGGACATCGATCGTGGTTTACGGACATGTCCGATATCTCTGGTTTGAAGCGGGATTGATCCCGCTCAGAAACAGGGACGGCCGTATAAGATATGCACCAGATACATGACCGTGAGCACACACATCGCTCAAAGCAGCCATCGATCTGGCCCATATCTATACGTGTGTTCCCTGTTATACACTCAGTTGTGAAGATAAGGCAGATATGGGTCTCATCTCACCTCATCCTGTTGTCTTATATCTCAGCAGATATAACCTGCGATAGGCTCCTAGAAAGAAATGTTGACACCTGACAATAGCATGTACGCATATAGTAGTTGTAAAAAAAATTTGTAACTATATATAATTTATAAGTTAACAAATTTTTTTTTGTGGCACTAACCGGTAATTTCTTTAGTTTAGTCGGGAGAGCTTCTCTTGAAGTCGTCCCCGTAGGACGCCAAACGACAGATACAAAAAAAATCACAAAAAAACAAATCATAACTTACAGACTAATTTGGCGGCCCAGCAGGGACACAACAGCTGCATACATCACATAAAGTACATGACGTCTCCGAACATCCCCGGCACCACAGCCACCCATTAGATTGCTCTGTATACTGAGACAATGCATTTGATTAGACACCATAGGCCAGGTTTGTTCCAGAGAACCCAACGAGCCCATGAAAGGCGACCACGGGAGAAATGTACGCAGGTAATGGATGTCAGTGAACACCCACACTGAGACGTCTCAGTTTCAGTACTTAGACTTTGTGTTAATCAGCGGGTGAATGCTTACGCTCGCCGGACAGAGATTCCAGAGTGACGCCAAAACCTCATAATGATGATGGAGCACATAGGCAAGAACTTAAAACACCGGACACCCAACCAAGCTACCAACAATGATGGTACCTCCCACACTGAATCTTCTGAGCTTCTGTCAGCATCATAGATTCTTTA
>CM070040.1:3573432-3585906 GCA_036250615.1 Ptychadena robeensis | reverse complement strand
CCCCCCCCCCCCCCATCTGCATTTTTGAAGTAGTATGTAGTCATCTTCTTTCATATGCTGCCCTCACTCCCTCCTCCTTCACATTGATGAAACCAGAGATGTGTGGACCAAAAGCGACATTGTCCACATTGTCTATAGGTCAATGGCATGCCCCCCACCTCCAGCCCCTTGATGTGGAAAAGGTGGAACCCAGAGCATTCGGCAAGTTTAACGATGTAGAGAATTCCTTAACCGGAATTGTTTCCTTCTGTATGATCGACTAAAACTCACCAACAAATCTGATCACTTTAGATCTATTTTTTAGTTTTTGGATATTGATCACTTTTGGTCGATCGTACCAAGTGAGCAGGAATCAATTCCCATGCGATTGATTAGAAAAATCAACCGTTTTAGGTCAATTGAATGGACATATTGAACCATGTATGGTGTTAGGACCCTGGCTGTTTTGGTCACTGCCTGCTGGTGGCACTGAGATTGCACATCCATGGGTTAGTCCCACAGTCACCAGCAGGTGGCTCCCTGCAGGCTTGGGCTGAGTGAGGCTCACACCTTCCTCGTTAGCTGAGGGCTATTTAGGTGTGCTTCATCCAGACCACGCTTGCTGTTCATTGTTGCTGTTTCTCTTTGCTTGGCAGGACTTCATGCTTCCTCTGGCTTCTTGTCCCTGAACCTGAACCCTGAACCCTGGATACCCCTGTACCTCTGACTTTTTCACCTGTGTTTGTTCCTGCATGTAAGTCTGCAAATAAATCCGTTTTTTGTCACCACCTCTGTCTGGATCGCAGTGTGTGTTGCCTGCCTGGTCCCCCCTTCTGTCCTGGATCCTGACAGAGGTGGTGGTGACAAAAAACTGATTTATTTGCAGACTTACATGCAGGAACAAACACAGGTGAAAAAGTCCGAGGCACAGGGGTGTCCAGGGTTCAGGTTCAGGGACAAGAAGCCATTATTTTTTTTTAATGATGAAAGGTGGAGAATATCCATCTATATATAAATCTGAATTGTACTGATCTGAGCTGTTACATTACAATCTACAGCTGTTTATTTAAGGCGATAAACTGGTTCTGACGAAAGCCCTTCCCGTCTTAGGAGGCTCTCGCACGGGGAACAGAGCTAATTAAACTGTGGAACCGAGTCACTTTAGACACAATAATGTCAAGGTTTCAAACCGCAACGTGTCTTTAGCTGCGCGAAGCTACATATCGCACCCCGCAAAACAGGATCCGGCCATAAACAGCAGAATAATGAGGGTTTCCAGAATCCCTTTAATTCATATGTATGAACTGAACTCCATTGTTATCCTCAGAATTCATCGGATCCATTTGCATACTCGCTTGTCGTTGAAGTTATCTGGCCTTGCTTCTCTTTGCTCATCAATACTTATGAATTTATATCACAGAGAATCTTTGTATCTGTTTACAGGGGCGCTGAAAGTCTTCACTCTTCATAAGTGGATGGATAGGTGAGAGGAACGTGACCCACACAAAGCCTAGACCTCATCGAAGGTGAGGTGATAAACTACAATGGAGAATGCGAGACAGGTTTTCAGACATAAGTACATGACCCACACATGTTCCTTTAGGTGAATAGGCAAACACACCAACAGACAATTTAGTAGAAGTCTTTGACCAGTTTGGGATGGATCATGAGTCTGCTGTGAAGGAACTAAAAGGCAGACCCTACTGAAGACCTTTTTAATGTAATGGTGGTTCCAAGCTTGATCTTCTCATCCAACATCAGTATCTGACAGTGCAAAGGGTTTTTTGGTTGACTGGACAACTGACCTGGGAGACAAAAATATTGTGGAAGAGTGGAAACTCTTGTATACAGGACACAAAAATCTGACCAGTGGGCAAACCTACCCACAGACAATCTAGTAGAAGGCTTTGGCCAGTTTGGGATGGACTTGTATCATGAGTCTAGTGTGAAGGAACTCGAGGTCCCAGAGAAAGGTAAATTCAACCCTAATGAAGACCTTTGTAGGTTGATGTAATGGTGGTTCCACGCTAGATCTTCTCATCCATCATCAGTATCTGATGATGCAAAGGATTTTTTGGTTGACTGAACAAACCTGGGAGACACCCTAAAAAATCTTGAGGAAAGCCTTCTGAGAAGAGTGGAAACTCTTATAAACAAGGCACAAAATCCAGACCAGTGGGCAAACATACCCACAGACAATCTTGTAGAAGGCCTTGACAAGTTTGGAGTGAATATGTATCATGAGTCTGCTGTGAAGAAACTCAAAGACCTGGAGAAAGGCAGATTCAACCTTAATAAATAACTTTGGGGGTTAATCTAATGATGTTTCCAAGCCAGATCTTCTCATCCAATATCAGTATCTGACCATGTCTTTTTATTGACTGGACAAACCAAAGAGACTAAAACATCTTGTGGAAAGCCTTCTGAGAAGAGTGAAAGCTCCTATGGTTGTAAAAATACCCACAGTCAATTTTGAAGAAGGCCTTTACCAGGTTGGGATTGACAAATCAAGAGACTGAGACCCCCCCCCCCCCCATGAGAATGAGACCCCCCAAAAATGACCTAGTATGAGGCCCCAAATGTTCTGGTGGCGGCCCTTACTGCATATTTATATATATACTGTTCCATAGAGGGCTTGTTGGCCAATTCAGGAAGTGTGTAGTAGAGCAGAAGAGCCAAAGCTCTACGTGTTTTGGAATGGAAAGCTGTGAGGGGAATACCAAATGACACTGTGTTTTCTTCCTTTAAAAAAAAGATACTTGCCAAAATCCTAGTTATTACAGATGACCTCAGCAGGCTCTTGACGGGAGTCAGTGACACCAGGCAGGAGATTCAGGTGGAGCCGGCAAAGAACACTAAAGTGATCTGAAAAAGCTTCATATTTCACGGGATGTCTCCTTTGGTTAAAACCCACGGCTCTCCTCTGCATACTAATCACATTGGCTCCCAGCCCATCTATCGGGCCTTCTTCTTTTAGCTGCTGAATACATCCAAGTCAAAGGACCGGGTCTACTTGTGAAAAGGGTCAGCCCGGCGGACACCAGGCATCCCCGTAACTTCTGCACCCCATTATGTGGCCAATGATGACGTCAAGTACCGGCGCTGACACTGAGAGAATACCGGTGAATCTCCCTTTATTGTTCCTCATAAAACCAGATTAGTTGGAGGAAGAAAGAGGCTTTTGTATTGACCCACAGACCTCTCTTGTGCCGGTCGTAGCTCGAGTGAGCTATAAAAAGCTGAGCTGAATTAATATTTGTATTTCATTGAGAGCGTTCTTGTTTTCATGGACAGGTCGGGGTTAAAATTCCGAAGAAAAAAAATACATAATGTAAAAAATTTGGAAAAACCAAAAAGAATTCAGCTTTTACAAAACATTATGGCTCGGCCAGTAAATAAAAACATCTGTAGGAGATGTCCAGGTGTCTATCTAGCAGGGTTGCCTCCTTAATAAATTAATTCCAGCTTTGGATATCTAAGCCCAACAACATAAACTTTCCCATCACCCAGTGATCAGTGTTCTGGTAAGAGGCTATGGCAAGAGTTGATGTTCCTCAGACATCTGAGGGCTCAGCCAAGAACTGTGTAGACATCAGGGGTCACTTGAAGACAAGAGTTGGAGCTAAACCTAAAGATAAACGTCCATGAGAACTGTGTAGACATCAGGGGTCACTTGAAGACAAGAGTTGGGGCCAAACCTAAAGAAATGAGTCCATGAGAACTGTATAGCCATCAGGGGTCACTTAAAGACATGAGTTGGAGCCAAACCTAAAGATTAGTATGTTTATTGCATCAACATAGTCCAATAAAATACTTTTGTGAGGACAATGGATTTTAGGTTTTGAAGTTCACAGTATAAGTAGAGGTTGAAAGTTGGTAGGAGGCCAGGCAATGACACACTACATGGACATCCAGCTTCTTGAACATCCCATTCTATTATAATGGAGTTGATCCCACCTTGGCAGCTATAACAGCCTCCGCTCTTCAAGGAAGATTTCCACATCTAGGACATTTATGAGGAAAAATACTGATGTTGGCCAAGAAGACCATGCTCTTAGTTGGTCCAAATCATCTTAAAGGTCATGAAGAGGACAACCGTGGGCTTCAAAATTCCCTTGATTGGATGTTTATTGGACTATTTTATTAATTCTTCTCATACTATTGCCTTCTGGTCAGAAACTTCCTTTTCTCCTTCTACTTCCAACCTGCAATGTTCCTGTAGACGTTTCTCCATTGAAACCCAAATCATAAACCCAAAAGTAGAGGATCCAGGAATCCGGAGCCACCAGGATACCATCATTGGGTCACCTCTGAGTCTGCATCCAGCCAAGGAGGTAGATGTGACCTCAGATGAAGGCTGAACATAGACGGCTCCATCTTCGAGCAGAAGAAGTCTATTATTGACACCTTTTGTGCCGATAATAGAAGGCAGATGTGGAGGTGGTAGGTCCGCTTAAAGCAAGCAGTGGGCCCATTGTTTGGAGGGGTTATGCAAATATTAAAAGGTCTTGATGGGTTGATGTCAGTCTTGGACAGTGATGGCGAACCTTTTAGAGACTAAGCGTCCAAACTGGAACTCAAGACCCACTTATTTACCGCAAAGTGCCAACATTTACCCTGAATCACACTACATACAGCGAGGTAAATAAATATTTGATCCCCTGCTGATTTTGTATGTTTTTCCTCTGACAAAGAAATTACTAGTCTATGGGAGGGTGAGGGGTACTGTGTGCATTCGGAGAAGGAGAAGAGAATGGACAGCACAGGGAGCCAATAAACAGCTGAGTTCTTCAGTTCTCTCCTTTCTCATTATCTGCCTCTGTGCTGACTGACACCTCGGGTGCCCACAGAGAGGGTTTCGAGAGCCACCTCTGGCACACGTGCCATAGGTTCGCCACCAATGGTCTTGAAGAACGGACTGCAGGTAAGCATTGCCCACATGTGATGCTGAGTCTCAATGGAACTGAAATCGAGTGAAAGAAAGACCTGGAAGGAAGTCATTACATGATGGCAGGGCCGTTACTCCCGCTTTGCATATTTGAGGCCCCATGTGCACATTCACTACTACCCCCCCATTCAACAACTTTTCTGGTAGCATAGGCCCCGTCCTGCCACCCTGGTTTAACAACTATTATGGTAACAACAGACCACCCCCCACGTAACAACTCCCCCCACTCAACAACTTTGGGCCCCAGGCACAAATTTTGCATAGTGCCCCGTAAATGCTAGAAGCGGCTCTCCATGATGGTTGAAATTTTCCAAGCTGTAAAATAGGCCCGCTCTGACTTCAAATGCATATTGCAAGAAGAGTGTGTGCTCAGAAATCAGAATCACCTCCAGTACCGGAGCCGCTATCACTGCACAAGACTGAGAGTGAGGCCAGAGTTCAGCTTCATACCAGAAATCGATGAAAACAGTCAAGAGTGAGGTGCCATATCGATTTCTGTCTCCAAAATCCGAGCCCCGCAGTGCCGCCGGCGATACCAGGGATTTATTCTGCGGGAAGAGCAAAGACGGGATTTTCAGCTGCTTCTTATTAAAATGTTTCTGAAACAAACTGCCGGAGACAGCCGGGTCTATTTCATGATCCTCGCAGGGTAAAGCCATTGACCTCGGTGTCAGAAGAATTATCACAGACTATAAAGAGAAGGTGATTCTCCGATCTGCCATCATAGTGCGGCAAAGACAGGCGGCACCCCCCTCCTACGCACCGTGAGTGATGACTGTGGGGGGGGGCTACATGCCCCCCCCCCCCCATCCGCAGTAAAACAGGTACAAGGAATCTATAAATACATTTTATAAAGCTGGCGGGGAGATCTGCAGCTTCATAAAAGGCTTCACTGCAATGAGTGAAGGAATTAAAGAGGAGCTCCGCTTTCCAGAAACAAGCAAGGCCTGATAACATATCTAACTATAACATGGAAGGATCAAAGCTGCGATTCCAAATAACGATTGCTAATTAAAAGATAAAAAAAAAATAGTTTTGCTACAATATTTATCATTTAAGCCCCTCATACACCTTTAGATCGCTCCATACAATTTCCTAAAGATCTACCAACAACTATGTCGTTTTTGGTCCTCCCTGATAGAATACTCACAAGCAACTCCACATCCCCCTTCCTCTCCAACCAACCTTGCCTTGCCCCCCCACGAGTGAGGGAAGACTAGACTTAAGGCCCCCATACACCTTTAGATTTCTCTGTCAGATTTCCTTTAGATCTCCTTTTGTTTTACCAAAAACATGTAATATGAGGGACTTTCTAAACCATCAAGTCTACCTGTGTTCAATGGCAGAGGACCCGGCACTACATAGTTGTTGGTCCTCTGCGATTCAATTCTGGGGGGAGGGGGCGGCCGTCAGAGGGGGTGCCCAGGGCGCCGATCTCCCTTGGACCGCCCCTGGGGACCCTTTACCTCCCTAGTGGTTGAGATGAACCCAGTTTGTTCAGAGTTTGGGATCGTCTCAACCAGAAATGGTTCGCCCCTATACACAGTTTTCTGAACAATGAGGGCTCTATCAGTGGAGCTGATATCTCAGGGACGTCACCACCGAACACTGACCGCCATCTTGTAAGAAGAACATTAAAGCAATAACTGGAGTCCAGCTTTCTAATTCTGATATTTATTTAGAAAAGCCGCTCTGGCTGTGAGATTGTTTATCGAAATCTTATAAACCGCTGATTCTTTCACCCATAACCCAGCGTGAGTCATCTTCAGAGGTTCCGCTTCCTTCCCAAAGATAAAATCTGCCTTGGCCTCCATAAAGCAGCAAAGCAGAGCTCTCCACCCGCACATCATCTGTTCCGGGAGAGCAGAGGATGGGCATATGTATCAGGCAGGATAGAGCGGAGCCCAGATCCTCTCCGCCACCTCGCCGGCTGTCCTTCTCACGTACCGCCAAACCAGAGAGAGAGAGAGGACCAGATTTCCAGTAACTCAATCCCAAGAACAAGCACTCTAAAATAACCGGAGAGCACTAAATGCAATGTCATTCAAGCTTCAATTAAAAGAGGCGTATTGAATTATTAAAGGCAGCTAAACCCCTTCGGAGGATCGGCGTATTAGCCGCGCGGCCGAGACTCGTCACCAGATTAAGTGGACTTGAAAAGGAGCTGCCAATACGTGCGAAGTGATCTCTGCCGTCAGGTTGGGTCATATATCAGCAACTGCCAGGAGCTAATATGGAGGAAGGAGACGCGGACACACCAGGGACGAGTCAAGGACCTTCACTGGCACAGGAGAACCTACATTAGGCCTCAAACACATGAACAACTGTACTGCCAAAAAGTCCACCATGATCAATCTTCGATGGTCTCTGCCCTAAAAACTAAACCAAAAAGTTCATATGTAGACTTTGCTCTAGTCAGAGCCACCACCCTAATAAAAAATACACCATTGAAGTATAAAAAATTTATATAATAAGGAGGCATAAAGAATGGAGTGTCTACCCTTGGCTTCTGCCCAGAGCATGGTGACCCCAACCCCTTACTGGGATCATAAACCTCACAAAAAGACTCTTTGGGCTCGGTGCAGGATCGACTTCTGGCTAGATCTGGGATCCTAAAGCCAGAAATATTATGGTCTCACCTTCAACTAATACCTTGAAGGTTATGTCGAAAATATTCTTGGCCCTTCACCAAGACGTCTTCCATTTGACCTCCACACCCAAGGCACTAGGTGAAGGTGACCCCACCATGATAAATTTAGTCCAAGGTGAAGGTGACACCACCTCAATATATATAAACCTTGATCCCTAAGTACATAGGGGAAGCTGACACCACCACTTATATATATATAGGCCTACACCCTCAAGACACAAGGTATGGGTGACACCACCACTATATATACAGGCTTCACCCTCAAGGCAGGAGGTAAAGGTTACACCACTAGTATATATTCAGGCCTACACCCTCAAGGCACAAGGTAAAGGTGATACCACCACTATAAGTGTAGACCTACAACCAGGCGAAGCTGTCACCACCACTTTATATACAGGCCTACACCCTCAAGGCACAAGGTAAGTGTGATACCACCCTTATATATATAGGCCTACACCCTCAAAGCATGAGGTAAAGGTGATACCACCATTATAAATACAGGACTACACCCTCAAGACACAAAGTAAAAGTGATACCACCATTATATAAAGGCCTACACCCTCACGGCACAACGTAAGGGTGATACTACCATGGTATATGCAGGCCTACACCCTCAAGGCACAAGGTAAGGGTGATACAGCTATTATATATACAGGCCTACACCCTCAAGGCACAATGTAAAGGTGATACCACCATTATATAAAAGCCTACACCCTCATAGCACAAGGTTAGGGTGATACTACCATTATATATAGGCCTACACTCTCAAGGTACAAGGTATGGGTGACACCACCACTATATATACAGGCCTACACCCTCATAGCACATGGTAAGGTGACACCACCATTTTATATATAGGAATACACCAAGGCAAAAGTGACACCACCATTATATATACAGGCCTACACCCTCAGAGCACGAGGTAAAGGTGAGACCACCATTCTATATACAGGCCCACACCCTTAGGGCACGAGGTGAAGGTGACACCACCATTATATATATATAGACCTATACCAAAGTGCAGTTGCCACCACCAGTGTATATACCGGCCTACACCCTCAAGGCCTAAGGTGAAGTTGACACAGCCAGTATATGTCCAGGCCTACACCCTCGCAGCTGAAGGTAACATGTTTATTTATATTTATTGAGATCTTCATATCATTTGTCTCTTCAAGTCCCCAGTGCTCAGAGTTTATCTTTAACAAATAAGCGCATTGATAAAAACTAAGCAATTTTCTTTCACAAATTTCACAGCATGTGAGCTCTCAGACCTCTGAGAAAATAAAAGGATCTTTAGGGATTGTCAGGGATTCTGGGTAATTCATTCCGAATAAAAGGACAGAAACGAAGCTGTTAGTACACTTAACATTCAGAAGATAAGTGGAGGTCGGTGTTGTATGTTGTTATGAATGTTATGTTATGAATCAAGGTCACGGACCTGCTGCAATCACTGCGGTTTATGGAAAAAATAAAAGTGTGATTAGTTTGACAGCAACCGGACTGCCCCGCCCCCACCCTGACAGCATTATGCAATGTCATTGAAGTGTTTGAATCGTGTAGATTTTTTCATTTGATCAACGAACAACGAATGATTCTATCAGGGAGGACCTGACACTACATAGCAGGGATATCTACCTTCTAATCACTGTGTATTCTATCAGGGAGGCCACTATACTACACAGTAGTGATGGCCCGAACTGTTCGCCCGAGAAATATTCGCGGCGAACATCGCATGTTCTTGTTCGCCCATGTTCGCAAACATATGGCGAGTTCGGTTCGCCCCCTATCTTTTAACATTGATTTGACCCTGTGAGTCACAGTCAGCAGACATAATCCAGCCAATGAGCACCCCCACACCTCACAGACCCTCACACCCCCTAACATTTCAAGTACAGGACGCCATTAACACATTCTGCTGAAGAAGAGAGAGTTAGGAAAGAGAGCTGCTGCGCTGCTATAGGGAACCATTAGCTAGGGCAGTGTTCTGTGTAATCTACAGTCTTCACTGAATATCCCATCCATCCTCCATGGGGAATGTCATCTCCCCCAGGTCCCCACAGACCACACACAGTGTCCTCCACACTGACCATCACCACCAGTGTCCTCACATACTGGTGACCATCACCACCAGTGTCCTCCACACTGACCATCACCACCAGTATCCTCATACTGACCATCTCCACCAGTGTCCTCCACACTGTCTCTCACCACCAGTGTCCTCCACACTGACCATCACCACTAGTGTCCTCCACACTGACCATCACCACCAGTGTCCTCCACATCTGACCATCATCCACACCAGTGTCCTCCACACTGACCATCACCACCAGTGTCCTCCCACTGACATCACACCTGTCCTCCATACTGACCATCACCACCAGTGTCCTCCACACTGACCATCACCACCAGTGTCCTCCATATGACCATCCCACCACCATGTCCTCCACACGACCATCACCACCAGTGTCCGCCATACTGACCATTTCACCAGTGTCCTCCACACTGTCCATCTCCCCCAGGTGTCTCCACACTGACCATCACCACCAGTGTCCTCCACACTGACCATCACCACCAGTGTCCTCCACATGTCCATCTCCCCCAGTGTCCTCCACACATGACCATCACCACCAGTGTCCTCCACACTGACCATCTCCACCAGTGTCCTCCCACCTGTCAATTTCCACCAGTGCCGTCCATAAAATTAAAATTCACCTTTTAAGCTGTAGGCAACGTGGAAAGCAGATCTTCACGGTTGTTTCAGGTGGAATTCACACAGGCATTACCAACCAGTTGTTTAGGCTCTCCAGCTCCCCTCTTATGTTTCAAATCCCATTGATATCATTGTAAAATCCTTCGTGCGGATTTATTGCTGTGAAAAATCTCAGCGGGAATCGAGCTCCGATCAATCGGCCAATTAAGAGTATCCGATCGCTGCATACACCTGTCCCACGGATTCCTGGCGATTCCGGCGTCCGATCACTTACTCCTAATGGCAACTCCCCCTGATTGTGTGCAGAATCGGATCAGAAAGAACCACATGTTGGTTCTCTGTCGGATCCGATTCTGGGCCCCCACCCGTCAATCGGACACGGAAACGATCGGACAAGGTGGGCTGCACGCGATTCCGGCACGATCGTTTCGCGTGCACGACGCCCGGAATCGATCGTCCCGGAATCCGGTCGGAATCCGACCCGTGTATGGGGCCTTTAGACCCCTTGAAATAATTCCCAACACTATTGGCCAGAAAGGGTCCCCTTTGTTTTTTAAAGTTCGCCTGCCCATTAAGTCTATGGCGTTTCGGCCGGTTCGCCGGGTTCGCAAACTTTTGCGAATGTTTGCGTTCGCCGTTCGCGAACATAAAATTCCGGGTTTGCGCCATCACTACTACACAGTTTGTTAGTAGATCTAATGGAGATTGTATGAATCGATTCTTAAGGTGTATGGGGGGCTTTAGGTAGACCCAACAATGCTTCTAACTTTATTGCTCACAAGTGATAGACACTCCACCACTCAACCATCATATCATTAGGGTTGGCCAACTCAAGTTCTTGAATGCAAAATCTTGGTAAGAAACGGGTAATGTTCTCACCATAAATCGGGTTTAAGCCTCCATACACATATAGATTGTTACCGATGTTTTGAACGATCGACGTGCGTGAGACACGTGGTCGATCGGCCGAAACATCGGTTCAACAATCAGCCCCAGACACCTTTTGTGTGCCACGGGTCCGGCAACAGCATCAGGCACACCGGTGTCTGTGTTTTGCTAGAACGAAAGGAGGGGAAGGGAGCTGCTAGCCCCCCCCCCCCCTCACCATCAGAAGCAGACCGCTGATTCCTCAGCACCGATGGATCTCAGATCCCTGAGCTGAGGAGACATACTTTAGACACTGTGTCCCCATCTAAAGTATCAAGAGCATCCAAGAATTACATGTATGGGGGGCTTAATGATTCAGCATCATGGAGAGGACTTGACTCTATGATTGTGTTTGAATGGAAAATAATTTGGGCGTTCTAGTCACTGATTGAGTCAGCCTTCCAATGTCCTTAGAAGTGTTTTCTCAACATTCTTGGCTTGTTAAACTTGGACCAGCAATGGTCAACCATCCATGTCATGGTGACTTTGACACTACGCTACTGCAGTATGGGAGCTTCGATTCTAGCTGAACGTTTCAGGTGAAGGAGGGTCTTCCCCCATGCATGCCTACAGACAGAAATTCTGGGGCCCCAGACTGTGAATTTTTCCAACCCACCCCCCCCCTCACCGTCAAAGCAAAGGCTGATTCCTCAGCACCGATGGAATCTCAGTCCCTCAGAGCTGAGGAGACATCTTTGACACTGTGTCCCCATCTAAAGTATCAGAGCGATCCAAGAATTACATTTATGGGGGGCTGTTAGTCATGGAAAGACTTGACTCTTGATTGTGTTTTGAATTTGTAGAAAGGATCAGTTCTTGGAGCACTGACCGTTTAAGACTAAGGATAGAAAAAAAAAGGTCATGTGACGCGACTCAAGGCCAACCAGAGATCAAGTATAATAAGGTGAATATGTACTTGGTGAGCGCTCGTCTATATGCCGCTCATCAATTCTAACGCACTCCCACTAATCCTTCCAACACAATAGAGAGAGAGGGTCAGCGGTGTCAAGATTTTAATATTAGGTGGATGGATAATCAAATAAAAATTTTGAGCACTCTGCATAATTAAAAAAACACAGGAATTAGTTAATCAGGAGCCTTGGTTTTAAGAGCCGCGACAATCTGAGTTAGCATAGCATTTACACTAATGAATACGATTAAATAATGAAATAATTTGGTGGGGCGTCTAGTCAACTGATTGAGTCCCTTCCAAGTCTTAGAAGTGTTCCTCAACATCTTGGCTTGTTAACTTGGACCAGC
>CM070040.1:3526243-3536631 GCA_036250615.1 Ptychadena robeensis | reverse complement strand
GGATGAAGGGATGGAATGAAGAAGTGAAGGATGAAGGGATGGAATGAAGAAGTGAAGGATAAAGGGATGGAAGGATGAAAGACAGAAAAGAAGAAGTGAAGGAAGGATGGTGATAGGTTAGTGAATAAATAATCGTACAATAATATAAACATTAGAGGCCTCAGCATTAGATATGCGCGCTGCGTCCCTGCAGCGGTGCAGCCTTCCTGCGCCCTCTGATTACACGTTGCTCCCATGCACCCTGCAGCCATTCCATCCAGCATCACATGATATAGGCGCTGCGGTCTGTGAATCGAGCTCCTCGGCCCCCGTTCCCGCTCCGCGCTCCAGTTTACTGTTCGCGCATCGATTTGTTTGAGTTCAGCCGCACTAATTCCGGCGCTGCGTTCCTGAAACGCGCCCGGGGCTCAGAAATAACCAGTTCCGCCTCCTCCGTGTTTATTATTTTGTTAGGATAATGTTATTCTTTTTGTTTGTCATCAAGCATCGCGCTGTAATTATATTGAATGCGCGGACGTAGTGCCAGGGCAGCTGTCCAAGCCTTCCCAGAAGTGCGCCGCGCTCCCCCGGCCCTTTATCATAATCATTTCACGACTCGCAGGTGGACAGGACAATCATCCGAGACTCTTTTCAGCAAGAAACCGATCAATACATCGATCGCGCCAGGAATGGTCGCTGCCGCTAAAGAGCCTACGGCTGTGTGCTGCTGAAGAAGGCCCCGAGGGTACTCTGCTGATGTCCAGTGCCACCCTATGCTAGGTAGGTTATTGTACAGGGCCCCCTTGATTTTTTGTTGTTAAGTTGCTGGCAGGGTTGTTGCGCAGGGGGTAGGAGATGATATCTCTGTCTCTCTCTTGATGCGCACCCAGTCAGCTTTCTCCTACTATGCGCATGGGGTCATCAGGGGTTGTGGGGGCCCTATGCCCTCGCATACTCCGCATAGCAGTAGAAACCGCCCTGAGAATATGATTTGACATCCCCTACCTATTGAATGCTTTGTTCCCCTATATTAGATTGTGAGCTCTGTGGGACCTCTTCTCCACCTCTGCCATAGTTTGTATTTGTATAATAGCTAGTCGGCCTTTCAGACAATATTTAGCATTCAGCGCTGCGATATGTGTTGGCGCTTTACAGATAACAAATGATAAATGTGTGATATATATATATTATATAATCAGGCCGGTATTAGCCTGTGGGAGGCTCTATGCAAGTTCTTGGCTAGGGCCCCCCATCGAGCGCAGGGGGGGGGTTGCTAGTGGCAAAGCTGTCATCCTGGGGGTTGGGGTGCTGGTGGCAAAGTTGTCGACCGGGGGTGTGTGCTAGTGGCAAAGTTGTCGACGGGGAGGGGCCTCCACAACCCCCCCACACACCTGCCAATTCCTCCAAATCCCCCAGTGACAGTTTAGGATCAGGTTGGGGAGGGTGCCAAATATGCGTGCGGGGGAGGGCCCTATGCGCACACATATTCCGCATAGTGGGAGAAACGGCCCTGAATATAATAAATATACCTCCCAGGGACATACTGAGGCCCAGGCCCAGGCCTTACTGTAAGTGATGGTCAATCACCACCTGAATAGTTACACATGAACGGCCGCGGCTGATGTTCGCCCATCACTAGTATCGCTACATTATTGTCACCTGGAGTCTTGGCCGAAGGAAAGGCTGGAGTTCCGCTTTAACTTTCATAAAGTAAATCTAGACTAATCAAGCCGCGCAGTCAGAAAACATTCGCATTTATCGCCCTGTCAGGGCGGCGGCGTGATCCACGTGACTCCGCGTCCTCCTGAGACCCGAACGTATCAGGAGAAGCGCGGAGAGGAGTCACTCATTGCGCAGTTTATCTTCTCCCAGAGTTGTCAGATGAGAGCCGAGCTGACAACCTGCCACCCAAAGCTGACGAACATTTCATCTCTCCAAACAGCGGACGTCTAAAGGTTAAGAGTAAGGAAATGAAAACATTATTAATGTGGCTTCAGCTCCTCGCTCAGCCGCGCAATTATCTTTGTTACAGCAACACCCCCCCCCCAAAAAAAAGAAGTCCACCACAATATGTTCTCTTCCATCCTATGAGCAATGTGTCACTTCTCAGGGAATCATTCATTGTGGGTAAGTCACCATAGTTTTTATTGGAATAGCTATGACTGGACTGAGATGATGTCATCGGTCTGCTGCAGGAAGGCAGAGGCATTTACTTAGTCTCCCCCCACAGTCTACAAGCAAGTCACGCCATGAGCGGAATGTGTGACCACATCCATGAACCAGGATTCAGTTGCCATCAAAGTGAAGAGTGTAAAGTTAATTTGCATGGACGGCCCGGTGGCTCAGTGGGTAACACTCTGACCATGATCTCAGCCATGGCGCTATCTGCGAGGGGTTTGTATGTTCTCCCCATTTAAAAGCAAACTGGTTGGTCAATTGGTTGGTCTTAAACTGGAACAGAAAAGGACCTTCACTTATGGTCACCACAAGGTTAGAAGAGTCAAATACTGGAACAGAAACGGATCTTCACTAATGGTCACCACAAGGTTAGAAGATTCTTAAACTGGAACAGAAGAGGACTTCCACTAATGGTCACCACAATGCTAGAAGAATCTTAAACTGGAAGAGAAAATGACCTTCACTAATGGCCACCACAATGTTAGGAGAGTCTAAAGCTGGAACAGAAAAGGGCCTTCACTTATGGTCACCACAATGTTAGAAGAGTCTTAAGCTGGAACAGAAACAGATCTTCACTTATGGTCACCACAAGGTTAGAAGAGTCTAAAACTGGAACAGAAGAGGACCTTCACTAATGGTCACCACAATGTTAGAAGAGTCTAAAGTTATCGCTTCTCGGCCTTTTGGCTAAGATCAAGTGTAGAAGAGTCTAAAGCTGGAACAGAAAAGGGCCTTCACTAATTGTCACCACAATGTTTGAAGAGCCTTCAACTGGAACAGAAAAGGACCTCCACTCATGGTCACCACAAGGTAGAAGAGTCTAAAACTGGTACAGAAAAGGACCTTCATTAATGGTCACCACAATGTTAGAAGAGTCTAAACCTATCGCTTCTTGGCCTTTTGGCTAAGATCAAGTGTAGAAGAGTCTTAAACTGGTACAGAAACGGACCTCCCCTAATGGTCACCACAATGTTAGAAGAGTCTAATACTGTAACAGAAACGGATCTTCACTAATGGTCACTGCAATGTTAGAAGAGTCTAAAACTGGAACAGAAAAGGGCCTCCACTAATCGTCACCACAAGGTTAGAAGATTCTTAAACTGGTACAGAAAAGGGCCTTCACTTATGGTCACCACAATGTTAGAAGAGTCAAATACTGGAACAGAAACGGACCTTCACAAATGGTCACCACAAGGTTAGAAGAGTCAAATTCTGGAACAGAAAAGGACCTTCACAAATGGTCACCACAAGGTTATAAGAGTCTTCAACTGGAACAGAAACGGATCTTCACTGATGGTCACCACAACGTTAGGGGAGTCTTAAACTGGAACAGAAACGGCCCTTCACTTATGGTCACCACAAGTTAGAAGAGTCAAAAATCTCCACAGCACCCTTCACTACAATAACCTAACCTCGATTCTTTGAGGGATCTCCGCATACTTTATGGTTGTGGTGGTCATTTACCCTCAAACTTTTCCGCGTGTATCCAAACAAGTGAGTTGAACATGCTGTGCAGCTGGAAATAATCCATAACTTTAGAGGCTTAGCGCGGTCACAATGAAGCTGTTACTTTGCAGCAAATTTCTTTAATTGATTCCCCTCGCACTCAACCACAGAGAAGCTGTCTGCCCGCAGATGGCATCAATATTTTAGATAATACCCTTCAGAAAACGAGGTTGTGTACCAGCAGGTACGGGCAACGCAAGAGACAGGAGAGCCGGCTTGTTACCAGGCTACAGGCTCCAATCTGATTTTACACAATGGACGCAATAATAGGTCACCGTCACGTTATAGGACTCGGAAAATAACAACGACGGAGCCACAGATGTCTGGTGGCAAACAAGTGCTTTCTGCCCAACAAAGAGGAAAGAGTCATCTTCAAAGATGAACTTCAGATGCACCTTGAGCCCAGAACAGTTCTATAGACTCGGCTTATGAAAATTCTGAAAATGGGATTTCACTGAGATTCTCCCACCTGACTTCCGGGATGGAGGACATCCATTGCTGTCCCTGGCCAACCCTTCCTACCAGAGCCACCGTCAGGCTGGTACATGGGGCCCGACCATCTAGGGGAGCCAGGTGGTACACAAGGAGAGAACAGCCATTGGCATAATCCCCATCAACACAACCCTAGACACCAACACAACCCCAAAAGCCTGGACACCAACACAAACCCCCAACCCTGGACACCAACACAAACCCAGAAGCCTGGACACCAACACAACCCCAGAAGCCTGGACACCAACACAAACCCCCAACCCTGGACACCAACATAACCCCACAACCCTGGCTACCAACACAATCGTGGCTATGGCCACTAACACAACGCAGGTTTAAACCACAAAAACAACCCCACAACCCTGGACACCAACACACCCCTGTGGGAAGGCATGAACTGTGAAGTGTACCGTGTAACATTATTTGGGCCTTCATTGGTATGTGAGTAAGAACCTGCTGTGGAAAGCCCCCCCCCCCCACTGTTAAGGTGAGAGACTGCGTGTGCCTGTCTGCTTTTTTAGATGGAAGGAGAGTGTATAGAGAAGAGAGGCCTAGTGGAGAGTCTGCAGAAACCCGGGGGCGAGAACCTAACAGGAGCAAACGTCTAGAAGTTACCAGACAGGTGTATCCTGGTTCAACCCTGTACGTGTGGTGCACTTGGTGCTAGAAGGGGCGGCCCACTTTGCTACACCACCACAACCCTGGCCAGCGACACTACCCTAGAACCCTGGCCAGCAACACAACCCCAGAACCCTGACCAGCAACACAACCCCAGAACCCTAACCCAATGCAGAACTCTGGCAGCACCCACCCCAGAACCCTGACCAGCACACACACCCCAGAACCCTGGCCAGCAACACAACCCCAGAACGCCTGGCCAGCAACCCGCCAGACCTGGCCCGAAGCCTGCCGCCGCCAGCAACACAACCCAGAACCCTGACCAGCACACAACCCCAGAACCCTGGCCAGCAACAACAACCGCCCGGCCCAGCAACCCGCCAGCCACGGCCCACACACAGCCCCGCCACCCCCCCCGAACCCTGCCCCCCCCGCCCGGCCAGCAACCACCCCAGCCTGGCCACCCCCCCCCCGGCCAGCACTGCCGCTCGGCCAGCACACAACCCCAGAACCCTGACCAGCCACAACCCCAGACCCTGCCGAGCAATACACCCAGCCCCCACACCCCCCAGACCCTGACCAGCAACACAACCCCAGAACCCAAACCGACCAGCAACACACCCCGCCCGACCGCAACCCCCCCGCCCCTGGCCAGCACCACAACCCGGCTCTGACCACCGCACAACCCCCGGCTCCTGTCCTTCCCATGGGTGCGTGGATGAACACACAGCTGAAGCGTTCTCAGTCACCGGTGGGAACCTGTGCGCACCAAATCACACGATTCCTAATTTAAGGCTGCCGCTATCACTTCAATGGCGTTCAGACATGGATCAAATACAGAAACAACACAATAGTGACGAGACTAATTCAACACGATGGGGTGAGGCATTAGGCCCTCGCTGAAACAAGACACAACTTATGGGAGAACTACAAATGTCCCAGCCAAACAGTACACCCCCCCCCCCCCAGAACGAATGCCCCCCCCCCCCCCCAGACGCGCGCCTCAGAGGACGCTTCCTCCTATGGCTTGGTATGACAATCTCTTCATCAGAGCATTTCATGTCTTTCATCCAATTATATACACAGGTTTCACAGGGCGCCGCGCGACTATTCCGCGCCACGTAATCTAATCAACGAGCGCGTCACTCACAAAGTTTGCGTGATTGTCAGAGTGTGAATTGCGCCTTGGCTGCCCGCGCCGCAACGGACAACACTCAAAACTTCAAACTTTTTATAACCTTTATAATCTTGACTCCGCTGCGAGGAGAAGTTATTCATAGCCAGGCTCCATTCTAACATGCGGGAGGGGCAGGGTATACCAGACCATAGTCGCAGGAGCTTACCCTCTAATAGGATAAAGGGAGGATACAGGGGAGAGAGCTTACACTCCTATTAGGATATAAGGGAGGATAACAGGAGGGAGAAGAGCACACTCCTTTGGTCTGGGGGGTCCGGGTGTGCTTACACCACTGCTATTAGGATATAAGGGAGGATACAGGTGACAGAGCTTACACCTCTATTAGGAATATAAGGGGGCCGGAGGTACCCCGGAGGGGGTCAGGAGGAGAGGCTTACACGCTCTTAGGGTATAAGGGAGGATACAGGAGGTAGAAGAGCGTCCACTCTAGTAGGATATCAAGGGAGGATACAGGAGGTAGAAGAGCTTCACTCTGAATAGGAATAACGGGAGGATACCGGGAGGGGAAGAGCGTACACCTATTAGGATAAGGTGGATACAGGAGGTAGACGAGCTTCACACTCATTAGGGTATGAGGGAGGCTACAGAGGTAGACGAGCTTACACTCATTCAGGTATAGGAAGGGATACAGGAGGTAGAAGAGCTTACCTCTAATAGGAACAGGGAGGATACAGGAGGGAGAAGAGCTTACCTCTTTAGGATATAAGGGAGGATACAGGATGTAGAAGAGCTTACACTCTAATAGATATAAGGGAGGATACAGGAGGGAGAAGAGCTTACCTCCTATTAGGATAAGGCGGTACAGAGGGAGAAGAGCTTCACTCTATAGATATAGGGAGAGACAGGAGGTAGAAGAGCTTACACTTAATAGGATATAAAGGGAGGATACAGGATGGGAAAGAGCTTACACCTATTAGGATATAAGGGAAGATACGAAGGTAGAAGATCTTTACACTCTATTAGGATATAAGGGAGGATACAGGAGGGAGAAGAGCTTACACTCTATTAGGATATAAGGAGGATACAGGGGGAGAAGAGCTTACACCTATTAGGTATAAGGGAGGATACCGGAGGTGTTGAAGAGCTTACACTCTATTAGGATAATAAGGATGATACAGGATGTAGAAGAAGCTTACACTCTATTAGGATATAAGGGGGATACAGAGGTAAGAAGGATCTTCAATCTTTAGGATATAAGGGAGGATACAGGAGGGAGAAGAGCTTACACTCTATTAGGGTAAAGGGAGGATAAGGGGTAGAAGAGCTTACACTCTATTAGGATATAAGGGATGATACAGGAGGTAAAGAGCTTACACTCTGATTAGATATAAGGGCAGATACAGAAGGTAGAAAGCTACACTCTATTAAGGATATAAGGAAAGTACAGGGGAGGGGGGAGAAGAGCTTACACTCTATTAGGATATAAGGGAGGATACAGGAGGGAGAAGAGCTTACACTCTATTCCCTTCCCTCTGCGCGCCGTGTTTCCTCCTCGCCAGGTAATTGGCGCTCTATATGCATTTTTTTATTTTTCCAGCCACAACCGTTTAGTCGTCTCGGAGGATTCATTACAGATTTTAAGCAGAGTTTAAATTGGTGACACAATCTCGCGGATGCATTCCCGGCCTACAATAAAAATTCAGCCGGGCGCAGAGTGCGGGAGAGCGAGCGCATTAACTCATTTACCTGTTCCCTGTACAGGCGCCGGAAAATAATTTCAGATATATTCATCTCCGAAAATGCAATCCTGGTAAACGAGATTATATAAACTATTCGGGGTAAGCGAGTAATCGCAAAACATAATTCTTAACAACAATCTCATTAAGAACGGCGACTTACGTTCCCGCTGCTGCGCTGTAAAACGACTAATATGGCGGCATGAGGAGACGCTGCGTTTATTTTTTTTATATTTCTATTAGAAAAACATCTTTAGTAGTGACGAATATTTATTGACGCGACATTTCTCAAACTATTCTCCAAATATTTATAAGTAAATTCAAAAAATCTCCAGTCATTATTATGTATTGCAAAAATCAGCACTTGTACATGCAAATATTGTTGATGCAATGTGTGTTGTTAGGGCGACATCTAGTGGCAGAATGTGGAATAGCAGCTGCAGTGTAATCACCACGTGAGACAACACACATAGAGGTACTTCATTGCGAAAATCAGGACTTGTACATGCGTGGTCAGGGTGACATCTAGTGGCAGAATGTGAAACAGCAGCTGCAGTGTAATCACCACATGAGACAACACTCATAGAAGTCATTCATTGCGAAAATCGGCACTTGTACATGCGAGTATTGGAAACTCAATGTGTGTTGTCACGGTGACATCTAGTGGCAGAATGTGAAACAGCAGCTGCAGTGTAATCACCACATGAGACAATACTCATAGAAGTAATTCATTGTGAAAATCTGCACTTGTACATGCAAATATTGCGAACGCAATGTGTGTTGTCACGGTGACATCTAGTGGCAGAATGTGAAATAGCAGCTGAAATGTAATCACTACACGAGACAACAATGTGATGTCACAGCAACATCTAGTGGCAGAATGTGAAATAGCAGCTGCAGTGTAATCACCACATGAGACAATGTTCATAGAAGAAATTTATTGTAAAAATCTGCACTTGTACATGTGCATATTGGGAGTGCAATGTGTGCTGTCACAGCGACATCTAGTGGCAAAATATGGAATAGCAGCTGCAGTTCATTGTGAAAATCGGCACTTGTACATGTGAATATTGTGAGCGCAATGTGTGTTGTCATGGTGACATCTAGTGGCAGAATGTGACACAGCAGCTGTAGTGTAGTCACCACATGAAAAGCATGTTACAGCAGGCACACAACAAACATGCTGTTTACATTTATCGGTATAGAAATGTTTTCACCATCAGATAATGTGATGAAACGAGACGCATTACCCCCTGTGACCTGGATATATAAGTCGCTGCGTGGAAGGCAGCTGTGGGGTTTCCATAGCAACAAGATCCCAGCCAACCTCACCCATGCGCCCTCCATCCCCATAGGATGAACTCCAGTTCCATCATCCTTCCCCACTTACTGGATGATGGGAGTCAGTTAGAGCCGAGGGATTCTGAGGTCACATGGTCGAAGGTGAATAGGAAGTCCCCGGTGGACTCCAGATTAAGAGGTCATATATGATGTTTTTTGAAGATTGGACATATAGAAAGAAGAAATACTGCAGCTGAACAGGCAAACAAATAAATATTCAAATTTCCAAATAAAAATGTAAAATTTCCAAATAAAAATAAAAAATTTCCAAATAAAAATAAAAAATTTCAAAATATAAATAAAAAATTTCCAAATATAAATTTCAAATTTCCAAATAAAAATAAAAAATTTCCAAATATAAATTTAAAATTTCCAAATATAAATTTAAAATTTCCAAATATAAATTTAACATTTCAAAATAAAAATTTAAAATATAAGTTTCCAAATATAAATTTAAAATTTCCAAATATAAATTTTCAAATATAAATTTCAAAATATATATTTAAAATAACATTCAAATTTCTAAATATTTATGACCTGTTTTGCTGGCAAGGGAATAGACCTGACTGTGGTCCGGTAACACAAGCAGGTCTTGTCCCTCCCCCAGCCTGTGATTGGCCGATAAAGGAAAATCCATAGGCTGACGAGGTTGTCTCATTCTGTTCTGTCCTCCTATCAGCATGCTACTTGTTAATCAACTAGATGTCTTCCTCTCCTCTGCCAGTTCTGCTGTGCTAAGTCTCTCAAATTCAAGTACCGGTATTTCATTTGATTAATTCATGTAATGAATAAATCAAATTAAATAATGTAAACTTAATGATTTACAATATTTAGATTAGGCTAAAGATTAATTTCTAAATATCCTGGGGTTTGGTTCTCCTTTTGCTTTGCATGCTACTTATCCTTAACTTCCCATTCACATCATCCCTATGTGTCTGTGCTTCAGGAAGATCCTCGTGGGAGGGGCCAGGGAGGTGCTGAAAAACAGAAAGCCAGTTAACGCCCACATGGGGATGCTGAGCCTCCATGATTGACAGATCTGATATCCAGTGAATGAAAGGGACAAGGCAGCAGTAATGAGAAAAGGTATATGATGATTGTGCATCGTCCAGGGTCTATCTGACCTTCTGAAGCTTATAGTGAACACTTATGGTAAGGCTCCACTGAGGCAGTTTGGGAGTGGATGCAGCACTGTCAAACTGCTCCCATTTCCCCCCGTGAGTCGGACTCCAGTGCAAAGGATTGCCCGTGGTGCAGTGCGGACACGTAAAAAATTCCAATGGACGTGGATCAGCCGTAGTTTTGATGCAGGTTTTAGCCAATTGACAGTCAATAGACCAGAAGCAGAGTAGAGGTAAGTCATTAGACTGGAAGCAGAGTAGAGGTAAGTCATTAGACTG
>CM070040.1:3496893-3518138 GCA_036250615.1 Ptychadena robeensis | reverse complement strand
CCCGTCGGCCAGATTAAAATCCGGCCGTTTATCGGCATGTGTATGGCCGGCATTAGAGTTGAGTTACAACACAAGATAACACACAGGTACAGTTCATGGCACAGGAGGATATGTATATATCCAGAGCGTTGTACAGGTTCTCAGATACCAGTCGGCTTATATCTCTCATATCCTGACTGTAAATGATGCGATTTACGTACATCGGCCTCAGGTTTCAGAGCTATCTAGGAAGGCATCTGCTGCGGTTTGACCAGCATTAGCAGCAAGCACCTGGAGGTAACAGACTTAGCACCGACGCTGTGTAATGTACAGGGCCGAGATTAATTTAGTAACTGGTATTGATGTATGGTTATGCAGTAGCGAGGAGAGGAGGAGGGGGGGGGGGGGGTGACGCTTTATATTCAATAAGTAGATGGCGTGAAGCTCAGAGAATTCACATATGTCACCGGAACGAGAAAACATTAGATCAAATATTTAAAAGGCACGCCGCCCGTTTATCGGCACAGCCTAATAAAGTATTGTCTGGGTTAAATGATATCCCATCTGGAAGCGTGAATCTAGCGCAATGGTATTTTTATCTCGATGCAACGGGTAAAGGATCACGATAAAGTCATCTGCTCGTGAGTAAGCTGACAGTTATCGGTATTTAACATTTAGAAGACGGCAGCACCTAGGAAGTCTCAAAGACAGTGGATGAGGTGCTGTTTATAAAAATGTTGATTGAGTGGATGAGGTGCTGTTTATAAAAATGTTGATTGCAAAGCCCCTGAACCTGGTGTCATCCCCATTGTAGAGCTGGTTCAAGTTTTTTTTAAATCTTCGACCATTTAGACAATTTCGAGTTAATTGTAAAGCCCCTGAAACTTGCTGGAGATGAAGAGAAGGGTTGGGGGGTATACTATAAAAAAGTATTGCTCTAATAGTTGCACAAATAGTTTTTGCATAAATTAAGTTCAAAGACAAGTCAATATTTTTAAAGTTGAAATTTCGACTTTGAACTTAATTTATGCAAAACCTACATGTTTTTTTCCCCAATGTTCCCACAGCCCTTCTCCGGTAATTTTGGTGATGATACCATGTTCAGGGGCTTTGCCATTACACCCTTGTCAAAATTTCCTGACTATCTCTGGTGGTGGTTGATAATCTTGACATTAATACCAGAAGTCCCAGCACGCCTATTTGAAAGGTTTGCTGAGGTATTTGGACTAGGTACCAGTTCACTAGACCATGATCTACAAAATGCAAACAGCAACTTCCTCATTGGTTTACATTTTTTTTACAATAAGGTCAAGATTACCATGTAATATCATATATGTATCATGTTATATCCATATCATGGCATGTTATATCCATACCATGTCATATCATATATGTATCATGTAATATCCATACCATGTAATATCATATATGTATCATGAATTATGGTGTTTGCATCATGTCATATCCATATCATGTATCATCTAATCTCCATATTATGTAATATCCATATCATGTTATATTATGTATCATATAATATCCATATCATGTAATATCCATATCATGTTATCTCATGTATCATATAATATCCATATCATGTTATATCCATATCATGTTATATCATGTGTCATATAATATCCATATCATGTAATATCCATATCATGTTATATTATGTATCATATAATATCCATATCATGTTATATCCATATCATGTTATATCATGTGTCATGTAATATCCATATCATATTATATCATGTAATATCCATATCATGTTATATTATGTATCATATAATATCCATATCATTTAATATCCATATCATGTTTTATCATATATCATATAATATCTATATCATGTAATATCCATATTATGTAATATCATGAATCATATAATATCCATGTCATGTTATATCATGTATCATGTAATATCCATATCATGTATCATGTAATATCCATATCATGTAATATCATGTATCATAAAATATCCATATCATGGAATATCCATATCATGTATGTATCATGTATAATATAATATCCATATCATGTAATATAATTTATCATATAATATCCATATCATGTAATATCCATATAATTTAATATCCATATTATGTAATATCATGTATCATATAATATCCATATCATGGAATATCCATATCATGTAATATCATGTATCATATAATATCCATATCATGGAATATCCATATCATGTATGTATAATGTAATGTCATGTATGTGTCATGTAATATCCATATCATGTTAAATAACTTTGATGAAACTGTTTAATTCAAAGGATCAACTCATCTGTCAATAGGATTATTGATCTAATTACCCTGAAATAGAGAGGGTCACAACATTTTGACTAGGTTACTTAGGAGTTAATTTCGCAGCCCCTGACATTACATTACAACATTACTGGAGACATGAGAAGGGTTGTAGGAACATTACATAAAACATTATTGCTCTATATTATCACATTTTGTTTTTGCATAAATGTAGTGCAAAGTGAAAATTTCCACTTTGACAACTTTGAAACAAATTTTTGCAAAAACCAAATATGATAGAACAATAATATGGTGATGATGCCATCTTCAGGAGCTCTGGAATTAACTCACAAAATCAGATTATCAAAATTTCAAAAAAAAAACATTGAACCATCTCTACGTTAGAAATTGAAATTCAAGTTAATTAAGTTAGAAATTGAAATTGAAGTTCAGCTATTGAAATGTTCGCACGGTAAGCCGATCAACCCGAAACCCAATACTAAAGAAGTCGCCATGTCAATCATTTTGATGTTTGATTGGGTGGTTGTCAGGCTTTTCCCCATGAGATTTCCATCTTTAGTTAATATCTATGTTTGATGAATCTAATGGACACTGGTTCCTTCAAATGTATGTAATTGGAAAGTGGTAGTGGTCTAATGGTAATGATAAGGTGGTAGTGGTCTAATGGTAAGGTGGTAATGGTAATGATAAGGTGGTAGTGGTCTTATTGTAACGGTAAGGTGATAAAGGTAATGGTAAGGTAGTAATGGTCTAATAGTAATGATACAGTAGTAATGGGCTAATGGCAAAAATAAGGTGGTATGGCCTAATGGTACTGGTAAGGTGGTCATGGTAATAGTAAGGGGGTAATGGTCTAATGGTAATGGTAAGGTAGTAATGGTCTAATGGTAATAGTAAGGTTTTAATGGCCTAATGGTACTGGTAAGGTGGTAATGGTAATAGTAAGGGGGCAATGGTCTAATGGTAATGGTAAGGTAGTAATGGTCTAATGGTAATAGTAAGGTTTTAATGGCCTAATGGTACTGGTAAGGTGGTAATGGTAATAGTCAGGTTGTTATAGCCTAATGGTAATAGTAAGGTAGTAATGGTGTAATGGTAATGATATGGTGGTAATGGTCTTATGGCATAAATAAGGTTGTATGGCCTAATGGTACTGGCAAGGTGGTAATGGTAATAGTAAGGTGATAATGGTCTAATGGTAATAGTAAGTTGGTATGGCCTTATTGTATTGGGGGCCTTAGAAGACCCTTCCAACCCCTAGACCAGACCAAATGGCTTCTCAGTGGTGTAAGATTTTTCCTCCTCTAACTGCAGTTTAGTGATTATCTTTAAGCTGCCAACATCTGAGCAGATGTGCATATGGAAGAGGTAGATAGTTATGGTTGGTCTTTGTAAATTTGTGCTGATCTATGAGCAAAGTAGCCGTCATTACTTTGTATCACCAGGGGATGAGTACCTTTCCCTCACTACCTGGCACATCTCCCATACTATACAACCTCTACTGACCTCTCCGCAAACCTGCAACTCAGCTCTACAAACTTTACTTTGCCAAGTAATAAAATTCCCATGCAAGTCCTAATAAGCCATAAAGCAGCTATCAGGTTCCTGATACATCTTCTCCGCTCATGTTCGGTGTTCTGTAAATTAAACTGCCGCGGCCAAGATAGAAGGACCATATTCATGTACGGGAGATACTTACAACCATTTGCACTGCCCTTTGTACAATTCTAGACATTTGTCATATCAGATATGGCCACTAGAGATGGTCGAATTTTTCTTGCTAACTTTGTGAGCTGATTGCAAAGCCCCTGAACATTGTATCATCACCAAAATTGCTGGAGATGTAGAGAAGGGTTGGGGGAACATTTTGTAAAAACTGTTTTGCTCTAGCACATGTAGTTTTTGCATAAATTAAGTCCAAATTTTAATTTGAAATTCCGATTTTTGAAATTTTGACTTGATTTTGAACTTAATTTATGCAAAAACTACATGTGTTACACCCATACTTTATTTTTGTAATATACCCTCCAACCCTTCTCTACATCTCCAGCAAGTTTCATGATGATACCATGTTCAAGGGCTTTGCAGTTAACTTGAAATCGTCGCAATGGTCGAATTTTTGAAAAATAATTTGACCATCTCTAATGGCCACCACTTTAGATAGGCAAAACCATTTCGCACTGGACTACGCCTGCGGGTAAGATAAAGTGTCCGGCTGACCAATCTGCTCGTATAAGAACAGCAGTAGGGTTGACTAGTGGATGATAAATAGGTCCACCAAACTGCCAGTGGCCGCCTTTTCCATATTTCAACTTCAATAGGGTCACCGACTTAGCTTAACTTCAAAACTCGAACTGAACCTCAACGCCATGCTTTCGGCTTTTAGCGCGGTGAGGTAATATACTTAATTGGTCGGCATATTTTTACGGAGCGGCTGCCAGTAACAGGCACCTCGATGACTGCAACTTTTAGCAGCAAAGTGCTCTAATATTTGTGCTCGACAACATCATCTTCCCTGGACATCAAAGGGTCATAGATCTCAGTTCAGGGTGGCCACGCTGACATCTTCTGCTAGATGGCTGCTTTGCGCACCAGTTATCAGTTCTGCATATACGACGCCTAATTGCTCATTAAGCCGTTCGAAGAGTTGAACATATGAAGACGCGTCCCCAAGGATGACCCAGAATACGGATACACATGCACCAAGACACAAAGTTATTTACTCAAAGGATGATGACAGCTAATGAGAACGATAGCTTATTTTTATTTAGATGAAGTCCAATGGATTGCTCTTATAATAGCTTTATGCCTGGAGAACAAGGAGGCCGTTGGGTTATTTTTTTTTACGTCCTCCACTTCGGAAGGTTTTCACGGTTACTCAGAGATGGCAGTTGATCCGCACCTCCGGGACTTCTGTGCTTCTTCGTCTTGAAATGAAATTTCTGCACTCTACAATTAAATAAAGATAGTTTGGTCCTGAAGACTTAAGAAGCAACCACAAACTGATACTTATGCCAGAAGTATGAACACCAAGTCCAAGTCCTTGGAGGTCTGGGATGAATGACCATTTAGATGTTGAAGACCTCAAATCTGGTTGAATGACACTATGGTGGGGATCTGATAAATAATAATCAAGGACAATGCTTGGATTGGAACATTGGCCTTCAGCTCAATAATGCACAATATACTCAGTATACTCAATACACAATATACTCAATACACAATATACTCAATACACAATATGTTCAATACTCAATATACTCAATACACAATATTCAATTTACACAATATACTCAATACTCAATATACTCAATATACTCAATATACTTAATACCCAATATACTCAATACACTCAATATACTCAATACACAATATACTCAATAATAAATACTCAATATACTTAATACACAATATTCAATATACACAATATACTCAATACACAATATACTCAATGCTTAATATACATAATACTCAATATACTCAATATACACAATACACAATATACTCAATATACTTAATACTCAATATACTCAATGCTCAGTATACTCAATACTCAATATACTCAATACGCAATATACTTAATACTCAATATACTCAATGCTCAATAAACTCAATACACTCAATACACAATATACTCAATACTCAATATACTCAATACACAATATACTCAATACTCAATACACAATATACTTAATACTCAATATACTCAATACTCAATATATTCAATACTCAATATACTTAATACCTAATATGTTCAATATTCAATATACACCTTTGCTTATTTTATTCCATAAAGAAGGTAGCTAATGTGTTTTGAAAGCTTACATATTTCCATCTAGCCAGGTTATCATCTAACATCCAAGCCTTCAAGCTTCCTGCAGTACGTAAATGTCTGGCTACAAGTCCTTGGAGTTCTTGGATGTCTGGGATTTATGACCATTTAGATGTTGAAGACCTCAAATCTGGTAGCATGACACCAGATATGGTGATATGGTATGGCATGATATGGTGGGGATCTGATAAATAATATTCAAGGACAATGCTTGGATTTGAAGATTGGCCTTCAGCTCAATAATCAATATACTCAATACACAATATACTCAATATACTCAATACACTCAATATACTCAATACACTATATACTCAATACACAATATAATCAATACTCGATATACACATTTGCTTATCTTATTCCATAAAAAAGGAAGCTAATGTGTTTCCAAAGCTTAAATATTTTCATCTTGCCAGGTTATCACCTAACGTCCAAGCCGTCAATGGATTGATAAATAATATCCAAGGACAACGCCTGGATTTGAAGATAAGCCTTCAGCTCAATACTCAATATACTCAATATACACATTTGCTTATCTGATCCAGGAAATTGTTCCTGGACCATCATAGTATTCCTAGATTCATGTCCCTTAACATGCACAACCTCCCTGCCCCTTAAAATAAGGATTTATTGGTTCTTTGGTGTTTTTTTCGGCTACCCAAGGCGATAAATGCTACCCAAGACGATAAATACTACCCAAGATGATGCATGCTACCCAAGAGGAAAAATACTACCCAAGACAATGAATGCCACCCAAGATGATGCATGCTGCCCAAGACGATGCATGCTATCCAAGACGATGAATGCTACCCAAATCGATAAATGCTACCCAAGACGATGCATGCTACTCAAGTCGATGAATGCTACCCAAGATGATGAATGCTACCCAAGACGATGAATGCTACCCAAGCCGATGCATGCCTAAATGCTCCCATGTACAAACATTGTATTAAAGTATACTGTAAACTCATTCTGAATGTACACAGAATATCAGAGAAGAAGCAGCTTGATGCGTCAACTCTTATCACATCAATTATATAGGACATGATAGCAGTAAACTTGACTATTATATCTCGAATGATGTTTCTTCATCCTCAGTTGTCATCTAATAATCCCTAATTAGGCAAAACCATAAAAAATTTGAATAGGCTTTTATAGAACGACGGTCAATAAAGTATAACGTACGTCGGAGGATTTGCAAACAATCTTCCAATAGATATATCTAACGTGAAAAGCAGGACAGTCGACAGTAGAGCGGTGAGACCTACTTTGAAAGCGCATACCTTGCTAATCCGCCTCTTATTCGCTGCATAACACATTAGAGACAATTACAAGGGCAGTTTAAATCCTCAAACAGAGAAGCTTTTGAAGGAGCTAAGCAAGCAGAAGCTTTTATGGCCTCTCTGGCAACTTCTGGACTTAATTCGTCGGCTATAATTGAAAAACTCGGCTGTTTAGAACTGTCGCCTTTGTTCTTTTCTACAAAAAAATGGGTCGTAACCACTCAAATCTCACAACATATCACCAAAGTACATGTAAATCCTACTGAGCACCATGGATCACCAGGATGAATTTTTCTCGGATGATTACAGTCAACCAATAGCAGCAACATAAGGACTACATGGCGTATGACAGCGGAGGCAGAGAACATGGTGCAAAGTGTTGTAGCCATTGGACTACATGCTCAGGGTTGATGGAACATAAAATCTTAACGTTGGATTATCATACCTGCTTAGGTTACTCATCAACAACTTGATCTTGGCATGACCTTATCTCCAAGAGCTGCTCTATGTTCCTCCTGGTAGTTTCCAAGTTTTATCCACTCCTCAAGAACAATTTATAACTTAAATGTCTGATGCTCCTTTTTGATAGACCTTCATATATAGTGTCCTTATAGGTTATCTAAAACCTGAACATTTTACATTAAGCTCAGCAGAAGACCAACATCTCAATGTTCAATATTAAATGTTCAGATGCCGATGAGGGTCATCTGGATCTCAGGCTCTCATGTGACCCTACTCCAGCATTGCTCCAGTAAATATAAATAAAAAATATTCAGTGTTCAATATTAAATGTTCAGATGCTGACGAGGGTCATCTGGATCTCAGGCTCTCATGTGACCCTACTCCAGCATTGCTCCAGTAAATAAATAAAAAAGACAGTACCTCAGCTAAAGGGACCACAAGATCAGGAGACCAGGTTGAGGTTCATAGTCCATTAGAAGCCACCAGACCCCAAGTTCCGCTCGGCTGCAAACAACGACTGATCCCTCATATATAGTGTTCTTCAATAGGTAATCTGAGAGCTGAACATTTTACATTAAGCTCAGCAGAAGGTTAACATCTCAATGTTCAATATTAAGTGTTCAGATGCTGGATAACACATATTATCTGAGATACTGATGAGGGTCCTGTGGATCTCAGGCTCTCGTGTGATCCTACGACTGATACTTCCTTTCCATTATTCCAATATATAAACATTAAAAAATGATGGTATTCCAGCTAAAGGAACCTCAAGTTCCAGCTGATTCCTGGCCAGGAGACCAGGTTTAGGTTCATAGTCCTTCAGAAGCAGACCCCAGGTTCCTGTCGGATGCAGACTCTGACAGATCCTTCATATATAGCATTCGTCAATACCCTCATAGGTAATCTGAGACCTGAACATTTTACTTTAAGCCTTAGCAGAAGGTTAACATCTCAATGTTCAATATTAAATGTTCAGATGCCGGTGAGATAGCAGTAAGTGCCCTCTGGATTCCAAACTCTCCTGTGACCCTACTCTATTTCCCTTGCATTGTTCAATTAAATATAAATTAAAAAAATTGATGGCACCCCAGCTAAAGGAACCTCAAGTTCAGGAGACCAGGTTGAGGTTCATAGTCCTTTGGAAGCCATCAGACCCCAAGTTCCTCTCGGCTGCAGACAATGACATCATATATACTGTTCGTCAATATTCTTATAGGTAATGTGAGACCTGAACATTCTACATTAAGCTCAGCAGAAGGTTAACATCTCAATGTTCAATATTAAATGTTCAGATGCTGGTGAGATAGCAGTAAGTGCCCTCTGGATCCCAAGCTCTCGTGTGACAGTACGACTGGTACTTCCTTTGCGTTGTTTCAATATAAATAAATTAAATTATGGTACCCCAGCTAAAGGAACCACAAGCTCCAGCTTATCCCTGGCCAGTAGACCAGGTTGAGGTTCATAGTCCTTCAGAAGCCACCAGACCCCAAGTTCCTCTCGGGTGCAGATCGTGACTGATCCTCCCTATATAGCGTTGGTCAATATCCCTATAGGTAATCTAAGAGCTGAACATTTTACATTATGTTTAGCAGAAGGTTAACATCTCAATGTTCAATATTATATGTTCAGATGCCGGTGAGATAGCGATAAGTGCTCTCTGGATCCCAGGCTCTTGTGTGACCCTGAGACTGCTGTTTTCCTAGCATTGTTCCATTAAATATACATCCAAAAAATGATGGTACCCCAGCTAAAGGAACCAAGTTTTCATCCCTGGCCAGGAGACCAGGCTGAGGTTCATAGTCCTTCAGAAGCCACCAGACTTGTGTTGTTGCATTAAATATAAATTCAAAAAATGATGGTACCCCAGCTAATGAACCCCAAGTTCCAGCTTATCCCTGGCCAGGAGACCAGGTTGAGGTTCATAGTCCTTCAGAAACCACCAGACTTGCATTGTTCCATTAAATATAAATTCAAAAAATGATGGTACCCCAGCTAATGAACCCCAAGTTCCAGCTTATGCCTGGCCAGGAGACCTTGTTGAGGTTCATAATCCTTCAAATATCACCAGACCCCAGGTTCCTCTCAGCTGCAGACAACAACTGATCCTCGGCTGTCATCTTACATGACTGAGACCTTCAGAGAAAAAGCTTTTTTGAACAGAACGCATTAAGTCTCACCCAAGAACTTCTTCATTACTTGGCTCAACGTGGAATACAAATTCAGTACAACGGCATGGGCTCAGATCTTTGATCTCCACAACTGCACAAGCTGTGCAGCATAAAACCAATTTCACCGAACAGACAGCACAATGTTGCATATAAATTATACTTCAACCAAGGATGTCTTCCTCAACATCTCACTGAGCCTATCCAAGAGAAGACAGGTAAGGGTTGTGATGCCTTTACAGAAAATTTAGTTCATGTTGACAGGAGGGATGAAATTCAAGATCAAGACACATGAATACCATTGTAGCTGCTTCGATGCCGGTTTATTAATGTTCTACTCCATGTCTCAGACACACTCCGAGCCATGTCAAGCCTCAATTCCACCAACCCATCCATAGCCACCAACTAAACACCTCCATTCAATCAATTCTTTTTTTTTTACGTCTGAGGGACCCAATTTTTATTTTCTCTGGTCCTAATTAGATTTATGAGCTGCCGTAAATCCGGTCAAACCCCAAAGTGTCAATTACAATTCAAACTCTACAGAGGCGCTAAGTACTCTAGTTTTTTTGGGCGATTAGACTCATTAAACAACCCAAACACCTGTGAAATTTCCAAATCCCAACACCCCGCGTGTTTAGCTAAGTAGAAAGGCTCATAGCTTGGGAATTGGCACTGGACATAAATCTCTGGATCTCAATGTATCCGGCCAATTTCTTTTTTTTGTTCACCCCCCCAAGAACAGATCACAATTCCAAACCCAACCGGTGACGCGCAACTTGGCGTAATGAATAATGTAGGCACCCAATACGGAGAAATTATGGGCGCCTTGCAGATGGGGCGAGATAGATGCTTGTGACACTGAGAGATAGCTCCTGAGCTATTTAAAGCAGTCATTCTTTTATTTTATGGCTCCTGTAGCCCCCGTGAAGGATGTGTATTTGTCAGTCTGAATTCTGTTAGACATCGAAAATTTAAAGCTCGCCCTGGAGATTGATGCCGGGGACCGGGCGCGCGTTATGTACGACTCAAGCAAGTGTGGCGAGCATTTTATTCTGAAATTGATTTTACTCGGACACTACTTGTGTGTTGAATATATCTACAGCAGAGGCATTAATCAATGCAGGAGCACGAACGCACCGCTGGCAGCTTTTCATTCTCAGGAATCTTTCATTTCGAAGTTTTTACATTTTTTGATAAAACTTGATTGAAAAAATAACTAAATAAATATTAAACACTTGCAGTAGATAGAGTTAGAGCCGCTCTGGCGGCAGCTCGTGAATGTGTCTCAGGGGTTGGGTAGTTCATTCTCCCTTTTTTTGCTTTCCACTTGCTCGACATAATAATACAGTGTTAATGCTGAAAGACTGAGCTCAGCAGTCATAGAGAGCTCTGTTCATTGAAATATACAACAAACTGAGCAGCCTTACAACTGCCTGGACTCCTGCAAATCGACTCGGCGTGCTCGGCACAGCACAGGCTTGGAATACGAGGGGGCTTATTAAAATTCTAACATGGGGAGGCGGGGGGCTCTCTTGTGAGAAGAAACCACCTCCCCTCCATGGATAATGGAGGGTCTTGGACACACCCCACCCCCACCAAATTCGCGATCTCCTGTCATTATTATGAATGTGACAATCGGCATTGTACATGTGATATTGAAAACGACAATGTGTGTCACAGCACCATCCTAGTGCCAGAAGTGAAAAGAGAGCTGCAGTGTAATCATCACCTGAGACATACTTCTAGAAGTCATTAATTGGCATATCTGCACTTGTACATGTGAATTGCACACACAATGTGTTGTCACTAGCCAAACATTACCTAGCGGCCAGACAGACCCAGAATGTTAAAGAGCAGCTGCAGTGTAATCACCAACACAAGAAAAAATTATAGGAGGTAATTTCATTGTGAAAATCGTCACGTGTACATGCGCATATTGCAAACGCAATGGGTGGTCACAAAGCAACAAATATCTAAGTGGCAGAATGGATGATAGCAGCGCAGTTGTAATGACACATGAGACAATACTCATAGAAGTCATCATTGGAAGAATATCTGCCTTTACATGAGAATATGGAACTCAATGTGTGTATTCATGGCGACATCAGTGGAAGATGTGAAACAGCAGCGCAGTGTAATACATGGAGATAAAACCACTCATAGAAGTCATTCATTGTGAATCAGCAACTTGTACATTGAATATTGTGACGCAATGTGTTTGACACGGCCGACCTCTAGTGGAAGAACTGGTCGACATAGCAGCGGCAGGTAATCAACCCCCATGAGACAAACTCATAGACAGTAATGTAATGCAAAATCGGCACTTGTACAGTGTGAATATTGGGAACACAATTGTGTTGTCTGGCGGCAGAGCTCTAGTGGAGAAATGTACCAACAATGCAGCTGCAGTAATCAATGAGCCAAACAATAATCCTTAGAGTATTCAGTGTGAAACTGGCCTTGTATACAAGTGAATATTGGATAAACCACAATGAATGGGA
The DNA here is from genome assembly GCA_036250615.1 of Ptychadena robeensis. Lineage (NCBI taxonomy): Eukaryota > Metazoa > Chordata > Amphibia > Anura > Ptychadenidae > Ptychadena > Ptychadena robeensis. The sequence continues at coordinate 3,505,637 of CM070040.1, read as the reverse complement.
CGTCCCCAGAATCTCAACTATATTCATGATTAATAGACAAACAAAGTATCCAGGAGGCAAAGTGAAGGACAAATGTCGAGGAACAGGAGGACACAAGGTAACATCTAAAGAAGAAACCAGCAGTGGAAAAAAAAACACACAATTTCTGGTTCCTGGATCTTTGCAGGGACGTGGTCATGTGACAAAATGATAATTATACCATTGGATTCCTTTGTGTAGGGAATATATAAGTGTTTCAAAAGGGTTAAAGGGTGTGATGATTGAAACGGACATTGCAGGTCTGGGGGAGAAGAGCGCCACGGGGGCAGCAAATCTGAGCCTCATGCAGCTTTGTTCTATCACTACCGGATTCCATGTGCTCTTGTGGCATACCAGTAACACACCAGTACAACAGCTGGTGACAGGATTGGATGGCCTCTGCTGGCTTTGTGGCACTCTGGCAGAGGGTTAGTCGGTTCTGTAGAATGTAGGCAGAAAGAGCGGGGTGAAAATCTTGTGGGTGGTAGCTGGAGGCGGTTGGATACGTCCCTGCCGTTTCATGCGCTCTGGCCGTTTCTCGAACTTAGTTTTTTGGATCTGGCTCAGGTACCGCCGTCCCGTCTTTGGACAGTATTCTATGTGGTCTTTTTATCTCGCTCTCCTTTGGTTTAGACCTAGGCGTGACGTTTTTGGCGTCTCCGCCGCGAGTGGTGTCGTGGTTGTGTGCTGGGGGAATCGAGGAAGATAGGGGAGAGCCCGCTAGACCGATGGGCGAGGTTTAACGCGAGGGGGGAAAAGGGTGGGTGGACACCGCCACGAGCATAGCCCCAGGAACCAGTCCGCCATAGGGCCCCCCCCCTAGGAAGAGAAACACCGGACTCCCAGCTCTACACCTTTCTGCGTAGCACCCCCCCCCCACAAACATCACACCCTCCCCCACGCTCAAAACAGCTTTTCTGCTAGCACTACTCAATAAAACCACCCCAGATCGGACAGGGCGGTGGGCCCCCCATTTTGTCAAACAACTTCACGCATAGGGCCCCCAAAATACTAGAAACAACTCTGACACCCACCCTAGCTAACCTTTCTTGGTGCCACCCCCCCCCCCCACACATCAACACCATCCCACCTCCCCCCACTCAAACAACACTTTCTGCTCGCACCACCACTCACCCCCAGGTCGACAGAGAAGCCCAGGCAACCAGTTGCATAGGGCCCCAAATTACTAGAAACACCCTGAACCCAGCTCTACAACCTTTCTAGAAGCACCCCCCCACACACCGCACAACATCCACCCCACTCCCCCAATCAAGAAAACACATCTATTCGATGCTCAAAGAAAACCGTACTACCACTGCACCCCTCAGTCAAAAAGGGGGCCCCAGGCACAATTCCGCATAGGGCCCCCAAATTCTAGAACACCCCTTGACACAAGCTCTACCTTTATGGTAGCACCCCCCCCCCCAAACACACACACACCACCCTCCCCCCCTCACTCAACAACTCTTTTGCTAGCCAATAACCACGTGCACCTCCAGGTTTGACAGTGGGGCCCCAGGAACCATTCCGCCTAGGGCCCCAAATGCAAGAAAAAACACCCTGACTGACCGCTTATATTGAGATTTAGGGGTTGCGTCTGTGATTGATGCGGCCTCGGGACTTGATTAGTGCCTCAGCGGCAGCTGTAATTGTTGACTGTTACGTGACAGATTTTTTCAATGGCTTCCTGCTGGCGATTGTAGTTACAGGATAAACAAGCGACGACGCGGGATGTTGATTGCTATGTGAGGCGCGGGGGCCCAAGGCCACCGATTTTTTTCCCCGCAGGGTGCCAAGAGTCTGTCCCCAATGGGACTTGTAGTTCCACAAAACAGCCGGAGCGCCGTGGGTTGCTGTGCTCGGGGCTCCCCGGGGGGGTCCGCTGCAGCCCAGGTGTTTGTACGGCATTATAGTTACGCCGCGGCCCAACCGTCCCCTGAGGGAAGGAGACTGGACGCGTGCAACCGATCGCGCCAGTTGTTTGTAGAGCGTGGCGCTGCCAGGAGTGGAATCAGGATTTGACCTTTTATTTCAGCGTCCCATCACCATCCCCCCACCTGATCCATCACTAACCTTGTCATGCTCCCAGAGGTACCAGTCCCAACACAGGTCCACCCCCCCCCTCTCACTCCATCACTTTTGCTTTTTTCTTGCACTAGTCTCAATCCAGCATCCATTCAACCCACATTCCTCTGAGCCCAGGATGGCCTCCTAACTGGATGAATGACAGTAAAAGCAGTGATTTCATGCGAAGTCATCTCTCTGGCTTCTCTCCTCAGTCGCGTGGTTAGTCTTTTCACACCCCAGGCCGGCTGTACAGATGCAGCGTCAGCGTATGGTATCAGCGGAAACAATTGCGCCATAGCGCGAATGTGAACTTGGAGGCACAAAGGACTAAGTGAATCTAAATGAAAAATGACGCACGATCTTATCAACTGCAATATTCGGAATCCGTGTCATTCTCGAATATCGCCATAATATTCGATTCCTATTGTAATATCGAATATCCGCATTAAGATGCAAACGAATTTACGCAGCAAACCATGGCATAGCAGCAAGGAAACGAATCGAGCAAAACCTTGTGCCGGTCGATCAATATGCGCCATGCATTGCCAAGTCAATGGAGAATGGCGGAATCGACATCACGTTTTTCCGAGAAAGCGCAATGCAGTAAAACCACGAAAGAGTATGCGTTCTGACATCCCACAAATAGGATGCGCACTCGTGAGTAAAGTACTGCGGAAATCGAGCGATACCCATAAAGTAACTAAGGAAAAGAAACAAATAACATAGTATGCCAGACACTCTTTATTAACAGAAGATTAGCAAACCAGAGAACGATCAGGGAGGTGAGTTACAAGGCATACAACAGCAGTAAAAGATTGTGTTGTGGTAAGCATCACACACCATAACAAGAAAGTAAAACCAACCAAATCCTTCCGCTCAACAAATTATCCTCTGCGCAAGAGAAATGTAAGAAAGAAGCCTGCAACCGCCCGCCGCGGACCCCCCAGATAAAGGCCAATCCAGACCTCCTTTGAGCCCAAATAAGAACAACACGCCATACATGAAAAAAAAGACGATTAAACGCATCTGGTAAGAGAGAAGGCACACCAAACAACGATATCCCGCAACCCCATCCTTCCGCTGGTAGCACCCCCCCAACCACCCTCCCCGTTCAACATTTTTCTGGCCAACATTCATTTACCACTTCCTCTGAGCCCAGTGTTGTCCTCTATGGCTTGTGATATGGATGTAAAAGAAGAAGCAGCGCTAGTGATTTATCTCAGTCATCTTGCTCTTCTCTCCTGTCAGCACGGTTCGTAATATTTTGGTGGGGGGTGGGGGTGCAATTCTATCTGTCCAATCAATTAGATTATAGCCATATCTTTCTGATTGGTAGATTGGGTTTGACAATCTTTGTTATATGGTGGCCAACAAGCTAACCAATAATAGATAGCAACCAATCTCTTTCTGATTGGAAGGTTACGTTTATCATCTTTGTAATATTTGTGTTGTGTGGGGTGTGTGGGGGGGGGGTATTCAATTGTCACCAATCCATTTTTATGATGGTCAGATTGGGTTTCTTACTTTGTAATTGTGTTGTTTGGGGGGGGGGGGGGGGCAATCCTATCGGTCCAATCAATAGATGACCAGACAATTTCTTTTCTGATTGGCAGATTGGGTGTTATCAACTTCTTTGTAATATTGGGGGGACCTCAATTCTGTCCATCAATAGATGACAACATCTCTCTCTAATTGGCAGATTGGGCTTATTCAATATGTTTTATATTGGGACCAACCCAAGTCTAACCATTCAATGGCAGTGCCTAACCAATTCTTTGAGATTGCAGATTGGGGTTAACAATACTTGTCATAAGGGAACCAACTACTATAACCAATACATATGTATGGCAAATCAATCTTCTCTGTGTACTTGGAGATTAGGGTTATCAATAATTTGTTAATATGGTGGCCACCCAAGCTAACAATCAAGGCCAACAACTTATTCTCTTTCTGATTGAATGTTAAGTTAACAACTGCTTTTGTAATATGTGTGTGTGTGTGTGGGGGTGGGGTATCTAATCTCTCCCCAAACAATAGATTGACCAGCCATTCTTTTTGATTGTTAGATTAGGGTTATTAATTATTGTAATATGGTGGCCAACCCAAGCTAACCAATCAAAGGCCAACCTAACTTATCTTTTGACAGATTTGGGGTTTATCATACTTTAAAATAAGGGGAAACAACCTAAGTGACCAATGATGGGTGGCAATCAATCTCTTTGTCACTTGGAGATTAGTGGTTATCAATATTTTGTAATATGGTGGCCAACCAGTGGCCATCAATGGCCAACCACCAATCTCTTTCTGATTGGAATGTTAAGTTTATAACTCTTTTAATTTGTGTGTGGGGGGGGGGGGGGGGGTCTATCTGTTCCCACAATAGATGACCAGCCAATTCTCTTTCTGATTGTTAGATTAGGGTTATCAATATTTGTAATATGGTGGCAACCAACTAACAATCAAAGGCAACCAATTATCTCTTCTGATTCGACTTTAGTTTATCAACTCTTTTGTATATGTGTGTGTGTGGGGGGGGTGGGGGGGGGGTTGGTACTCAATCTGTCCCCAACAATAGATGCCAGCCATCTTTTTTGATTGTTAGATTAGGGTTATCAATAATTTGTAATATGGTGGCCAACCAAGCTAACCAATCAAAGGCCAACCATCTTATTTCTTTCTGATTGGAATGTTAGTTTAACAACTTTTGTAATTATGTGTGGGTTGTTGTGTGGGGGGTGGTGTAGGTGTGGCGGGACTCAATCTCTCCCAAAATAGATGACAGCCAATCTCTTTCTTTTTGATTGGGTTAGATTAGGGTTATTTAATAATTTGTATTGGTGGCCCCAACCCAAGCTATACCAATCAAGGCCAACCAACTTTTCTTTTGACAGATTGGGGTTATCATACTTTAAATAAGGGAAAACACCTAAGATGACAATGATGGTGCCATCAATCTCTTGTCATTGGAGATTAGGGTTATCATATTTGTTAATATGGTGGCCAACCCATAGCTGGCCAATCAATGGCCAACAACCAATTCTCTTTCTGATTGAATGTTAAGTTTTTCAACTTTCTTTGTAATATGTTTGTGTGGGGGGGGGGGGGGTGGTCTGGTGTACTCAATCTGTTCCCACAATAGATGACCAGCCAATCTCTTTCTGATTGTTTAGATAGGTTATTCAATAATTTGTATATGTGTGGCCAACCCAAGCTAACCAATCAAGCCAACCAATTATCTCTTTCTGATTCGACTGTTAATTTTTCAACTTCTTTGTAATATGTGTTGTGTGTGGGGGGGGGGGGGGGGTGGTGGTGGTACTCAATCTTCCAACATAGTATGACAGCAATTCTCTTTCTGATTGTTATATTTAGGGTTATCATATTTGAATTATGGTGGCCACCCAAGCTAACCATCAAGGCCAACCAACTTATCTCTTTTGATGGATGTTAAGTTTAACATACTCTTTGTAATATGTGTGGTGTGTGTGGGGGGTGGGGTACTCAATCTCTCCCCAACAATAGATGACCAGCCATCTCTTTTCTGATTTAGATTGGGTTATTAATAATTTGTGTAATTGGTGGCCACCCAGTAACCAATCAAAGGCCAACCAACTTATCTCTTTTGACAGATTGGGGTTATCAATACTTTAAATAAGGGAACAACCTAAGATGACAATGAATGGTGGCCAATCATCTCCTTGTCATTGGAGATTAGGGTTATCATTTTTGTAATATGGTGGCAACCCAAGTGGCCAATCAATGGCCACCCAATCTCTTTCTGATTGGAATGTTAAGTTTATCAACTCTTTGTAATATTGGGTGTGTGGGGGGGGGGGGGGGGGGGGTTGGTACTAATCTGTTCCAACAATAGATGACCAGCCAATTTCTTTCTGATTGTTAGATTTGGGTTTATCAATAATTTGTATATGGTGGCAACCCAGTAACCAATCAAAGGCCAACAATTATCTCTTTTGATTGACTGTTAGTTTATCAACTCTTTGTAATATGTGTGTGTGTGGGGGGGGGGGGGTGGGTGGTACTCAATCTGCCCAACAATAGATGACAGCCAATCTTCTTTCTGATTGTTTTTTAGATTAGGGTTTATCAATAATTTTGTAATATGGTGGCCAACAAAGTAGTTTTTCAATCAAGGCCAAATCAATATCTCTTTTGGCAGATTGGGTTTTCAATCTTTAATATGTGTGGGGGGGGGGGGGGGAGGGGAATCCAATGTCAATAAATGATTGACAGCAAGCTTCTTTTGATTGGTTGATGGGGTTATCATTATGTTTAATATCGGGCCACACAAGTAGCCATCAATGGAGGGCAACCAATCTCTTTGAAATTGTGCGATTGGGTTTTAATACTTTGTAATATGTTGTGGGGGGGGTGGGGGGCAATCCTATCTGTCCATCTAATAGATGACAACAATTTTGGCAGATTTGGGGTTATCAATACTTTAAAATAAGGGAAACAACCTAAGATGACCAATGATGGGTGGCCAATCAATTCTTGTCACTTGGAGATTAGGGTTATCAATTATTTTGTAATATGTGGCAACCCTGCTGGCCATTCATGGCCAACGATACCAATTTTGTTTGATTGGTTAGATTGGGTTTATCAACTTTTGCTATGTGGGGGGGGGGGGGGGCAACCCTATCTGTCCAATAATAGATGGCAAGCCAATTCCTTTCTGATTGGTAGATGGGTTTATTTCATTGGTAGATTGGGTGATCTCTTCAGGAATTGTTCACCCACATTGCGCTGTGTGTGTGATTTGTGTGTGGGGGGGGAGGGGGGTGGTTGCTTTGAGGAACTTTTTAATAACACGTGGAGGTTTTGCATCATTTGCATATGTGTTATATTGGCTGACAACCTCTCGCTGGAGCCTGCAATGTCATTAAAGGAATGTCAGCTGTGTTTCAGAAGACGTTTGTGAACAATCAGAAAAACAATCAGACTGCGTGTGTCACGTGATCGACGTTCATTCTACCTCCTGGACTTCCTATGACATAACCAATGTGTGATGTTTGGTTAGTGTCATGTGACGCGGCTGCCCCTGTGGTTTTTATACGCAGGGGTTATCATCGATGTCACTAAGAGAATAAAATATATCGAGAGGATATCGGACGCTAGGTATGAATCTCCATCCGTACGAGCCCCCTCATTCGTCATTACGACTGTAGTCCCACCATGGTTTCGTCTTATAAACAGACTGGGGGTCTGTCATGTGATCAGACATTAAATTGACCCACCTAATGTTCTATTACCCCGCCCAACGTGCGCACTTAATCGCTTAGTTTTAATGCGGCACTTTAGGTGACGAAGTATGAACTTTGAGCGACTAAACACAAGTGAATCGCAGCAGCAAAACGGACATCCAGGTTACCGATCCGTACGATCCCTTATTCCTACAACGTCATTTCCGTATGATTGCTCTATCCTGTCAACGCCTCATATTTTCCCCATACAACACCTCATCCCGTACAACGCACCGTCCCGTTTACAACCTCAATCGTCCTCAATCCCGTACAACCTCCATCCCGTTGTACAACCTCCATCCGTACAATTTTTTGCCCTCATCCGTACAACCTCCTCTACTAAAAACCACATCAGTACAACGCCTCACATCCCGTACAATGCCTCATTTGAACGACGTCTCCATGGTACGAAGCCTCATTTCCGTACGAAGCCTCCATTCCGTACACACATCTATGCTGTACAGACCTCTATTGAGTATGAAGTCCATCCCGTACAACGCCTCCATTCCGTGACAAACGCCTCATCCCATACAACGCCTCCATCCCCATACAATCCCTCCATTCCGTACTACCGCCTTCCATTCTCTCATATAGCTCCAGACCGTTGAAGCCTCTATACGTACAACCTTATCTGTACAGCACCTCTATCCGTTATGACGTCTTCATCTAATCGTACGACCTTTCCTGCCGCGATTCTGTTCTCCCGTACGACCCTCCATCCGTTACTAAACACTCCTCCATAGGTTAACTCATCCTTCCTTAGCACATACCCTCCTATCTGTATCAAAACACCTCCATCTGATTGATGCTTCCCTCCCATAATACACCCCTTCCATCCACCTCCATCCCTTATGAACCTCCATCCTGTCGCCACCTCACATTTCCATTCGCCTACCCCCATCCATTGAACCTCCTCCTCATACAAAATGTCCCATCCCTTCCACCTTATCCTGTTAAACCCTCACCCGTATGATCCCTTCCTATCCGTATGTACCCTCCATCCTGTCGATCTATTCCATAACAACCTTCATCATTTAATCCTCATCGCGTCATTCCCTCCATCCCATACGATCTTCTCTATTTCCTATCACTCCATCCCGTATCACCACCTCCATCATAGATTCCCTCCATTCCTTACGAACCCTCCTCTGTTGTATGATCTCCTCCATTTCCATTCGCCACCTTGTACAATCCCTCCTTCCTGTACCCACCTTATTCCCATACGACCCTCCATCGTATACACACCTATATCCGTAGATTTCTCCTCCCATCCCGTACAAGCCCTCCATCCGTACAATGCCTCCATCCCATTCGTCCCTCCATTCTGGTTGCCACCTTCCATCCCATTACGTCCTCTGCATCCTTTAACACCTCCATCCGTTAAGATCCCTCCATCGC
>CM070040.1:3434365-3449602 GCA_036250615.1 Ptychadena robeensis | reverse complement strand
CTAGGGATCTGGCCTGTACTTTAACACGCTACTTGCGTTTCCAGCACCCAGAAGGATGCAGTCTCTTCTAGACACAGGTAGGGTCCACACTAGAGATGGTCGAATTTTTTTTCAAAAATTCGACCATTTCGACGATTTTGAGTTAATTGCAAAGCCCCTGAACATGGTATCATCACCAAACTTGCTGGATATTTACAGAAGGGTTGGGGGTATACTCCAAAGAAAGTTTGTCTCTAACATAAATAGTTTTTTCACAAATGAAGTTCAAATTTCGAAAATCGGAATTTCGACTTTATTTTGTAACTTAATTTATGCAAAAACTACATGTGGTAGAACAAAATTTTTTTTTCAAATGTCCCCACAACCCATATATCTCCAGCAATTTTGGTGATGATACCATGTTCAGGGGCTTTGCAATCAGCTCACAAAGTTAGCAAGTCGAAAAATTCGACCATCTCTAGTCCACACACAGAGTCTGGAGGGATCCACGAAATCGGTGGTAAGCACCACCCAACTGGAATGCTGGCACATGGGTTACTGCTTTGGATCGTAAGCTGCATAGAGTCATGCTCAACAGCTGAGTGTCATTCGGTATAAGCAGGCTGCCGTCAGCCCATAGGGACAAGGACACGAGGCGCACAACCTAGTACAACAAAGTAAGGTACTCTAAATGGTTAAATAATATGAAAAAAAAACAAGAGACAAGATACTCACATTAAAGGAGGTTTACAAGGATTGATCTTTCAGGACCATGTGTTTTCCAGGATGACCTCACTTCCTGGTTAGGGATGAGATCACTTCCTGCTTACAGATGCTGGGGGGCTCAACAGTAACAATGGGACATGTTTCGAGCGGAGGCTCTTTTCAACCATACTACAGTACAGGGGGCCCTCCTGGCCTGGGCCTAACCATCTAGGCCTGCTGCCCGGTTTGTGCCATGCCTGCCGTTGTTGTTGGAGCCTCGATACTGCTGTCAGGACGTGCTGCCAACATCTTTGTGTGGGTGGGGACCCAAAAAATAACCTAGTATGGGGCCTCGAAATTTCTAATGATGGTCCTAGGAATAAGCAGTTGAGGGAGGCAGTCCTGCCTACAGGACTCAAGCCCAGCTACTACTGTCTCATCAGGTCGATCCTCTCTGAGCTGCCCCCTTCTGGGAGGGGCTTAGTTTAAATGCTTGATGGAGCCAGGAGAATCAGCAGGCAGATTCTCAAAGGGGACACCACCCATCTATGCCTGACAGCCAGATTGACTGTTCATAACTAGTGATGGCCAAACTGTCCGCAGGGTGTACAGTTTGGCCGCCAACATAGATGTTCGCCCTCCTTCTAGCCGGCAAGCAGTATGGGTGTTCGACCCGCCCTGTTTGCCGGCGAGAAGGAGCTCACTTTTCTTCCTCCGGCAGGATCAGGAGCAGTAAGATCCAGTCAGAAGGAAGAATCTTTTCACTAGAGACTAGAGTCTTCTAGTGCAGTGGTAGGCAAACTCATTCGACCAAAGAGCAAAATCGCAACACTTGAAATACATGTTGAGAGCCGGAGGGGGTTTGTGCTGTCATTATTTTTTTTTTCAAATGTATAACAATATACTGTGACGACAATGACTGACACCCCCTGTGAACAATTGTTTTGCATCTCCTTGGAAAGTTTGGGCAAGTCAAGTTTGCATGTTGTTATTTTAGTCACAAAGCCCCCCTTAAAGGTAACCATAGAGCCCCTCCCTTGATGGTAGACCCAGAGCCCCCGATTATTTGTAGCCACAAAGCCCCCTCCATATAGGTAGACAGAGCAACACTATGTAAGTAGCCAGACCCCCCCTCCCCCCTTAAAGGTGGCCCAAAAGCCCCCTGTAGGTAGCCATAGAGCCCCTCCCTTGATGGTAGACCCAGCACCCCCGGTTATTTTTAGCCACAAAGCCCCCTCCATATAGGTAGGCAAAGCACCCACTTGTAGGGTAGCCATAGAGCTCCTCCCTTAATGATAAACAGAAAGCCCCCACTTATTAATAGCCACAGAGCTCCCCCTTACAGGTAATCACAAAGCCCCCCTTATAGGCATATTAAGGGGTTGTTGGTGATGGCGCTGGGGTTTTGATGTTGGGATTGGGGTGGGCAGAGATGAATAAAAAATCAGGTATCAGGAAGGACAAGTCCCTATGCCACTGAGCTGGACTGAAGGGGCTAAAGAGCCACATGTTGCTCCCGAGCCACAGCTACCCCTCTTCTAGTGGAAAATCAGTTCCGAAAACTAGAAGTGAAGTCAGTGATGTCACATCCGGCAATCGAAAGCAGGAACTATGCGTTCCAGGTGCCGGAAGTGACGTCAGTGAATTTGAATCTGCCGTACGTGGGACTTTTTTAAAAGTCTGATCCGCCTGTTCGCAAACAGACCTTGACGAAGTTCGTCCATCACTATTCATATCACTGTAGTGTTGTGGAGGGCATTTTGTTGCTCCGATTCTTTGGAATGTTCAAGCACACTGTCCTGGGCTCACACACTTCAATAAACTAAGTCACAGGCAGCTGGTAGGGGGATATGTACAGTCTTTACTAAGGGAATATTTACAGTCCAAACACCAAACGCAAACCTGGGAATGGGGTACACACTTGAGGATCTACAGTTTCAGTAAAGTTGCTACCAGCTGCAGGGAGAATAATGGTACAGGTACAGTCCCAGTGAGAGGGGGTCAGGTACAGTCCCAGTGGCTATGGCAATAGGGAATAGCGGGGTGAAGTGGAGAAGAGAGGAATCCTGCATCTGCCTAACTTTAGCACCTACCGGTAGCCGTATCCATCTGCTTGGGCACGTTCGAGGGAAGGCAGTCCTGGTCCATGGGACAAACCCTTTCGGTCACCACAGATGGGGGTCCTTGGTCCCGGGCACTGCTATGGGACGGCCTGCAGGAGAACCCAGGAGAAGGTAGGAGATTGCTCCAAAAAGGTTGCATGGCACTGGCTGTAGGTGGTTCAGGAGCTAACCCAACTCTGGCTAAGGGGGGCCTAGGGAGGTATATTTATACCCTCTGCTGGAAGGAGGGCAGTAGCTGTCTCCAGGCAGATATCAAAAGCTACAATGTAAGGCCAGAAAAAGAGCGGGAAGCTAGAAGCCATTTGTCATCCCTGCACCTGCTACTGAGGAATGCAGAGAAGATATAAAGTCATACCATATTTTGGCAACACAGGGCAGTATATACAACTCGCAGATATATACACATGGGGTGCATCCCTGGTCACTACATCACTATACTTCCATTTTGAATTGAGCATGAGGTGGTGAATCTCAACAACTCCACTTGGCCGTATCCAGCCCAGTCTACAACAATTATGTCACCGAACTCTGATACGTGTACAATCTCACAGCACATTTACGCTACGCTCAAAGTCTTCCCGAGCCCCCTGCCAGGGCGAGATATCCGAGCCGTGTTTCAGGTTGGCACGTGATGTCACAGCGGGGGAACGTGATTGAATTGTCGCCGTGAGCCAGGGACGAGCAGAAAATATATTAAGTTTAATACAGGCAACAACAAAAAAAACGAGAAAGTGGATTTTCACAGGAGAAATCAGCTGGTGCGGCAGACGGAGCCTAAACCCTCCAAAATAGGATTCCGCCAATTTGAAGGTCAGTAAACATTTTTTATTTATACCTTTCGATTATTTCGTTATTTGTCAGAGAGAATAGAGTACCTCGTCCACGCGGTGGTAGAAATTTATAGCCAGGGAGGCGAAGTGAAAGGGCACGAGGACTAAACAAACCCAAAAAATCTGAATCTGGCCTTTATCCAGCGATACAATGGAGACAGTATAAGACTTTCATTGTTGGCGGCACTTTGAGAAGTTCCTGAAACTTTTTGCAGCTTTCAAACAGCTATGTAGATGAGAAATAACTGTCTTCTATAGTATTGAGACCCAAAACCTACATGAGGCAGAACTCATTGGCTTTGTCCATTCTTTCTTTAAAATGGAATGTTCCTTAAAGTCCCAGGAGGATTCTGTGGCAACGGCCGCACTGAGAGACTCCCAGGTGGGGATTGCCTTCCGGACTTTGCAGCATCTCTGCACCCTACAGCCCCCCCTCCATACTCTGCATTTACAATAACAAGCACAGAGGGGAGTTTTCACCTTGTACACATCCCTTTCAGCCCCCGTTATCACCAAGGGGCTACTCCTGTATGCTGCGGGGTTTGGAGTAACCCCTCTTCCTGTAGAGGAGGACTACTTGGCCCTCTGAACCAAAGCAAAACCTCTCCTCACACCAAGGAAAGGGATAGCTCCAACAACATAAAGCGGACCCATACACGTCCTAGGGTGCATCGGCCTGATGAAGCTCCAACAGCGAAACATGTTGCCCAATATGCACCTTTAACCACTTACCATCGCTTGTCTGCTTATACTGAGTGTTGTTTTTTAATTATATGTACGCGTGTGTACATATTTTGTTCTCTGGGGGCACTGTGCAATATATTTATGTGTATTATTGTTAAACTTTTTTCTATGCTTGCTAATGTGCTCCAGTATATTTGATCTCACACCACACAGGCTTTAAGCTAAACTAGGCTTTAAGCTTTATGGTTGATTGAATTAAGTATCACTGTTCCACACAAAGTCCCATGAGGGATCCTTTCCTTATTTCCATATTATTTTAGGGATGGGAACAGTGATCTAAAAATACCCTCCAATCTTCCTGCGTTCTTGTTTTCAACTGGATCATTGGGATACTCAGCAGCCATGTGGTCCGAAACACTGCAGAAGAGGTCTGTGTGGATTTTGTTTTTTGAGCAGTGGACAGTTTTGATTCTGGGCAACATGAGTGGTTGCCCAAGTTGGCAATGTGCTGGGGGTTTGGCATGTGAGCATAAAAAAAAAGAAAACAACGCACCCGACCATCAACCACGTGGTCATTCGTGGAGAGAAGAGCTCATCTTGTGGGGGAGTGCTAGTGAGTCATGGCCAAGGTGGCAGCATGCTGTGGGGTTGGCACCTGGGCATCAAAAAAAGAAAATTCCACTGCCACAACGCTTTTACCCCCAGCACGCCCATCAACCACAGGGCCAGGGCCTCAGGGAGTGAGGAGCTTCTTCATCTGGGTGAAGGCACAATAGGGGGGGCTCTTTTAGTGTACCAAACATCCTAGGACCACCCTTGTTTCTGAGAACCTTGTTGCATGGTCTTGAACCTTGTTGCATGGTCATGGCCATCTGAAAGATACTTATGGAGATATCCTCAAGTATGTCAGTAGAAACAAGGGTGGACTTTGATCAAGCCTTTTTGGATATTTAACCCTAAAGCCCCCTTCTTATAACCAACAGTCATCAGTATTGAGCTGTAGGTGGCTTTATTGGAAAATAAAGGACTTCCATGACCATTTGAATCCATATCATGTTCCTGTGGTTTCCAGAATTTTCATCAAGCTGTTAGAATTTATTGAACCCATTAGTCAAGTAAAACAAACATCTCCGGTCCAGCTGAGTGGTTAACTGTCCTTGGAATATCAAACACTCCTTCTGCCATAGACGGGCTAACGCAGCACGACACACTGTTGCTCCTCAAACCTCGGTAGCACCATCGCTGGTTCATATATAAATAAAGAATGTTTCTGAAGATTAAGATGTAACAAGTGTCCTCCTTCTGGATGATGAGGTTTATAATGTATAATTGAGCAGGTCTCTCCGATGGGACGGCAGCTACAAAGCCGGAGTAGATGTACATTGTTCAGGCTGAGCGATCTCTACAAGGTGAAACACGCGTTTGAAGTGGAGGCGTTGGGATCCAAGGATTTTCCTACTAATTGCTTAATGCCAGACTCTGTTCCGTTTACTTATTGAAAGCCGGCTTGGAGGAAGCCTGGGAAGGACGCGGCTTCATTTAGGGCTTGCTATTTTTTTTGTAGTTTCTAAAAGAAAGATACAAAGTTTCCCTTAGACGATGTTTCAAAATTTGATTGTAAAGTGTAATATGGAGGGAAACCTGAAATATTATTTTATTATATCTATTCTTTCATATTTTCTTGGTGATACTCTGATTTTGGGATGTGAAGTCTAGCAGAATTTAGGACTTAAATTGTCCATTGGATATACCCAAGGTACATATATAAATGATTATTTCCCTAGACTTCTTCTCCCAGCGAAGGGGGGTTGAACACCCGTATTGTTTGCTGGCGAGAAGAGCGAACATTCAATTCTCGCACCGAACTGTCCACAGAGCGAACAGTTTTGTCATCACTATACAGTGCATTATGGTGTACAGGGCCGTTTCTTCCTCTATGCCGAATGTGCACATACATAGGCCCCTGGGAGGTCCTCCCTTGCACACTTATCCTGCGTCCTCCCTTCCTGACATGGGTGCTCCTCCCATGCAGATCTGAGCAGCACGAGCTGCTGACGGGGGTTGGTTGTGCTGGAGGGGGGAAGGAGAAGAGGAAGCAGGAGTATGGTCGTGTTCTTCTCCCACCCCCTCCGTTGACAGCTCCACCAATAGCACTAAAGTACCACCCCACGTCGACAGCACTACCAACAAGACCCCCCTGGACGACAGGGGGCCCTAAGCAAGTACTTGCATAGGGCCCCCGAAAGACTAGAAACTGCACTGATGGTAGATGCCATCATAGGTGGTGATCCACTCTAAAAAGCCACCAATAAGTACCCCATGGACAGAGAAGGCGGCTGTGAGGGATCAAAGGAGAAGAAAAATACAATTTCCTGACCTCTATAATGAGATTGTAGAACTTGCCATAGGAAAGCTGGAGGCTCCCCATGCAGATCTGAGCAGCACAAGTTGCTGACGGGGGTGGTTGTGCTGGAGGGGGAAGGAGAAGAAGAAGAGGAAGGAGGAGCGGCATGTACGGGCGTGTTCCTTTGTATTGCATCGACAGCTCCACCAATAGCACTAAAACACCCCACCAACAGGACACCCCCCGGTTGACAGGGGACCTTAAGCAAAAACTTGCATAGGGCCCCCGATAGACTAAAAACTGCTTGGGAAGATGCCATCATAGGTTGCGATCCACTCTAAAAAGCCACCAATAAGTGCCTGATGGACAGAGAAGGGGCTGTGAGGGATCAAAGGAGGAGAAAAATACAATTTCCTGACCTCTATAATGAGATTAACTTGCGTAGAAAGCTGGAGGCTCCCCATGCAGATTGAGCAGCACAAGTTGCTGATGGGGGTGGTTGTGTGCTGGAGAGGGGAAGGAGAAGAGAAGAGGAAGGAGAGCGGCTGTACAGGTGTCCTTTTTTCCCCCCTCGTTGACAGCTCCATCAATAGCACTTAAACACACCCACCAACACCACTCCCCGGTTGACAGGGCCCTAGCAGAACTTGCATAGGGCCCCCGATAGACTAAAAACTGCTGGGTAGATGCCATCATAAGTTGCGATCCACTCCAAAAACACCCAATAAGTCCTGATGGACGAGGAAGGGCGGCTGTGAGGGTCAAAGAAGAGAAAAATACAATTTCTGCCCTAATATGAGATTGTGAAACTTGCCGTAGGAAAGCTGGAGGCTCCCCATGTCAGATCTGAGCACACAAGTTGCTGATGGGGGTGGTTTGTGCTGGAGGGTGGAAGGAGAAGAAAGGAGGAGCGGCATTCAGGCGTGTTCCTTTTTCCCCCCCTCCGTTGACAGCTCCATCATTGCACTAAAAACGCTCCACAACAGACACCCCCAGGTCAACAGGGGCCCTAACAGAACTTGCATAGGCCCCCGCGAAAGGAAAACTGCACTTAGGTAGATGCCATCATAGGTTGCGATTCACTCTAAAAAAGCACCAATAAGTCCCACATGGCAGAGAAGGGGCTGTAGGGATCAAAGGAGGAGAAAAATACAATTTCCTGACCTCTATAATGAGATTGTAGAACTTGCCGTAGGAAAGCTGGAGGCTCCCATGCAGATCGTGAGCAGCACAAGTTGCTGATGGGGGTGGTTGTTGCTGGAGAGGGAAGGAGAAGAAAAAGGAGGAGCGGCATATCAGGCGTATCCTTTTTCCTCCCCCCTCATTGGACAGCGTCCATCATTGCATAAAACGCTCCACCACAGGACACCCCAGGTCAACAGGGGCCCTAATCAAGAACTTGCATAGGGCCCGCGAAGGCTAGAACCTGCACTTTGGAGATGCCATCATATTTGCGATTCACTCTAAAAAGCCACCAATAAGTCCCACATGGACGAGAAGGGGCTGTTAGGGATCAAAGGAGGAGAAAAATACAATTTCCTGACCTCTATAATGAGATTGTAGAACCTTGCCGTAAGAAAGCTGGAGGCTCCCCATGCAGATCTGAGCAGCACAAGTTGTGATTGGGGGTGGTTTGTGCTGGAGAGGGGAAGGAGAAGAGAAGAGAAGGAGACGGCATGTACAGGCGGTTCCTTTTTTCCCTCCCCCTCCGTTGACAGCTCCATCATAGCACTTAACACACCCACCAACAGGACACTCCCCGGTTGACAGGGGCCCTAAGCAAGAACTTGCATAGGGCCCCCGATAGACTAAAAACTGCATGGGTAGATGCCATCATAAGTTGCGATCCCACTCCAAAAGCAACCAATAGTCCCTGATGGACGAGAAGGCGCTGTGAGGGATCAAGAAGAGAAAAATACAATTTCCTGCCCTATTAATGAGATTGTGAAACTTGCGTAGGAAGCTGAGGCTCCCCATGCAGATCTGAGCAGTACAAGTTGCTGATGGGGGTGGTTGTGCTGGAGGGGGAAGGAGAAGAAAGGAGGAGCGGCATGTACAGCGTGTTCCTTTTTCCCCCCCTCCGTTGGACGCTCTCATTGCTAAAACGCTCCACCAACAGGACACCCCAGGTCAACAGGGGCCCTAATCAGACTTGCATAGGGCCCGCGAAAGGCTAGAAACTGCACTTTGGTAGATGCCATCATAGGTTGCGATTCCTCTAAAACCCCCATAGTCCCACATGGACGAGAAGGGGCTGTTAGGGATCAAAGGAGAGAAAAATTACAATTTCCTGCCTCTATAATGAGATTGTAGAACTGCCGTAGGAAAGCTGGAGGCTCCCCATGGCAGATCTTGAGCAGCACAAGTTGCTGATGGGTGGTGGTTGTGCTGGAGGGGAGGAGAAGAAAAGGAGGAGCGGCATTACAGGCGTTTCCTTTTTCCCCCCCTCCATTGACAGCTCCATCAATTGCACTAAAACGCTCCACCAACAGGACACCCCAGGTCAACAGGGCCCTAATCAAGAACTTGCATAGGGCCAGCGAAAGGCTAGAAACTGCACTTATGGTAGATGCCATCAATAGGTTGCGATTCACTCTAAAAGCCACCATAAGTCCGCACAATGGACAGAGAAGGGGCTGTTTTGGATCAACATGAGGAGGAAAAATACAATTTCCCCTGACCTCTAAATGAGATTTGTAGAACCTGCCGTAGAAAGCTGGAGGCTTTAATGTGAACACTGAACTACGGCACATTACGGCCCAGCAAGATGTAAATGAATCCTTAATACCCCTCAATCCTCCTGGAAATCTCCACACCTGTACGTTCTCTCCCCTCCTCCCTCATTCATGTTTTATTTCATTTCTCTGTATCTTACAAGTTTTGTGGGAAAATGATGCTGTATATCACGCTGCGTCTAGAGGACGGAGAAAATATTATATCGAAAAAATAAAATCGTAATCAGATCCTGAGAATGTCCAATATATTAACCTTCTGAGCCCCCCTCCCTTCTCCTCCTCGGGGGAACATAATGAATACTCAGAAATGCATCATAGTGAAAAGGCATCACTGCTCATCGTGCCCGCACGCCCGTACGGCCGGCCATTAAAGAATACAAATATGGAGGATGGCAATATACAACCTGATTATTGCCGGTGGCTGTCACAGATAGAGGAGGCCGAGGACCTGGCGTCCCGCCGGGTCATGTTAAAAGTAATAAGAGGCCCGACTTGGCATTAAGAAATAAACGCCTGAAATATGTTCTGTCTGCCGACCGACAAGAAATGTACCGGTTAAGCCCCCCATACACCTTAAGATCGATCCATCAATTTCCATCAGATCTCCCACAACTGTGTAGTATAGTGGCCTCCCTGATAGAATACAGTGATTGGAAGGTATATATGCTGCTATGTATTGCCGGGTCCTCCCTGATAGAATACTAGTGATTGAAAAGGGTATAGATCACTGCTATGCGTGCTGGGTCCTCCCTGATAAATACATAGTGATTGAAAGGTATATATCACTGCTGTGTAGTGGCGGGTCCTCCCTGGTAAATACATAGTGATTGGAAGGTATAGATCACTGCTATGTAGTGCTGGGTCCTCCCTGATAGAATACATGTGATTGGGAGGTATATCACTGCTATGTAGTGCTGGTCCTCCCTGATAGAATACATAGTGATTGGAAGGTATAATAAACTGCTATGTAGTGCCGGGTCCTCCCTGATAGAATACATATGATTGGAAGGTTATATCACTGCTATTGTAGTGCCCGGTCCTCCTGATAGAATACATAGTGATTGTAAGGTATATATCACTGTTTTATATGTGTGCCGGGTCCTCCTGAATAGAATACATAGTGATTGGAAGGTAAATATCACTGCTATGTAGTGCCGGTCCTTCTCCCTGATAGAATACATAGTGATTGTAGGTATATATCACTGCTATGTAGTGCCGGGTCCTCCCTGATAAATATATGTGAATTGGAATGGTATATATCACTGCTAGTAGTGCCGGGTCCTCCCTGATAGAATACATAGTGATTGGGAGGTTATAGAGGGTCACTGCTTATGGTAGTGCCCGGGGTCCTCCTGATATAACTACATAGTGATTGTAAGGTATATATCCTGCTATGTAGGTGCTGGGCTCCTCCCTGATACAATACATATGGATTGGAAGGTATATATGTGTGCACTAGAGAATGGCCGAATCTGTATCGCGAGAAGCAGTTCGGCCGCGAACACGGCATGTTCCGCCTTTCGCCTCGCCGGCGGACAGTACCGGTGTTCGAACCGTACTGTTCGCCGGCCAGAATAGGTCTAAATTCTTCCTCCCGGCAGGATCACACGGTGTAATCCTGTCCGGAGGAAGAATCTTTCACTACAGAAGCCGGTCTTAGTGGAAGACCGGCGGAACAAACCGGATGTGACGTCGTGACGTCACATCCTGCGGCCGTACCCAGGAAACTATGCTTTCCAGGTTCGGTCCACGGAACCGGATGTGACATCATGACGTCAAATCCGGTGTTCTCCGTTTCAAATTCCCCGCCTAGAGGCGGGAATTTGATATTC
Source organism: Ptychadena robeensis (assembly GCA_036250615.1). Classification (NCBI taxonomy): domain Eukaryota; kingdom Metazoa; phylum Chordata; class Amphibia; order Anura; family Ptychadenidae; genus Ptychadena; species Ptychadena robeensis. Next base: position 3,438,370 of record CM070040.1, on the reverse strand, counting down.
CGCGAACAGAGCGGACGGCGAAACATCTTTGAAGTTCGACCCGCCCTGTTCGCGGACACCCCAGGGAGGGTTCGCGCCCATCACTATATATCAGCTGCTTTGTAGTGCCGGGTCCTCCCTGATAGAATGATAGTGATTGGAAGGTATATATCACTGCTATGTAGTGCCGTCCTCCCTGATAGAATACATAGTGATTGGAAGGATAAGAAAGCTCCTCATAATACATGATTTTGGTAGAAGAAAAGTTCATATAATATTATATGACACCGGTGAATCAAGGGTGTGGACCCACTGGACCAACTTGCACGATTGGTGGGGGTGAAATCCGGGGTGCAGAGTCCAAGGGACTACCTGGTATTCACCAGAGCTACCTGCGAAGGGAGTTGGGTTTGGCTGCAGGTAATCCCCCACCAATCGTGCAAGTTTGTCCAGTGGGTCCCCACCCTTGATTCACCGGTGTCACCGTAGCTCTGGTGTCACCCGCCATGACATAGCTGAAGGGTTACAGTTTTTCGACATCCCCGATATTCCCAGGACAGCTCCGGTGTGAATGCTTTTGGTTCACGAAGAGACTCTCTAAGTGTTTCTGGCTCACATCAGAGAATCCATTCTTCCTCCCTTTTCCTCCAACAGAGACAATGCAGTCTGTGCAGAGAGCTAACAGATGTCCTACGGAGGATGAATCAGTTACAAGGTCCCAGACTCTGGAATGGGAAGGAAGGAACTGGGTGGGCCTGGTAACTTTATTGAATCGATTTGAATGTCTTCACTTCGTAGAACCATTACAACCAGAAACTTGCTATACAAGTATGTCAGAGTTTACGCTAACTCTTTCAGTACCATGATGAGCCTATCGTTAGAAGCTAAAGGGTTAAATATATTTTACATCCCCCATATTCCCAGGATGGTGCTGGTGTGAATGCTTTTGGGTCACAAAGAGACTCTCTAAGTGTTTTTTGGCTCACGTGAGAGGATCCGCTCTTCCTCCAATAGTTATACAGAGACAGTGCAGTCTGTGCAGAGAGCTTACAGATGTCCTACGGAGGATGAATCAGTTACAGGGTCCCGGACTCTGGAATGGGGAGGAAGGAACTGGGTGGGCCTTCCTATTTCATCCAGGTTGCTTGGATTGATAATTACCCCTGCACTTCGTAATACCATTCCCACCAGAAGCTCGCTATACAAGTACGTCAGAGTTTAGGTTAACTCTTTCAGTACCATGACGAGTGGGGTCTATCGTTAGCAGCGGAAGGGTTAAATTTTTTCGACATCCCAGATATTCCCAGGATGGTGCCGGAGTGAATGTCTCTAAGTGTTTCTGGCTCACGTGAGAGGATCAGCTCTTCCTCCAATATTTATACATAGACAATGCAGTCTGTGCAGAGAGCTAACAGATGTCCTACGGAGGATGAATCAGTTACAGGGTCCCGGACTCTGGAATGGGGAGGAAGGAACTGGGTGGGCCTTCCTATTTCATCCAGGTTGCTTGGATTGATAATTACCCCTGCACTTCGTAATACCATTCCAGCCAGAAGCTCGCTATACAAGTACGTCAGAGTTTAGGTTAACTCTTTCAGTACCATGACGAGTGGGGCCTATGGTTAGCACCTAAAGGGTTAACTTTATTCTACATCCCTGATATTCTCAGGACGGCGCCGGTGTGAATGTCTCTAAGTGTTTCTGGCTCACGTGAGAGGATCCGCTCTTCCTCCAATATTTATACAGAGACAATGCAGTCTGTGCAGAGAGCTAACAGATGTCCTACGGAGGATGAATCACGGAGCCGGTGGGGCCCAGATGTCTCCTCCTCTGTGATCCGGCCCAGATGTCCCGCGTGATGTAGAGCAGGCCGGGGAAGTTATATCTTATAGATAATCTGCACATGCTGGGAAATATTTACAATGTCCGTAAACCACATAATTTGCCTTCGCGTTGTCATCCCTTACTAGATAGACGATCTATAGACCGCACTACGTTCATGTGTCCTGGTGCTGGGAAATGATGATGGATTTGTGTTTTGGGCTGAACATTTTAGAACGGCTCCATGAATACATATACCTGTGAGAGTATGTATATATACATAACGTATTTTTTCGATACACTCCCCCACCCCATCAAAATTAGGGGGAAAAAGTGCCTGCCTTATGGTCTGAATGCACGATGACTGCCGGTGGTCACACCTTGGCTCCCCCATCAGTTCTTCCGGCAAGAAGATTAACCAGGGTGGTGGAGGAGCTGTCAGATGGGAGATCTGCGCACAGCCAGAATTCCCATCTGAACTGTATTGGTTATATCAGCAGTGCCCTGCTGATATAAGCAATGCAGAGCTGAGTTTGGTAAAGCTGCGCTCATGCTGGCAGATTCCTCAAAAACACAGCCTAGAGGGGAGACATATGCAGCTTCCCCTGCCGCCCCCCCCTCACCCCGTGTGTTAGGAAGATGATGATCTGCCGTGAAGTGTGCTCTCTAGTGACACCATCTAGTGTGGCTGAAGTTGGTACTGCAGGGGATTAGGTTTGCTCAAGGAGGGGGGATCCCACACTTTTTAACCCCTTCGTTGCTTAAATTTTTTTTAAAAAGCCATTAAAAAAATCATTGATCCCTCTCTGGCATGACATTGACCCTTCATTGAAGTCAATTGCAGTTTGTAGCGAATGGAGGTTTGGTCAGCTGGTTCGTGAACGGAAATTCGGTCTGCTGGTTTGCGAATGGCCTCGTCCGATGTTCATTACTAGACAGCAGCTTTAGTACAGGAGAGGAGTCTGTAAAACCATGTACCCAGGGCAGCTGTCAGAAATCATGGGGCCCAGTACAGCAAAAAGTGTCCGGGCCCCATGGAAGGACTTGTTGAGGGGGGGGGGGGGGGGTGCTAGCAGAAAAATACACCTTAACCCCGGCATGCTGACTGATCATCTCTGCTCACTGTACCTCTGCCTCTTCACAGCCTGGACTGCAGCGCATCGCACACAGTAGTGGCAGTCCGGGCTGTGCAGAGGCTGAGGTACAGTGAGCACAGGCTGCTGTACCTATCAGTCAGCACGCCGGGGCCCCCACGTGCTGACCGTCGGGCCCCCCTAGCTGCCCGGGACGGGAGTCCCCTGTAATGTGCTCAAAAAATGCAATTCGGCTTATATTCGGGTAAAAAATGTTGGATTTTCTGAAGGAATTGCAAAGCCCCTGAACATGGTATCATCACTAAATTTGCTGGAGATGTAGAGAAGGGTTGGGGGAACATTTGAAAAAAAAAGTTATTGCTCTAGCACATGGAGTTTTTGCATAAATCAAGTATAATAATATAATAAAATCAAGTCAATTTGAACTTATTTTGTGCAAAACCTGAGATGCTAGAACCATCCTTTTTTTTTTTCCCCACAACCCTTCTCTACATCTCCAGCACTTCTAGTAATGAATGATATCATGTTCAGGGGCTTTGTAATTAACTTTGCTGAATTAAATAATTACACCTCAAAACAAAAGTACATTTGCTGTGTGTTTCTGATCCTTAGCTGCTGCATTTTCATCCCAAGTAGTGATGGACGAACATCAGCTGTGGCTGTTCGCGAACAGGAAAATCGGACTTCTGCAAATACCAGCTGCGAACATGCGAACAGCGAACCTCCATTGACTTTAATGGAGGGCGAACATCTCAAACCTTCAGGTCATATTTGCAGCCAAAATATCAATAAAAAAAGGGTGCGACCACCGGGACAGTGTCATGCCAGAGGGGGATCAATAGCTAAACTTCTCACCCCAAAATATGTATTTTTTAAAATGCTGTTCTCTTCAGGTGTAATGGCCAGAAATCACATCTAGATTACAGATTTTGTCAAAAGTTACCGGACAGAACCTTCTGCAGCGCATCACATTTAGTCAGATCTCTCTGCAATGCCTAATACAGCATACCCCACCCGCAGAGAAGAAGACTTTTGTGGCTCAGTAATGATGTACTACATGTAACAGAATACCTTAGCTATAGCTACAGATCACTGGATGGAGTATAATAGC
>CM070040.1:3414103-3424679 GCA_036250615.1 Ptychadena robeensis | reverse complement strand
AAGGCCATTTGGTTTACTTTTAAAAAAAACATTGTTATTTCTTTGTTTGCTACCATGTTTGTCCTTTCCCGAACTGTGCTCCGGACCCTGTACAGCAGGGTTCCCAACTGGGGGGTACAAAGGTTTTCCAGAGGGGGCGCTGGCCCTCATTCTACCCTATGATTTGACAGAGGGAGGGGGGAATCGATAATGTTCCTAAATATCACAGATTGAAAACAATAATTCCCCCCACCCCTAGAGATGGGCTTTAAGGCACTGGACTCAAGTATCAAAGAATAAAGGTCACTCTATTTTAAATATAAAAAATAAAAATATAAAAAATCATGTTCCAATATGGTTCCAAATGATCATAAGCAGGAATATATATGTATGATTTACAGAAATCGCCAGAAGGACGAGGGGGACTTTAAACGGCAATAATATAAGGGTTAATTGTGGAGGTTTTATTGGTGAAACAGTAAAAATGTAAAACATACAAAAAGATATATATTTAGTCAATACATGTTAACGAACATAGTACAGTACAACATCCACACTCTGCAACATATACAAAGTGTATGTTTTGCAATCCCTGACATGTTTCGCGGAGTGACCGCTTCTTCAGAGGGTTCTGGTGCAGGATATAATCATACCTGAGTTATGTTGCTCCTCTTGCACCAGGTTTCCCCACACGGTCAATGTGGCAGCGGTTGGAGTCTTTTACCTTGAGCGCACAGGGAGGGAGAGATAGACAAGCCCCTTCTATCCCACCTATAGTAAAAATGTCTAAGTTCCATTGTTTGGATATGCTAAGCCACTAGCTAGATTGCTGACATGAACCAGGTCTCATGAGACTAAACTAAATATTTCTTTTGGTATTTTTTACATTTTTCCTGTTTCAACAATAAAAACTCACAATGAACCACTATATTAATGCCGTAAAGTCCCTAGTCCTTCGGGAGATAGACATTTTGGGGGAGATTTCTGTAAATACAATACAATCTTATGCCTGCTTATGCATCCGTGTGGACCCATCTGTGGAACCTGATTTTTTATATTTTAAGTTATATTACCATCGATCACGGATTCATTGATACTTGAGTACCAGTCCTATAAAAGCCCAATCTCTAGGGGGGGGGGGGGGATTATTTTTCAAATCGTGTGAATTCTCGGGGTGTGGCACCATACCTTAACCCATGGCCATTTGTTAGTAATTTGATTAAACTGTCTACATAGAAAAGGGGGGACTGAGTTTTGGAACCACGCATTACTTAGCAATGGTCTATGTAGTCAGTGTCGAGAATGTCGGAAATGCGCTGCGTGGATATGCAAGATGGGTAATCTGCAGAAGAGACAATGAATATATCTAAAAGGAGGATGTTCTGCCTTTTGTTGGACTTGTTCACAATATTAAGAGCACTAAACCCACCAAAAGCAACATCAATTGACTATTTACCGGCAACATAAAGGTATTGGCTGCTCAATGTTTATATGGCCTATTGTGAAGGCTACATGCCTTTGGCACCATGATGGCGAAATATGGTAGTGATCCAATGTCCTACATTGTCCATCCGCGAAAAGGGGATAGGACTTTTAAAAAGTCTGCCGTCCATGCGAGAACTTCAAATCCCAACCTATGTCAGGGAATTTGAATGGGAACTATACCGGAAATTACTCCGTGACGTCACTTCCGGTATGTTGGAAGGCATGTCCTGTTCCCAAACCGGAAGTGACGTATAACGTATATAGTGAACATGCCGGTATAACACTAGAATCGGGGTGTCTCTTCCTGTCTATTGTGAAAAACTCATGCAGCGTGGCGACCCCAGGTGCGAAAGGATCTAGTTGGAAGGTGAATTATGACTTATTAATTCTTCTTGCCGACCAAGGGGCGGGACAAACACACAAGTTAGATGGGCGCGGCCTGAAGAACCGCAAACATTACAATGTTCCACATCGAATGTACCAGCTCCGGACATCAATACCTCTATAGCACACATACCAAAGCCGGCGGGACACAGAGCCCTTTCAGACTGTAAGCCCCCCCAGCAAAAGGTCCTCTTACTACCTCCTGATGTCATAAACCGGTCAGGTCTGTATGAAATTGAGTGTATCTCCACTCGAAGGTAGGTACAGTGCTGCGTAACTATGTTGGCGCTATATCAATAAATAATAATAACACTGTCACAGGACTGTGTATCGGTTGTCTTGCAGTCTGTTCGGATTGGTGGGGATGTGAGGTGATTATATTTTTTTTTTTTCAGCTTCCGGTAATTCCAATTCCAGAGCCAGACTACTACTGGTGAAATGTAAACAAGGACAGGCAGCTCAAACTTCTGGGCCAAACTGCTAAACATTTACCAGGAAATTGAGGCATAAGCCTACTTTGGTTTTCTTGTCTTGTGGGAGTGTTAATGATTACAGAAACTTAACAAAAGTGTTTAGTGATGGGAAGTGTTGTCTTTTAACTGGTGTCTGGTATCTGTGACGACATCACACCATTGACTCAAACTACGACAGCATCACAAAAAGAATAAGCCAGTGCGTTCTCAAAACAGAACCTGTCAACCTCCTGTTTTGGCCGGGGAAAGTCCACGTATTTTATGTGCTGTCCCAGCAAAATACACGTTTTAAGAAATCCCAAGATTGTTACCGGATTCTTGAAAGCGAAGCTGATCTAGCTGGGAGTGGGGTAACTCTCCATGCTCTGTCACTCGCACATACAGTCAAAGGGGGGGTGGGCCCTCAGCAGGAAGAGAAGAATAACGCCCCCTCCTGTAGATCAGCTAAAAGGACGCCAGACGCCGAAAGTGACGTTAGTGACGTCACAAATTCCGGTAAGTGAAACGCGGAAAGAACCCAGATCCCGTTCATGTTTAAATGTACCACAAAACTGCATCAACGAAGAGATTTAGAAATGACACCTGCCAATGGTGGTGAGGACGCAGCATGTCAACTCTTAAGTCATGTGTGGTTTCCGAGCTCCTTGCTATCTCTCATTCCTGTATTGGGCAACACTTTAAAATATTTTGCGCCGTTTTAAAAACTTTCGTAATGGCAGTGACAAATTCAAATGTAAATTGGGGTTAATTCAAAAGAGCACATCGGGAAATCACACCCTGTGTGATTTCCAGATGTGACTCTTTGAAGTTAAAACCTTTCAGAGGGAAGAGAGAGCATTTATTGGATACCAGTGATAACTGTATCCAATACAATCAAAGTAAAACCAAAACCCATTTCCCCAATTGTAAAAAAATTTTACTATAAACAAAACATAAATATGAATAATATGTTTAAAATCATTCATACCAAAAAAAGGTATATTAAGAGATTTCATTTCATATCTTATATTCCGTTTTTTTAATGTAATTATTGTTAACATCCCCCCCCCCCCCCATTGTGTGTTCAAAAATATTATAATATTCAGGATGTCTACTAGACCCTTGTACAGACAGATTTTTGGAAGTTACAGCCATACAAACAGGAAAAAATTACCATGAGAAGTCTAATGGTGCACTTTTGGTTACAAACATCTGGGGGGGGGGGGGGGGGAGGAACCTTGCAAAAAAAATAAGAGCAAGCAATAGAGGACTAGTAAAAAAAAACAAGGTAGGTAACATTTTCCTTTTTCACAAGTGTGAGGTACGGATACCTGACGCCTCTCAGACTCAGAAATAAAATTGCTGAGTGAATAGTGATGGCCGAACCCTCGGACACAATTGTTCGTCGCGGACGAGAGCGGAGCGAGACTTTTAAAAAAGTACCGCCAGTCCGCCCCGTTAGCGGGAACAGATTCCATTCCCCACTGCAGAGGCAGGGGATTGATGCCCCCCCACCCCCCCACCCACCCACCCCCCCGCCCCCGCGCCCCACCCAATTAGAATCGGAAAACCCGAGAATGTATGACGTCAGGCGTGACATCCGGCACTGGAACGCTAATGTCCTGGTATGTGCTTACCGGATGTGACGTCACTGAAAGTAACATCCGGGTGTAGCGAGCGCTTTTCCACTGAAAGACCGGGTTCTCTACCCGGTCATTCAGTGGAACATTCTTACGAGGCGGGATCTCGCTGCAGTATGATCCCACCGGAGGAAAGAATAGAGGGCTCCTTCACGCCGGAGGACAGGGGGGTCGAACACATGTACTGGCCGCGGCGGGAGGAACGGGAAAGGAGGGCGAAACATGTTTTGCGGCCCGAACTGGTCGCCTGGCGGCCAGTTCGGCCATCACATAATGGTGAAAGCTACACAAGCAGAGGTGGATATCGCTAATGACTTAAGAAGAACAGATCCTTTGATGGGACCAGAGATGATGTTCTTATATACTACTGAATTCTCTCAATACCAAATTCCATAGAGTAGGGGGTTGGGTTTGATTCAAACTAAAACACAACAGATTTTGAGGGTTAATAATAATATGGAATTGGAATATCTCATTGTTTCTTTTGGAGAGGCGAACCAACTATTCCTTGTTATTGAGGTAATATTAGGTGTAGCCTTTGGAAGACACATGCGAAATAAAAGATTTATTCGACAATCCTTCAAACTATAGGGAGGTTGTCCAAAGATTGGCTTTGAGGCCACTGGATCATCACTTTAAAAAACAAAAATACACATCAAATACCAAACTTTTTGCTCATCAATTACAAATATTGCCCAGTTTATCATAGCTCTTCAAGGTGATATTTACCAATCGGAGTGTTTCACCCCAATAAGCCAAGGGACGTCCGCAGGGAGTTTGAGGCACCAACGGAGTAGGCTCTGTGATAGACAATCATAGAACACAAAATTGGTGACCAACCCTCGGGGTCTTGAGATGGTCTGCAGACCCTCCTCCGTTTTCGCTACACTCACCCTATGCACCTGTTCTCCAGGATTTAACTTCAGCGTAGATACTCTATTTTGTTTTTTTTTTCGGACTGGTTATTTTTTCCCTCTAGTTATATCCTCCAGACAACTGGATGCAATCAAACATATGCACAGGCCCTACCAAAACTCCCTGAGGCAAGCCCTTGGTTTATTGGGTGAACGCGTAGATTGGTGACTACACCTTGGAGAGCTTGATTGTGCCAATATCTGTTTGTCTTTTTTAACTCATTTATAGTACCGATTTCCTTTATCCTCACAGAGCCTACCTCAGTTGTGCAAAACTACCCTGAGGAAAGAACCTTGGCTTATGGGGTGAACAACGTCACAGAATGGTGAAAATATCACCTTGGAAGAGCATTGATATGTGCATTAAATAGTTGTCTTTTTTAAATCATTTAATAGTACGTATTTTCCGGGTATAAGCCGACTTTTGAACACAGAGAAAAATGTGTTCCAGGTTCAAAAAGTTGGGGGTCGTCTTATACGCCAGGTACAGTGTGCTAGGGTGCTCAATCCTGTTCGTTCCAATCATATCTGCTCGTCCATCCAAGCCATGCTCCCGCGCTGAGAGGGAGAGAAAATCTTCAGGGCATCTCCCTCCTTCTCTTTGCCGATGTATGCGAAGGGAAACTAGAGAGGATGCTAACTGATAAGTGTGCGCACTAGCGACAATTGAGGTGAATGGGCTGAATTGGTTATTGCAGGGATTATGAGAATTAAAGGTTTTAGAACAACATTAAAGAACGACTGTACAAACCACTACATACAAACTGTATACACTATATTACATTATTTAGATTTTATGGGGTTGAAAGTCAGAAGTAGACATAACATTTTATGGGTGTGAGTTTGATAAGAGGGTCGTCTTATACGGAGGAAGAATATCCCACAAACTATAATTTTAATGGAAAAGTTGGGGGTCAGGTCGTTATACGCCCAAGTCATCTATACGCCGGAAAAATACAGGTAATTAAAAATTATGTAAATGTTTTTTAAGTTGTGAACGAAGTGCACCAAAAGCAGATCTTAGAAACCTCCCTATAGTAATGAAGGTGTATAAAAATCTTTAGATCTCTATATACTGTATATATATGTGGGTGTGGCACAGCCAAAGAGCAAGGTGAAATGGTAGAGTATGGCCACCATCAGATTGGAAGACCATGTTACCAACCAAAGTTGTTTTCCTTCCAACTTTCAACATTCGTCCTTCTTCACTAATTAAAACTTTATAAACAAAGACATTGGTCCCCAAATAGAGTCCTCAAGTAATAGAGAGATTATCATCCATTCGTATGAGACATCCTATGAAGGTCTCCATACTGTCCCCACCAAGCAGCGCCGGTTTTGTGTCCGACACAGACATGCAATGCCCTGACTATCATCCTCCCTCACAGAGTCATCGGAGGCCTCTTGGACAAGAGGTCCAGGAATATATGATCTAACACTCGGACAGGCAATCACTCTGTCTGTCTTTCCCTTTCCATTTGAATCAGTGACAGGAGGATATTGCCAGAGAGGCGAATGCAAATTTCCTCCTGATTCACAAGACATGCCTCATTTCGGATAATTGACGCAAATTTGTAATGACGGACTTTGCGAATTAGCAACAAAGTTCCTCCAAAATTTTATAATTTATCTGGAATAATCTGCCAAGTCATAATGTCGGAGCTGTTCACCAGAGCCACATTATGGTGAGGCGCTGTCCAAATGTCAAACTGCGGTTGGATTTACCTGCAGTCAGCACGGGACCCAACCCATTCCCCCAATAGATTCAGGTAGATTGCAAGCTCTTGTGGCAGAAAAGCCGTAAATGGTTTTAAAAAAGTTAAATGAAACCAAACTCAGTTCCGCACTGGAAAAGGAGGGAAATTGGAGGTACAGGGCGTTTCTCCCGCTATGCGAATACCCACCCCCAATGGTTCGATCCCGCCCCCCTCCAGCACCACAAGGGGTCCCAGCAAACCCTCCAGCACACGCAATATCTGGACCCTACATCAATGTGCCGAGCTCAAACAGGGTGGGGTGAGGGATCGGTGGGAGGTCGCTGGGAACCAACATAGGTGGTGAGTATATGGAATGAGTAGTCTTCAGCTGGAGAATGGAAGAAGAAAAATACAAGGAGCCACCCGTACACACCGCTCCTCTCTATTCTTCTCCTTCATCCGTCTTCTTCACCCCCCCCATGCCCCCCCCCTGTTGGCAGTTTTGCCACAATTTTTAGCAGCCACCAATAGCACACCCCCCCTCCGCCCCATGGTCGACAGGGGGCTAGGCAAGAACTTTTTTTCCTTATTAATGTACACACAGCACCCCATACTGACAGAAAAACACAGAACTGTAGAAAGAAAAACTGAAATATCACATGGTCCTAAGTACTCAGACCCTTTGCTGTGACACTCATATATATAACTCAGGTGCGGTTAATTTTTTCAGATCATCCTTGGGATGGTTCTAAACCTTCATTTCAGTCCAGCTGTGTTTGATTATACTGTTTGGACTTGATTAGGAAAGCCGCACACCTGTCTATACAAGACCTTACAGCTTACAGTGCATGTCAGTGCAAATAAGAATCATGAGGTCAAAGGAACTGCCTGAAGAGCTCAGAGACATAATTGTGGCAAGACACAGATCTGGCCAAGGTTACAAAAAAGGTAAACTAAAGGTTCCTAACAGCACATTGGCCTTCATAATCCTTAAATGGAAGACGTGTGGGACAACCAGAACCCTTCCTAGATCTGGTCAAACTGAGCTACCGGGGAGAAGAGCCTTGGTGAGAGAGGTTAAGAAGAACCCAAAGATCACTGTGGCTGAGCTCAAGAGATGCAGCCAGGAGAAGTTGTAGAAAGTCAACCATCACTGCAGCCTTCCACCAAACAGGGCTTTATGGCAGAGAAGAAAGCCTCTCCTCAGTTCAGGACACATGAAAGGCCGCATGGAGTTTGTCAACCTCCCTAGCGTTATGGGCTTTTCACGCCATTTTTTTTGGCAGGAAAAGCCGCTTACCCAGCAAAACGCAGCAGAGTACACTGTACCCCCCCCCCCCTTCCCTCCCTCACAGCTTCTGAGGGAGAGAAGCAGGCAGCGGCAGACAGGCTCTGTGTCCTCAGCCCGCCGGGGATCCCAGATGGAGCTGAGGAGACATACCTGTACTTGTACTACCAAGTATCCTCGTCTAAAGTACTAGACCGATGTAAGAATTATGTCCATAATGGCTTCGATCGATTTGGCGGCAGACTTCGGCCCTTTAGGCTTTAGAATGGCACCCGATTTTTCGGCCGACACTGCGGCCAATCGGCTGAAAAATCTGGTGAAAATCTAAGCGTGTATGGGGGGCTTCAGCCAGTGAATCCATGAATGAATAAATCCATCCACGACCCGTCAGCTATTCTCATTAGGTTACAAGTTTTCCTTTTATTTTATTTTTTCCTCAAAGCCAGCGAAGGGTACGATGTCAGGCCTTGTTTCCATTGATGCGATTCCGCGCGTTTGTAACCACGCGGTTAGCGTGCGGTTGTAACCGCGCGGCTGAACGCATGGCATAGTTGTCGCGCGTTTTTGCACGTTTACGCGACACGATTTTTTACCCGAACGCGCCCAGAATACGCATCCGCGTCTGCTATGCCCATGCGTTCTTACGCGTTTTCGTGCGTTTTGAAATGCATCCAATGCATCCCTATGGGCACGTTTTTTGGGATGTGGACGCGGTTGGGACGCGGATGCGTTTCAAAACGCTGCAGCTAGCGTTCAGAAACGCTCTCTAAACCGCATCCGCACCCGAACGCGCACAACCGCACCAGTGGAAACTACATTGAAGTTTCCAATGGATGCGGTTGCTTGCGCTTGCGGCCGCGCGGTTACAAACGCGCGGAAACGTGAAGAATCGCATCAATGGAAACAAGCCCTCACCGTGGAAGTGGAATTGCAGAAATGTGAGATCTGGAGACAGATTTGTGTGTTTATAAAAACAGAAAAATGCAAAAATGTTCTCACCAGCCTGAACGTGATACCAACATGTGGAAAACAACATGTCTGCTGTAAACACCAGAAAAACAATCGATGGGTTGTGTTAGGTTAGAAGATGTAAAGCCGGAAGAGAATTGTATGGTGTATAAGTTGTATAGAAGAAGGCTACCAGCAGTGTAGGAACCACTATGGCAGCCATAGCAGTGCTATGGGGCCCATATTCACAAGGGGGCCCACCACTCCTGGATGGGAAGGGATTGGAGTGACAGGTTGGGATGGGGGGGCATGGTTTTTGCTATGGGGCCCAGTCATGTCTAGCTACGCCCCTGAAGGCTACAATAGGAGGTTCTAAAAAATTTGGGGTGTTTTGGGCATTTATGTTAAAGTATATATACCTGATTATGACCCACGGTCACTGCGCATGCGTGATGTCTTCGCACATACGCAGTGACCGTGGGAACCACCTGGCAGATATCATTCCACCCGGCATCTAAAGCCCCCCATACACCTTTAGATCATTCCATACAATTACCATTAGATCTACCAACAACTATGTAGTATAGTGGCCTCCCCAATAGAATAGATAGTGATGGGAAGGTTTGGAAAGGTCCTTATATTACATGGTTTTTTTGAAAGACAAGTTGATTGTACAGAAATTGTATGGTAAGATTGTAAGGTGTATGGGGGGGGCTTAAAGCTAGGCACACATGGGTAGATCTTTAAGAAAGTGCACAAATTAAGTTCAAAATTTCGAAAATCTGAATTTTTTGAACCTAATTTCTGCAAAACCTGCACGTGCTAGAGCAACACTTTTTTTTTTCAAAATGTTGCCACAACCCTTCTCTACGTCTCCAGCAATTTTGGTGATGATACCATGTTCAGGGGCTTTGCAATCAGCTCACAAAGTCAAAAAATTCGACCATCTCTACCGCTCAAAGGCATGGCTACTCCCGCAACTCAAATCGGGATGGAGAGGGCGTGGCAGTGGGGGTCCCATGGGGCCCTATGTTCCGCATAGCAGGAGAAATGGCCCTGTGCGGGCGATACAAGTAATGGAGAAAGTCTTGGAAAGACCTGTACATAATATTGTTACTGGATTCGGGACTTGTAGTAAATTAGTAGAAATGTAAAAACATTAAATGTATTATTTCAGAAATAATTATGGTTAATACAATGTTTGTTATCGATAATATAATGAATCAATCATCATCATGTTCTCAGTAATGATAACAGGAACTCATCATTGTCTTGCTACCTTCATCCTGCAAAGGTCACCATGATACAGACATGAGGGGACGGCCGATGTTTACATGATCTCAGATGATTTAAGGCGGACTGAATTATCCAGACCTGACAGCAGCGAAAGGTCACATGTGATGGACATCTTCAGTGTCTTCAGAATTACTGTACATGAGATGATCCAACATCTCCCCAAGTCATAACATTTAAATGAAAACTTTACCTGCTGGAGGAACATGTATCTTCTGTGGAATATCAAAAACAAGAACATCCAACAAGTGAAGGTTTATCTCAGGGGGGCACAAACTTTTTGACTCATAGGCCACAATGGGTTTTTAAATTTGACAGAAGGGGCTGGACATAGAATCTGTAAAGCCCCCCATACACCTTACAATCTTTCCATACAATTTCTGTACAATCAACTATTCTTCTACCAAAACCATGTAATATAGGACCTTTCTAACCCTTACTACGTATTCTATCTGGGAGGACCCAGCACTACATAGCAGTGATATATACCTTCCAA
>CM070040.1:3392798-3410736 GCA_036250615.1 Ptychadena robeensis | reverse complement strand
AAAGCTATGTGCTAGATGGATGGCCAATTCGAGAGCACCAGTGTGCTTGCGCCCAATCTTCTGCGTTGCGAAGTTGCAAATTAGAGCTGAGATTCAAAGGTTTATGTCAGAATTGGACGATTTTGAGTTTAATTTGCCAAGCCCCGAAATGTTATCAGTCACCAATGCAGGAGGATATAGAGAAGGGTTGTCTGGGGAAACATTTGAAAGAAAAAGTATGTCCTCCTAATACAAGTTCAGAAGTGTTGCACCGCAACAAGATTAAGTTCAGAATTCAAGTCAAAATGTCGAAAAGTTCGAGAAATTCGGAAAAAAGTGCGACTTTCATTTGAACTTTAATTATTCATAAACTATTGGTAGGTTAAGAGACAACTTTCTTCTGTCAAAGGTTCCCAACCCTTTTCTATGCTCCACACAAGTTTGGTGATGGATCCATGTTCAGCGGCTTTTGCAATCAGCTCTGAGAAAGTAGCAAGCTCAAAAAATCACAATCCCTATACTGATGCCGGCCCTCCCGGTAATCAATCCCGTTAGAGCGACAGGGTATTGGACATGAGCCGTACATCACGTTCGCTGTTTCATTGCTTTAGATGAAGAGATCGTCGAAATTTTTGACTTGTCATTTTGTGAGCTGATTGTGTAAAGCCCCTGACATGGGATCAATCACCAAAAAGAGAGATGTGTTCGGGATTGGGGGAAACATTTGAAAAAAAAAAGTGTTGCGTTTACGCGACATGTCGTTTTTGATTAAAATTAAGTTCAAATAAAAAGTCGAATTCAGATTGTGTGTCAAAGTTTTGACTTGATTTTGAAACAAATTAGTGCAAAAAAAAACTATTTGGTTAGAGACATTACTTTGTTTGTTGGAAGTATACCACCAACCCTTCTCTAACATCTCCAGGCAAGTTTGGTGGATTGATACATGTTCAGGGGCTTTTGCAATTAACTCGGAAAAATAAATGTCGACCATCTCGTTACTTTAGATGGGGACCCGCGGTGCCCCCATACTAAAGACTAGGGTCCCCCAAAGATATTGATAGAATTTAACATGCAGGTGGCGTTGAAGTGTATTCAGGCCCCCCCCCCCCTGCCCCCCGACAGGATGAAAACAGCATGAATACAAGTCAACCGGATTAAATACATGAAGGGGTACGGACCCTTCAAGACACTGATTTTGAAGTGAAAAGTTAGTACCCCCATGGCAAAGCTATAGACCACAGGTGTCAGTTTAAATAGCATAGAAGGATCCCTGGAAAGACAAAAAGATTGACAGTGAAAATCCAATGGGCACCACCGAGATCGCCTCACGCAACTCTCCCCTCCCGGTAGACTTGTAGGTATTAAGAGTGTTGAGCTCGATATTAGATTTTCGAATATTAGCTCTGAATTTATCACTCTAGTTTCTGTCCATTTCGAGAATATTCGCTGGACTTATAATCATCTTGGACCTCCGACTTCGCTCACGATTTTTCGCGATTGATCGCGCTTTTATATATTCTGTCAATTTTTTATTAACCGCGGATCCATGCACTTGTGCTGTGTTGATCGCGATTTCGCACGATTTTAAAACGGGAAAATGACGGATATTCCCCAGTACGAATATCCGAGTCCTGTTGGATTGCATTTGTCATGTGGAGCTATTTGTGGATCGCTGTTTACGCTTGCTCGGTGTGTTAATCGCATTTCGGATTCAGCCATGTTCTATTGACGCCAATGTTGCGCATAGTGGTCGGAATTGAGCTTTCTCGGAAATCCCTGATTTCGATTTTCGCCATCTCCATTGTACGTCGAGCATGCTATTGCGGCGTATTGTTGGATCGCAATTGCGGATTTCTTGCGGTATAACGCGATTTCGGATTTCACCATTTCTTCGATCATGGACTTCATATGTATTTTGCGCATTTTAGTCGCATTCGCTTTTTGCTCGGATAATCGCAATTTCGGATGTCTCGCAATTCTTCCATGGACTTGCTGTGCATTGCGCGTTAAGGCATCGCAATTACGCTTTTCTGGATATATGCGATTTCGGATTCCGCCATTCGGCCCATGTGCTTCAATGTGAGCATATGGGTTCGAATTGCGCTTTCTCGGTAATAGCGATTCGGGATTCCGCCCTTCTCCATGACTTGCATGCATTGCGAATATTGGGTCGTCATTGTAGATTTTTATATCACAAATTCATTTGGGGGGGGTGCGTAAAAGGCGGATAATGGAGATTACCAATTATGGAATCGAATATTATGGCGGTATGTATTCGCACAATGATCTGCTATTCGAAATATTTGCCTAGTCGCTTCATCACTAGTCTTAAGGTATGGTGTACACAGCATGTAGACTGTGGTGAGACCATAAAATCCCAGAGTAATTACGGAATATACTGCGTTATGAGGAGAGTGATGTCTCTGTGCTCCGGGAGTTTATGTGTCGTTAGCTTGAATTATCAAAGTGATTTAGTCGCCAGCGTACTTGTTGCTGAATTCCCGACTTTGTAAGTGAACCTGTCAAGTAGTAAGTACGTGAAGTAGTGTTGAGCTTCGAATTTATTTCATGTGTTGGTCGAATTATTGTTAAGCTCGAATATCACTATTTCATTTCGTAATGGAGATTACAAAATAGGGAATTCGAATGTGTGTTTATGCGGTTATATTCGCAAAATGACGTGCTGTGATATTTCGAAGATTGCCTAGGCGCTCATCACTTCTTAAGCTGGGTGACACACACGTAGATGTGTGGGACCAATGGTCCCAGATGTTAACTTAAGGATATAATGCCGTTTTATTGATGGAGATAAAAGTTATTTGGTTCTTTTTATCGGCTCGCGGGATGTTAGGCTGTGTTAGCATGACTATTATTATGAAAGTGTGAATTTAGCGCAGCGGACTTGTTCTGAATTGCCCCGCACTTCAAGTGAACCTGTCATGACAGTTTATTAAGCTGAACAGTAAAGCGGTGGTTTTTTTTATACCCCCTGCCAGGTCCTGAGCGGTCAGCTAGTCCAGCTCTGACTGTCGAAAATGCTAGAATGGGCAGTGGACGATTGGGTTTGTCAGGCCAGAGATCGAAGCCACAGGAGAGCAAACTCACTGCTCCGTTTGGGATGTGTCTCCGATCTCATGAGGCAGATGCAGAGAACGGATCCCTCCCCTCCCAATGCACCTTTCCTATGTAACAGTGTGCACATATGCTGCAGCGCCATTTAGTTGGTCGAGTTGGACTTATTTACCTCTAAGATATTGTTTTTTATATTCAGGATGTCTACCAGGACGACTCGTCTGGTAGCGGGCGCAGACTTTTGAGAAGTCACAGGCAAATGGTAAAACACTTTTTGTCCATTAAAAGTCTTTATGGTGCGCTTTTGGTACAAAAATCTGCCCCTCAGCCGTGGCTAGGGAGGTGACACAAAGAAAAAACACATTCATTAAATAGACACAAACACTCACCTGTCGGGCAGGGTGACATCCCGGAATTACGCCGACATACAAAAAAAAAAAAATAATTTGCTGGCTGCCAGCATGTTTGTGTGTGACTGGCAGAACCCACAGAGGGGGATCAATGGACTAAACTGCATCCCCCAAAATACGCGTGCTTTGTAGAATGTTGTTTTTTTTTTACGTTAAGGCGGGGTAAATCCATCTAGATTTAAAGGAGTTTGCCTAAAGTTACTGGACAGTACCCTTCTGCAGTGCATTGCATATAGTCCATGTGTCTCTCTGCATAGTGCATCAATGACAGGTACCCAACCCCCTGATGAAGGGAATTGTGGTTTTGTGGTTGCTTAGTCATGATGAACTACATTGAACAGAATACTATTATGCTAGAGTTGTAAGATCACGGGATGGAGTAGATAGAAAGTAGCTCAGCCATCATCAATAGTCGAAGCAGATCTCTTATCATTAGTACTGCAGAAATCAGATAAATGTAAACTAATGACCATGGGCTTTGCTTCTTTTGACATATGGGTGAGGTGTGGTCCTACTTTATCTCCATGTAAGGTTTATGTGGGCGAGTTGAACACTATTGACTGTTCACTTGGCCTTGCGAAACTGCGTAACAGCTATGTTCGTGCCTGCGACACTGTCTTGCGTGGTGTGAATTTTGTCCCGTATCTGACTACTCCGCCCAGCGACCACTAACGTCCCTTAACAACGGGTGATCTCATCATTTCTCACCTGGGGACCACTGCACCTCATTTCTATGGTCTTCCTCTATCTAGACTGTCGCTTTCAGAGTACATGATGATATTGTTGTTGCTAGGATCTCATTGTACTATCACCGCGCTCCTCTCATCTGCTGCCGAAGTGGTACTCCATGTATACAATAGGGACCAAATAGCTAGCATGTGTATCCTGTGATTCTTGTTTACTGATGTGCATTCTCCATTACTGGGTAGGGATGGACGGTTCGGGGAATGCTTTTTTGCCGTCGGTAAGGTCTGCCACGCGGAGTCTGTCTTGTCATGCCATGTCTCTAGATTGGATATAATCTGCCACACATTCTCATGTCCCTCTGCCCCCTTTTAAAATGTTTATAAATAAGGCATGGTGTGGGTGATGTGATCAGTCATGTTCTCATCCGGGACATCTGTGGTGGCTGAACATATTATTGCAGGGAGTAGCAAACAAGAAACTCTTTTCAATCCGACACTCTGGGCTGTAGCGATGGTTCATACGCACACCTACAGACTTCCTCTTGGTTGTTGTATAGTAATAAAGGATCACCTGAAGTCCTAGTGCTTTTGTGTCCCGCTCTCGTTGCGCTCTCTCCACACATCGCCTCAAAAACCGCAGGATCTTGGTCTTTAGTTATGGAATCGCCCTCAGGCCTTTTTTTTGGTCTTTAATATTATTTCCTATTCAAAAACTTATTCTCATAATTATAAAATGAACACCAGCCTCGATCCCAACCTAGCATCAGCTCCACGCAGGGCACTGGCCTCGCCCTTTGATGCTTAAAGTTGGAATACATCAACTAGCTTGTACAAACACCCTTCCCTCCTCAGTGATACTTACTTGTAAAAGTACATTTTAATTTTAGATCGACCAAACTTCTTCAGTCTTTTTGTTAACATGTATTTAACAAATGTTTGATGTCATGTATGCCACAATTTGATGTCACTTGATAACTGCAGGGCCACATTAAGAAATGGTGTTGCAGTTCGTTGGGTGTTGATGTATAAGTTAGGATTGTTGTAAATTTTGTAAAAATCACCCAACAAGATTGTTACTTCTAAGGGTGTGGGGATCTGGGGGAATGAAAAGTCAGATGTAGGCATATGGTTAAGGGGTAAATCTGACCAATGAGGAACAGCCCTGTGTAACCAGCTGCACGCAATATGACTATGTAAATGAAAAAGGTTGGTAGTTTGGACTGACAGGTAGTCTCAGCGCTGTCATTCTAGCCCAGAAAAAATTCAGGTTGTACTACTGAGGTATGAGATCTGGGGGGTCACACTACGGAGTTTATGTATGAGATCTGGGGGGTGCACATACTGAGGTATGAAAATCTGTGGGGTCACACTTACTGAGGGGTAAAGATCTGGGAGTGTTCACACACTTGAGGTATGAGATCTGGGGTGTGGGTGGTCCCCACACTACTGAGGTATGAGATCTGGGGTCACACTTACTGGAGGTATTGAGAATCTGGGGTTGGTTGGTCACACTACGAGGTTAGAGATCTGGGGGGGGTGGTCACACTACTGAGGTAGGTATTCTGGGGGTGGGGGTTCACACTTTGTACTGAGGTATTGTTATGAGATCTGGGGTCACACTACGGAGGTATGAGATCTGGGGGGTAACTACTGAGGTATGAGATCAGGGGGGGGTCCCCACTACTGAGGTATTATGGGAGAATCAGGGGGGGGTCACACTACTGAGGGGTTTATTGAAGATCTGGTGTTGGTGGGGGGGTCACACCTACTGAGGTTATGACGATCTGGGGGTCACCTACTAGGTATGAGATCTGAGGGTCACAATACTGATGGTATGAGATCTTGTGGGTTCACACTACTGAGGTCTGTGGAGATCTGGGGGGGGGGATCACACTTAGAGGCTATGAGATCTGGGGGGGGGATACCACTACATGATGGTATGTGATCTGGGGGGTCACACCTACTGAGGTATGTGATAGTGGGGGTCACACTAGGAGATGGTATGTTGATCTGGGGGTCACACTACTGAGTGGTGTGGGTATGAGATCCTGGGGGGGTCCCACTGATCTGAGGTTAGGTGTGGTCTGGGGGGGTCACACTACTGAGGTATGAGTGATATTGGGGGGTGACACTACTGATGATGCGATCTGGGGTGTACACGCATATTGAGGTATAGTGATGTATCTTGGGGGGTCACACACTACTGGATGGTTATGAGATCTGGGGGGGGGGGGGGTTGGGGTGGTTCATAGGTCACACTACTTGAGGGATGTAGAATAGGTAGGTCACACTAAGATGGTATGTAGGAATGTCTGCGGGTGTCACACTAATAGGTATGATGATCTGGTGGGTCACAATACTGAGGTTATGAGATTCTGGGGGTGATCACACTACTGATGGTGTTATGAGATCTGGGGGTGTGATCTCATTACTTGATGGTAGTGAATCTTGTGGGGTCACCTATGATGTCTTGTGCTCTGTGTGTTCACAATACTGTGTGTATGTTGCTCTGGGTTCACACTACGATGGTTATGGAGATAAGGTGTTGTACTGGTCACCACTCCTGACTTTACCTGTCGGTATTCATCCTGCTGCGTCACAACTAAGAAATGGTATGCGGGTTCATCGCCGTGAGGAGGAGTCCACACTACTCGTTTCAGGTTTTTTTAGTGGAGCAGCTTTTTGTTTACACACTTCTGGGGGGGCCGGGTCATCCGGAGTTACTGATAGGTAGTCTGAGTGACTGCTAGTCTGTGGGACGGTGGGTCACCTAACTGAGGGGCGGATGGCGCGTCATGGAGGGGTCTGGTTTGGTGGAACATTCCTTGCAACTACTGAGGTATGTGATCTGGGGGCACACTACTAGGTATGTGATCTGGGGGGTCACAATACTGAGGTATGTGATCTGGGGCGTCACACTAATGAGGTATGGATCTGGGGGTCACACTACTGAGGTATGAGATCTCGGGGGGCGGTCACACTACTGCGTATGAGATCTGGGGGGGTGGTGCCACACTAGTGAGTTGTAGGAGATCTGGGGGGGGTGGTCACACTTATGAAGGTTATGAGAGATGGGGGGGTCACACTACTGAGGGTTGAGATCTGGGGGGGGGGGGGGGGAGGGGGGGCGGGGGGGTCGGGTACTACTACTGAGGTATGAGATCTGGGGTCCCCACTACTTGAGGGTATGAGATTTGGGGGTTTAACAACTACGAGGCTATGAGATAGGGGGAGGGGGGGGGTTCACCACTACTGAGGTGTTGTGAGATCTGGGTGGGTCCCATAATTGAGGGTATGAGATTAGGGGGGCACACTACTGAGGTATGAGGATCTGGGGTCACACTATGAGTGGGTATGAGATCTGGGGGTCGACACTACTGAGGTATGAGATCTGGGGGGGGGGTCAACACACTACTGAGGTATGAGATCTGGGGGTGGGATGGGTCACACTTCTGAGGGTATGAGGATCTGGGGGTCCAAGTACTGAGGTATGAGATCTGGGTGGGGGTCAGCATACTGAGCGGATTGGATCTGGGGGTACACTACGAGGTATGATATCTGGGGGTTAACCCAAAGAGGAGTACATGTGACCAAAGCCAGCTGGGGACCTGTGGAAAGGAGGACGTGTGTAATTGGAGGATCAATCAGGAAACCAGGGAGGTCCATCTGCAGCAGAACTACCATGGGGCCGGCTGACGCAGAGAAGGGACAGTGAGCGGGACAGTGGGGGAGACCACCTCATATTGGGGGTGAATACCAGCAACCATCTCCGGTATCCTGGAGGAGCGCCTGATAAAGAATGGGCACTCCTGGGTATGATTTACACTGGACAGAGATCATTAGCCCGTGCTTCCTTATCCTTGCTTTCAGCTGACCTGATTACCACTGCTGTGCAGTCAATGCGTTGGCCAAGTTATGAAATCAAGAGGGGGTGGAGGGATGTTTGTAGCACACGGGACAACAGCGCATTAGCCAATTATTTGTCACTGGGAGTTGTAGAGTTTGTGCAGCGATGCCGACACGTAGGCCTGGAAGGATGACATATGAGGCGAGGGTCAGGCGGGCTTGTGTGATGAGTTAATGAGCAGTTGTTTATCAGGAATCTGCACAAGTGTGGCGGTATGTGACAGAAAAGACCAGTCGGGGGCTGTATTAATCTTATCCTTTCCGATAGTACCCGCATGTGCAATGAGAGACGATCCGGTAGGATGGTAAGAGGAAGGATTAGGCGAAACAATAATAGGGGGGGGGACCAGGCAGGGATGAATGGGAACTGAAGTCCTACATTTATGTATTAAAAACTAATAAAAAAATGATATTAGGGACCCGGCAATAACCATAGCAGTGATATATGACCTTCCAGAATCACGTATGTGATTCTATGCAGGGAGGACCAGGCACTACATGCAGGATATTTATTACCTTCAATCACATGTATTCGATAGTGCGGACCTGGCACTACATAGAGTGGATATACTCACTTACCAATCCACTATGTATTCTAGAAGGGAGGACCCGGCACTACTCATAGCAATGATATATACCTCCCATAACTATGTATTCTACAGGGAGGACCCGGCAACTACAAGCAGTGATTGATATATACCTTCCAATCACCATTGTAGTCTACAAGGAGGACCAGCACTTACCATAGCAGTGACTAAATGCTATTACCGCTTCCAATCAATATGTTATTATGATCAAGGGAGGGACATGGGCACTACACTCTAGAAGGGAGTATATACCGCCAAGTCACTATGTATTTCTATCAGGGAGGACGGACTACAGTAGGACGTGATATATACCATTCGCAAAATACTATGTTTGTATTGCTATCAGGGAGGACCCGGCACTACATAGCAGTGAGTAATACCTTCAATCACTTTGTATGCTATCAGCAGGGAGGACCGCCGTAGCACACATAACAGTGTAGTGATACCGTTCCGAATCACACATGCTATTTATCATGGAGGATGAACGGCACTACATTAGCAGTGATATATAGCCTTACCAACACACTATGATTCTACTCGAGGGCAAGGAAACAGGGAGACTACATAGCAGTGATCGTTACCTCAATCACTTGTATGTACTTTATCGGAGAGCCGGGGCACTACTAAGCAGTGATATATACACGCCTTCCAATAGCGTGTTATGTTATCAGGCGAGGGACAAGCATCAACATACATGATATACCTTCCATCACAGTGTATTCTTGCAGGAGGTACCAGCACTGCATAGTAGTGAATATACCTTCCAATCCACTATGTATTCTATGAGGGAGGTGTACCCAGCACTACATAGCAGTGATATATACCTTCCAATTCACTATGTATTTATATCAGGGAGGACCCCGCACTACTAGCCAGTGATAATGCCTTTTTGCTAATCACTATTATTCTATCCGGAGGACCCGGCAATCACATAGCCGGTGATGATATACCTTTCAATCACTATGTAGATTCTATCAGGGAGGAACCGGCACTACATAGCAGTGAGTATTTACACTTTCAAATCCCTTGTGATTCTATCAGGGAGGACCCAGCACTACACAGCAGGATAGTATACCTTCCAGATAACTATATATTTATATCAGGGAGGACCCAGCACTACATAGCTGTGATAGATTACCCTCAGTGCACTAATATATTCTAGCAGGGAGGGACCCGGGGCAGCTATCTGTATGAGGATCGTAATGAGAGTTAAATCTTTCTTCTGAGTCAGCAAAGCCACGGACTCCCCAGTGACGGAGGCATTTGTACAGTGGCCCCGCGGTGTTACTGTACACAGGGTTAACCCTGTGTCCAGCGAACCCGATACATACGCCCGGCCTGCCGTCAAATCAAGTTATGGCCATGGGGGTTGGCAAGAGGGGAATAGTGTGTGGAAATGGTGGAAGTGTTGTATACAGTACTGCCACAAAAATGCAAGTATGCGGGTTTGTTGTGTTGTCTATCTAAGCGGAGGCACCCGGCGCCGGAAACCTTATTGAGCCGTTGTAAGAAACCCCAAAGCGACATGTTCTCCTGGCCCAGTGTCCACCATTAACCGCTTCGCTGTTCATGTGTTTGATCTTACAATAGGCACCCCTTAACAGTGGCATAAACCTTAGATTTCTCTGTCAGATTTCCTTTAGATCTCATTTGTTTTTCCAAAACCATTGGTAATATGAGGGACTTTCTAAACCATCATCCTACCTTTGTGTTCAATCGCAGAGGACCCGGCACTACATAGTTAATGGTAGATCTCAGGATATCTGACAGAGAAGATTGAAGGTGTAGGCCCGCTCTTAACTTCCACGCGCTGTTTGGGATTATGAACCCTTGAGTAGTCCGTATCAATAAGATTTGAATAATGCTATTATGTGCACAATAGAATATTTCTACGGAATTATAAATAAAATGTCATCATGTCCAGTTTATTTTGTTGGAACAGAAAACAATAAAAATGATCAAAAAAACCAAAGAAAGTCCACTGGTGTTCAGAGAAGGTTTTTCCTGCTCTAAATGGTCCCCATACACGCATAGATGGACGCGTAGATCGATGGTAGGCGGGGGTGCGCGGAGGGCAAGCAGGGAACAGTTACGGCCGCACCGATTCTAGCGCCCATTTCTTGGGACCCACTGTCGTGTGGTAGGCGCCACTGTGTCCTGCGCTCGATTTGGCGGCTATCGCCGCTTTCCCGCCTTCACCCCTTCCGCGCGGGCTTCGCCTCTCCGCGGGCTTGGCCCGGCTCTCGCCCCCTGTGCGGGTCGTGCCGGGTCCCCCCCTCCTGCCGCCTCCCGCGTGCTTGGCCGGTCTCTCCCCTGTTCTGTCGTGGGGTTTTTGTTGTCCCTTGTTGGGTTTCTCGCTTGTTTTGTTTGTGCCAAAACACAACCCTTGCGGCCCATCCCTAACACAGGTCACACCTCACTGATAGAAGAAATAGTGATTGGAGAAGGTTATATATCATGTATGTAGTGGCCTGGTCCACCTGATAGAATAAATAGTGATTGGAAGGTATATAGATCCACTCGCATGTAGTGGCGGGTCCTCCATGATAGACATAATATAGTGATTGGAAGGTAATATTATGCCGTGCTATGTAGTGCTGGGTCTCTCATGATTAGAATACATAGTGATTGGAAGGGTAATATCACTGACGACTGTAGTGCTGGGTGCTCCCTGATAGAAGAAATAGGATTGGAAGGTGTATATATCACGCTATGTAGGGCCGGGTCTCCTACATAGAGAATACATAGTGATTGGAATGGGAGTGTATCACTGCTATGTAGTTATAGTGACTTCCTGATAGAATACATAGTGATTGGAAGGGTATATTCTGTCTTGCGATTGTAGGCCGGGTCCTCCTGATAGAACAAAATAGTGATTGGAATTCCGGGTATATACTCACTGCATGTAGTGCTGTGGTCCCGTCCCTGATAGATACACTAGTGATGAAAGGTATTATCATTGGCTCGTAGCTGGTGGGTCCTCCCTCGATGAATACATAGTGATGGGAAGGGATATATCACTGCAGTAGTGCGGGTCCTCCTGAAGAATACATGTGATTGGAAGGGTAAGTATATCACTGCTAGCAGTGCTGGGTCCCTGATAGAATACTAGTGATTGGAAGGGATATATCACTGCTATGTAGTGCCGGGTCGCTTCCCTGATAGAATACATAGTGATTGGGATCCATAAAGGTCCCTCCTCAATTATCACTGTATGTTAGGATTCTATTTAAGAGAATGTTCATTGGTCCGCAAGACACGACGATCCTTTATTCCGTCAGCAGCATTCGTTCTGTCCAAGGTCGACAGCCCCCCCCCCCCACCCAGCTGCATCGCACAGCACCGCCATATGCGTAGCAATCCGGTGGAGGGCACACCTTTGGGAGGCGGGGTGCAGGGGCCTGCTGGACGGTTGGTGTAAATATATTGCTGACATTTGTGATCAGGCGAAAAGCGTTGATGAGCCAATCAACGCGAGTACCTGTTTTTTCTCCTTGCTGCATTCTTAACAAGACTACCGGTTCACGCGGGGAAGGTTTATTTAATGGATTAAAAACCTTGTAAAAAGGTAGAGCTTCTCATTGGTTAATGGTTCGGGTTGGTCGACTTCTTTCGAAGTTCCTTTCTCGTTTGGAATTCGGGGTGCGACCTCAGGCGTTTTTGTCCTTTGAGTTCCCCTGTGCTATGTGTTTGCTTAAATTGACGATCCCTTTGTAAGACAGGTTTTATAGTAGAACTGATTGCCCCCCCCCATTTTGGACCATTGTGGCGTGTAGGTTTACCACAGAAGGCATATCGGGGTGCAAGCCCTCTGAGGGTTTGTGGGCCTACGCTGATGAAATGTTGTCTTGTTTTATAGTCCCCTTCGTTGGACCCGCAAAGGAGGCCGAGGTGGGTGGTTGTTTCCAGAGCATTGAGCAGTAAACATGCCGGAAAAAGGCTTTCGGGCCTCCCCAGATCAACCCATGAAGAAAGTGTGAAGCTTTTCCCTGGATGGGTAGGCAGGAGGATGAAAGGTTTCGCACTCCCCGGAGGGTGCCCTTCCCCCGAGCCCAGTTCCAAGAAAATTTTAAAGGTTCTTGGCATCGAATTTGGCCCGCGTAGATAGTAGACCTGAAAGGATGTGCGCGCCGAATGCCTAAGGGTAAGCCCGCTGGTAGGAAGTTTTTTTTTTTTTTGTATGGTTCGCGTTTTTTGTCCTGCATGTTTTTGCCCGGATTCCCCTCAGTCCGGGGCGCCTGTACAGCTGGGCCCCTTCTTCCAGATTGTTATGGGGGGAACAGAATGAAACGGTGTGGGAGCGGAATGTTGGGACCATAATCGTAAGGAAGTGAGGGGTGGGCCTAGGGTTAGTGTGAACCCATTGTCCCCCTTCTTCTCGCTGGCCTTTGTTGTCTTGTGAGTTAATCTTGGGTAATATGTGTTTTTTGCGAGAGGACCCTCCCTGGAAATTGGGTGTTAAGAATTGTTCCCCAGTTCCTGGTTTTTTTTAAAAAAGCCTTTTCTAGGTTAACTGGGAGAAGGGGTTGGGCACAAATGTGTGAAAAGTCCGAGGGCTCAGGCCGCTGACCCAGCTTTTTTCCGCGGCTGTTTATGTTACCCGTTGCCAGAAAGAAATTTCTCCATAAGTGGCAGATCAACGGACGGAGGCCAAGGGGTCCCCAAGTTCCCCTCTTGCCCTAGGGAAATCCCTGGGAGAAGAGGGTTTTTTTTGCTTTTCCCGCTCCTGTATTTGGCTGTGGTGTCCACTTTTGCCTTGTACGGATTGCCGCGCCATTAGGATGGCCGAAGCTGTTGTTTTTCGCGCGGAGAACAGTTCGGCGCGAACACGGGCAATTTGACTATTGCACATTCCGTTTTGGACATACTCGCTCTTTCCTAGCCCCCGTTGTTCTTCTTTCCCCGCTCCACTCCCATGCCCTCCTTTTCCTTCTTCCGTAGCTCAGCACTTCTTTCACTCTGGCTTTACTACGCTCTGTTGCTCTTTCTTCCTTCTTTTTTTTTCTCCTTCCGTTCGACCCGTACTGTTCGACCGGCCAGAAAGAAGGAGAGCGTCTAAATTCTTCCTCCGGCCCAGGAGAGCTACTTCCTCAAACCTGTGTAATCCTGCCGGAGGAAGGAAGAATCTTTCACTACATAAGACGCCGGTCTGTAGTGAGAAGACGGCGCGGAAAAAAAAACCGGATGTGACGTCAGTGACGTCCACATCCTGCGGCCAGTAACCAGGAACTAGCGGTCAGGTGCGCGTCCAGGACCGGAGTGACATCACTGACGTCACAGTCCGGTTTTCCGTTAAATTCCCCGCCTAGAGTCGGGGAATTGGACATATGTCCGCGAACAGAAGCGAGACGGCGAACATCTTGGAGAGTTCGACCCGACCCTGATTCGCGGACACCCCAGGGAGGGTTCGCGCCATCACATTTTGCCAAGGTGACTTTGTGAGTGTTGAGTGTGATTGAGTGGTGGGCGTAAGTCTTATTGGTTCAGAGAGGATCCCTTTGAGTTTAGAGATATTGCCTATGGATCACCTTTCATGGCAAGCTCTATGTTAAGGGGGCTGGGGTAGTAGTCTTGGGGGCATCTTATTTGCCCTAGGGAAGGATGCGATGATCAGATGAGGGACCTTTGAGATTTATTTGCTTCAGTGACCATCCCCTGTAAAATAGAGGTATATAAAGGTGTGCGCGTGAGGGCCTTAGGTGTGTCCCTTTCCTCCATGGAAATGACTTTGCAGAATATATGGGGCATTCAGAGGTCGCAGGTATTATGAGTTGGGCACTCTTTTTCTAGTTAGTGTGATGGCCCGTTATTACACATGGAACGCATGTTGTCAGGTTGTCCTTCATAGTAAAGTCCTCCCTGTCGAGGTGGTGAGTGATATTCTGCACGAGGTGTGTAAGGTCCGGGGTCTGGAGAAGGCCAGGATGCCGAGGGATGTCTGGATGAAGGTGTGGAGGAACATCAGGATTCCTCGGTATTTCCTGTCTGACTCTGGGTGACGGCTTCTGTTCTCTGTCCTTTCTTTCACCCCCGTAGATTTTGTTATAACATGTAATTTTTGATAAAGGGCTTCATGCATTGGTGGCGGGAGGTTTCTTAGCCGAAAGGTTTTGATGGTTCTAGTTTAGGTGGTTTGATTATATTGTGATTGATTATTGAATATAATGTTTTCATGTACAGAATTGTTCTGTATATATTTACTATCGCTATTATAATCACGATGCCTGGCCATACACACAGGATTATGTCCAATATTCGAAATCTCAAATATCCGCCGCCATATTCGAGATATACTCTTTTCCCGGTATTGACAAAAAACATTTGAATATTCAAAACCAACACTAGTAACATTAACCCTGTAATTCCGAAAAACTAGGGCTAGCTGCGCATGCGCAGTTGTAAGGGTAGGAAAATATCTCAGGACACCGGCAGGTAGAAAAGCATCAGAACTCTCTTCTTAACCTCCCTGGCGTTATGTTTGAACCCAGTACAGACGCAGTTTGATCTTGGATAAAACTGCGGCCGTATCGGGCATAATTGCCAGTTCTCTGTGAGCTTGCAGTGTTTCTGCATAGCTGCAGGCCCTGAGTCTTCGGCATCATAGGTGACGCCACCATAGACCTCTATTTTAATTTAAGGGGGTGCGTCGCTTTTCCCCACATCTCCAGCATCTAATTGACAAAAATCCAAGGAAGGGTGGGGAATCATGGCGAAGTGCAGTGTGCCGTGATTGCCCAGACAGAGGCTTTTTGCGCCATTAAATAGGGCGTGAAAACCACATAAAGCCCAGGAGGTTAAAGTGCTAGCCGATCCAAATTGTGTCATTACAGGTTTAATATAACATTAATCCATTTCTGTAAAAAGAAAATTCTGCCAGTTGCTTGCCATGCTGTCCACCCTCTGTAGGCTGATATTTCCTGTGAAAGGGTGCCGCCAGTCTCCACTTCACATTAGCATGTTTGTATTTTCTCTTTATGTTGTTTCTTTTTGTTTATTGAGCTTACTGAGATCACATGACCACAAATCTGCCATTCCTTAATCTGTGCCATTACAGATCACTTGACTTGTTATTGTGTAGGCCCGAAAGGCCATTTTTAAGCAGTGTTGAGCGTGAATTGTGAATGTTTATTTTGAATATCGACTTCCTGAATACACAAAGATCTGGCATATAGCATATAATATTGAATATTCCAGATTCTGGGGAAAGTACCATGCATTCCCTTCGCAATATGATTTTCACAATGAATGACTTCTATGAGTGTTGTCTAGTGTGGCGATTACAGTGCAGCTGCTATTTCACATTCTGCCACTAGATGTTACAGTGACAACACACATTGTGTTCACAATATGCGCATGTACAAGTGCTAATATTCGCAATGAATGACTTCTATGAGTGTTGTCTCATGTGGTGATCAAACTGCAGTTGCAATTTCACATTCTGCCACTGGATATCGCTGTGATAGCACACATTGGTTTCACAATATGCGCATGTACAAGTGTCGATTTTCACAATGAATTACTTCTATGAGTGTTGTCTAGTGTGGCGATTACAGTGCAGCTGCTATTTCACATTCTGCCACTAGATGTCGCTGTGATAAAACACATTGGATGTCACCATGACAACATACATTTTGTTCACAATATGCACATGTACAAGTGCCAATTTTTGCAATAAGTAACAATGACCCAAATTTTGGAATTTACGTAGAATATTTGGAAAATAAATATTGAAATGTCTCAAATTTGAATATGCTGCTCATCACTATTTTTAAGTTGAAGAGGAAGGATTTGAGTCACATGACCAGAATAAACCACTTACAAGGGAATACTCAGAATATAGGGATGTGAGGATGGAATATTCAGTGTTGGGTTACTTAACTTCTATGGAAAAACAAAGGCAGATGGGCGACACCAATTGCCCGCAGTATACAAGGACGTGTCCTCTCCTACATTGGAAACAATATCTATTGCGCTCAGTACCACAAAGCAGTCACGCACGGGGTTAACCTGCTTCATCTTCAACGGATCGGACATCCAGTGGGGTTTGATTTGCAAGTTTTATCAAACAAGTCCCAGTGGTGCTCTCTGGCAGAACACGGCAATATGGCAGCGAGGCGAGGCGGAAAGCGATAGCGAGGCGAGGGCGGAAGGCGAGCTTAGCGAAAGCGAAAGCGAGCGAGCGAGCGAGGCGAGGAGCGAGGGAAGCCGAGCGAGGCGAGCGAGCGGAGCGAGCTCCAGAGCGATCGGGCCCAGAGCGAGCGAGGCGCAGAGCGAACGAAGCCCAGAGGAAAGCGAGGCCAGAGCGAAGCGAAGCCAGAGCGAGGACGAGGCCCCAGAGGGCGAGCGGCGAGCGAGCGAGGGGCAGAGTCGAGCGGCGCAGAGCGAGCGAAGGGCGAGAGCGAGCGAGCCCACATGCGAAGCCCATAATCGAGCGAGCGAAATGGGCCCAGAGGCGAGCGGAGGCCCAGAGCGAAAAAGCGAAGCGGGCAGTGACGCGAGGCGAGTGGGGCGCAGAAGCGAGAGCGAGCCTCAGGAGCGAAGCGAAAGCCCAGAAAAGCTAGGGCGAGGCCCAGAGCGAGGCGAGCACAGAGAGAGGGCGGAGCGAGCGAGGGGGCAGGAGCGAAAAGCGAAGAGGGCGAAGCGAGCGAAAGCGAGGGCGAGAGCGAGTGAGGCGAGCGAGCTAGGCGAGCGAAGCGGAAGCGAGGTAGGAGCAACGGTCGAGGCGAGTGCGAGAGGCAGAAGCGAGCGGAGCGAGGCGAGGGCGAGCGAGCAAGCGACAGGTCGAAAGCGGCGAGCTAGCTAGAGAAGCGAGACCGTAGAGAAAGCGATACGAGCGAGCGAAGGAGCGAGCGAGGAGCATGGCGAGGCTAGCGGAGGCGTAGCGAGGGAGCGAGCGAGCGAGCGAGCGAGTCGTCCAAGAGCTATCTAAGCGATCGATCTAAGTCGATGCATCAGGCTAGGCTAGCGAGTGCTAAAAGGAGCGAAAGCGAAGAGAGCGAGATCGAAAGCGAGCGTAGTAGCGGATCATATAATCGATCGTATCTATTCTATCTATTTTTCTAATTTATCTATTATCCTGATCTAATCCTAATTTCTATCGACATATATCTATTTATCTATCCTCTCTCCGCGGATTCATCATCTGCTGGTAACATGTTGACACTGGTCTGGAGACTCAGCGGGTTGTTATATTTTTTCCCTGCCCCCAATTTTTCTGCTTTCGGGAACAAAACACAGTGAGAATTACAACCATTTTACCTGCTTGGGCGGACCGATTCCACATGAAGTGATTTAAACC
>CM070040.1:3373275-3388455 GCA_036250615.1 Ptychadena robeensis | reverse complement strand
TGTAGAAAAGGGTTGGGGGAACATTTGAAAGAAGAAAGTATGTCTCTAACACAAATAGTTTATGAATAAATTAAGTTCAAAATGAAAGTCAAATTTCCGAATTTTCGGAATTTTCGACATTTTGACTTGAATTTGAACTTAATTTGTGCAACAACTTTTTGTATTGGAGACATACTTTTTTCTTTCAAATGTTCCCACAACCCTTCTCTATATCTCCTGCAAGTTTGGTGATGATACCATGTTCAGGGGCTTTGCAATTAACTCAAAATCGTCAAATTTCTGAAATAAAATTTGAGCATCTCTATTGCACCAGATAGATGGTCGCAAGCACACGTGGTGCTCGAAGTGGCCATCCATCTAGCACATATCTTTGTGTGTATGGGCACCTTTAGCCAAGGCGCACCATTGCAGCGCCTTAGTGAATTTTCTGCTAAACTAGAGTTCCACTTTAGCCAACTTTCCAAAGTGAAACTATAACGACGACACAGAGAACTCCTAATAAAGGTGATCTATGAGAATGAATTCGTACTTTTCATCCAAAGTTCTCTGAAAATAAATCTGATCTGAAGCCTCTGTGGAGAGCAGAGCGGCAGACATTTTACGGCCACGCACCTCCCGCGCTCGCCATTACGTATCATCTTCACATTTTGTGTTTTTTCGCGAACGCTTTTATGTCTTGTCTTTCAACGGAGTCGCTGACCTTACCCCAGCCGGCGGTCCGTTCCTCTGAATGCGCTAATGTATTTATCCTCAGCTTCGATTTCACAGCCGACGACTATAAAGTGAAATCCACGTACGTAAGGATCCCGCGTCCACCGTCAAGAGCCTCCTCGTTTCAGAAGTAACTCAACACTGGCTGTGACTGCGATTGGGCCCGGGCTGGTGACTGGCTCCACGGGGCGCTGTAATGATACGCGACGGACGAGCGGGATGTTGCTTGGAGCAGACACCGAGGCTCCCTGATGTTTTAATTTTTGATTTAATTTTTTGATAATGCCGGGCTGAAGCTTCTTTGTCTGCGACCGGCGAGGAAGGCTCTAAGCTGCCAGACGTGGGCGAGGGGGGGGGCTGAGGTCTGTTTGTGCCTTCTTTATTCTCATCTACTGTAACCTGGAATGGTAAACCGCCCCCCTCCGTTGGCTTATCCCGCGTTTTAAGTTCAGTCGATGAAGCTCCGCAGGAGACCTCCACGTTAGGAACATTAAAACTGGAGAATAAAATGCTAAAGGAGTTCAAATGAGTCGTATTATTTTTCTCCTGGCTGCTTTACAGCGGTGCCTGACAACACGAGATAAGATTGGAGCATTTAACAAAGCTCGCCGCTACAACACAATCCCTGCTGATTGTATTTTGGATTTCTTTTTTTTTGTAATGGTAATAATGATTATTGTCGAATGGATATATACCGAGAACCAAAGTGTAGTGACCAAAGTCCCAATTGATTCAATTAGAAAGACGTGGGGTTGGGCCAAGGCTCAACCTCCAATGTTGGCACCTATCTGTCAATATGTATTGGCAGATAACCAGGGGACTTTTTTACTGGTCAATGTGTGAAGAATAGATCACAAAATGAAAGGTTTAAATGTGGTTAAAATTTAAGTTATTTCAACCTTTCATTTTGTGATCTATTCTTCACACACTTCGATTCGGTCGGCAAACAAACGACTGTCACCAACACGCACGGCGATCGATCGTTGATTGATCAAACGGAAAAATCGAACCGTGCAACTTAGTACACATGTGTATTGTCCACAATATACCCACAGAAAAATCAGCTGACGCATTTCGCAAACTCGAAAGTTCACTGTAAATAATTTTTTTTATATATGTGAGTCTGTCTATTGTTTTGAAGGTTGCATCTCTCTATCTGTGAAAAATGCAACCTAAGCTAGTGAAGAGACACTCACATGCCATAAATGGTCTTTGCGGTCCCTTAGGCCTGGATGCTAGGCCTTACTCACACTGGGACGTACTGTTAGATGTCACAGGAATGCATGCCAGGTGGTGAAACTGGCAAAAGACCCTAGCCCCTGCTATCAATCATATTTATACCCTGTACTATGCCTGGGACCCCCCTGTTACTGGGCAAAACCCCAATTGTAAAAAATGCAACCTTAGGTAGTGAAGAGACACTCACATGCCAGAAATGTTCTTTGCGGTCCCTCAGGCCTGGATGCTAGGCCTTACTCCCATAGGGATGTCTTTCTGACTGTAAGATGACACAGGAATGCATGCCAGGTGGTAAAACTGACAAAAGACCCTAGCCCTTCCTATCAATCAGATTTATACCCTTTATTATGCCTAAGGCCCCCCATGCTACTGGGCAGAACCCCAGCTGTAAAAAATGCAACCTTAGGTAGTGAAGAGAAATGGTCTTTGTGGTCCCTCAGGCCTGGATGCTAGGCCTTACTCCCACCCGGACGTCTGTCTGACTAAGATGACACAGGAACACACACCAGATGGTGAAACTGGCAAAAGACCCTAGCAGCCCCTGCTCTTAATCATATTTATACCCTGTATTATGCCTTCTTTCAGTTGGGGTTCTGCCCAGTAACAGAGGGGGGGGGGCTCTCTTACTGGGCAGAACCCCAACTGAACAAAGTGCAACCTTAGGTAGTGAAGAGACACTCACATGCCAGAAACTATCCTGAGGTCCCTCAGGCCTGGATGCTAGGCCTTACTCCCATAGGGATGTCTCTCTGACTAAGATGACACAGGAATGCATGCCAGGTGGTGAAACTGGAAAAAGACCCTAGCCCCTCCTATAAATCCTATTTATACCCTGTATTATGCCTGGGACACCCCTGTTACTGGGCAGAACCCCAACTGTACAGAAAAGTCCAGAGAACCATCTCATTGCCAAGCTAACATGAGTTTTCTAGCAACTTCCATTACACTACTTATACAATAACATACAGCAGTGACAGGGATGTGAGCGATATGGGTGCTGGTGTCCCGGCTTCTGTATAATAATTGGTATTCTCCATATCCCCCATGAACATGACATTGACACATAGTGCTTGTTAAATCTTCACAGAGGGCCAATCCTGCTCCTCGTCTTCCCGCACCAACGCCTTCAACTAGCTGAGAAACGTGCAGAACATGGTAAAGCCCCATTCTAGAGGCCCTGTCTGCAAAACAGCAGCCGCCACGTCCGACTCTCAGAATATCATCTAAGGATCCTCTTCCCATTATCTGTCACCGGGAAACCCATCCCGCCTGCGTATGTATGCCGTGTTTTGTGTCAGTAATAACCAAAGAGCTGAGCGTCAGCAGTTTTGCTTCTTGCAGAAAGCCAACAAGCACACGTTATTGTATATTAGGACGGAGCACAATTGTTTGTAAAATGTAGATGTGAACGCAGTATTTTTATGGATTAGAAACTTCTCAGAAAAGTATTTTTTTAAAGCTGAACCTTCATTTCAATATATTCCTCAGTAACCCCAAGCATCATAAATCCACCTTGCGTGCCATCTTGAAGTATTGTAGTGTAACAGAATGTTCATTTAGCAATGAGATAGATTCTCAAAGTGTGTTGTAGTTGTTCTAGCAAGTTCTGGAAATCCCCTGTACAGTGGGGTATCTGCCCAGTAACAGGGGAGGTGCTGATGGGTCATAGACAGAATGTGACTGATAGGAAGGGCTCCAGGTCCTCTGATATATGCCCTCATGTTCTCATGAGTCATATGTGCCAGGTCAGGATGTGCGGTGGGATTAAGCCTTGCCTATAGTCTGAGTAACTGCAAAAGTTATTACCATGTGATGTTGATTCCCTAGGGGGATGAGGAAGGAGTACACCATCTTTAATACTGCCTAGGAAGAGAGAATGTTCTCCACTCCCTTTACAACCACCAACACCTCTCTACTGGGCCACGGTCCTTCAAGCCATTCCAGGGTGTCCTGGTGGGATTAAGCCTTGCCAATAGTCTGAGTAACTTCAATAGCCAGATTTACAATGTGAGTGTTGATTCCCTGCTTGGCTAGGGGTTGAGGAAGGAGGACATCCCCTTTAGTATTGCCTAGAAACAGAAAATATCCTCCACTCCCTTAACAACCATCAACAGCTCTCTACTGGGCCAGTGTCCTTCAAGCCACCACAGGGTGTCCCGGTGGGAGTAGGCCTTGCCATGATTTATTGCAAAAGCCATATTTACCATGTGAGTGTTGATACCCTTCTGGGCTAGGGGTTCAGGAAGGAGGACAAGACCTTTGGTATTGCCTAAGAACAGAGACTTTCACTTCCTTTACAACCATCAACACCTCTCTACTGGGCCAGGGTCATTCGAGCCACCCCAGGGTGTCCCAGTGGGATTAAGCCTTGCAATTAGATTGCTGTGGCCAGATTTACCATGTGAGTGTTGATTCCCTGCTGGGCTCAGGGGTTGAGGATGGAAGACACCCCCTTTTAGTATTGCTTAGGAACAAAGAGTATTCTCCACTCCCTTTACAATCATTAACACCTCTCTACTGGCCAGGCTCCTTTAAGCTAATGTCCCGATGGGAGCAGGCCTTGCCATTAGTCTGAGTAACTTCAAAATAGCCAGAGACCCCCCCCCTCAAGTATTGCTTGAAACAGAGACTTTCCTCCACTCCCTTTACAACCATCAACAACTCTCTACTGAGACAGGGTCATTTGAGCCACCCCATAGTGTCCCAGTGGTATTAAGCCTTGCAATTAGACTGAGCAATTTACCATTACCATGTGAGTGTTGAATACCTGCTTTGTTAGGGGTTGAGGAAGGAGGACACCCTCTTTAGTATTGCTTAGCAACAGAGACTAGTCTCCACTCCCTTTACAACTATCAACACCTCTCTACTGGGCCAGGGTCCTTCAAGCCACGCCAGGGTGTCCCGTTGGGAGTAGGCCTTGCCATGAGTAACTGCAAAAGTCATATGTCCCATGTGAGTGTTGATACCCTTCTGGGCTAGGGGACCTTTGGTATTGCCTAAGAACAGAGACTGTTTTTCACTCCCTTTACAATCATCAACACCTCTCTACTGGGCCAGGGTCCTTCAAGCCACCCAAGGATGTACTGTGGGATTAGGCCTTTCCATTAGTATGAGTAATTGCAAAAGCCAGATTTACCATGTGAGTGTTGATTTTTCTAGCCTGCTGGGCTAGGGGTTCAGAAAGGAGAACACCATCTTTAGTATTTGTCATGTAACACTATAAAACAAAGACATTTTGTATGCATGTAAGAAAGTGCACCGCCCATCTCTAGCACCAGGGTGCACCACACGTACAGACTCAGACTCTCTTCAGGCCTTCACGGGCATACACCTCCTTTCCATCCAAGGGGCAGCCAGGCCTCACAGTCCTCTCCTGCAACAGTGGTTGAGCGAGCTTCTTTTAGTTAGCAGGTTAGCACATCCCTCAATAAAGGTCCATGACACGCCAGATTTGTGTGAATACAGTGCCCCTTTATTGTACATACATCACAGTGCCAGGTACACTCCAATTTCTCCTTAGGAGCCATCTGGGAGCAGCCTCTGCCAGTAGCAGTCTCTACCCTAGCCTTCTTCACCCAGGTGACAGTTCTAGGCTAGGGTTACCCTTGCCCCAAACAGAGGGACAAGGGTGAGGCCTCAATCAGGGTTCAGTACTTGCCTGGTCTTCGGATCTGCAGGCCTGAGGCCTGCTCCTCACTGGATCCATCACATCTCTGTCCTGTTCTCTCCTGTTGCTACGAAGACCCAGCTACCCTCTATGCTTATATAACCTTCTAGTCTCCTCCCAAATGGCTGACAAGGTCACATCATCACATGTTCCAGTAGGTTCACCTCCCACCTTATCGTCTGCCCAACAACAGCATCAACACATTCACTGACATTTCTATTGGGACATGGTTAACCCCTTAATGATCATGGTACATTACACACAATTCTCAGTCCACCTTCCTACATGTAAATAGTCCTGAAGGACAGGTTACTGTTCCTTTAACATTAGTTGGCACACCAAGCGTTATCCCAATGTTGCAGTGTGTGGGAAAACTGTTTATTTTATTCTCAGATGTGTTCCTACAGGAAAAGAAATGAGAATTTGCTGGGTTTAAAGTAAATTCCCCCATGAATAAATTCTACCTCCTCTACAAAGAGAGGGATTTAGGTTTTTCTCTATGAAAGGCACAAAGAAATCTACAGATTGATTTGATGTAATCAGTTTTATGAAATTCATATGACTTTATCCATATGAAGGAGAAAAAAACACAAAAAATGGTTAAATCCTGCGGAATGAGGGCACTCATGTACATCTCGGTGCGTATGCAATATTTGTACTTCGTGGAAAGATATTAAATCCTGAAATATGCATATGTAAAGTAAATTTAAGATGGATTTACAGGGGATTCTGGGGATATTGCAATAAAATAAGACTTAGTCACTTCCAGAAAAGTTCAGTATAAGACTGCTGTGTCCATTTCAGCTGAGGTTTTTATACTTGAGGGAGGGTGGAGGATGGATAATCGACTTGCCAACTATGTGGTACCAGAACAGTGGTGACAACTTGAAGATGAAGACTTTAGAAGCCAACGTTATTGGGATGTCTAGACCAAGTAATCTCAAGCAGGTGTCCATTGAACCTTTGGGGTTTCTTTGGTGGTGTCATTGAGCTGACTGCCCATTTTGCCGTGCCGACATAGGTCAGGAAAGAATGCCATCTTTATTATACCAATCATCCTGTAAGGGTTACATGACCCCAGGATCCGTTCCCATACCCCATACCTTACTTATCTATAGGAAGACCAAAACAACATGTATTCTTTGGAACATTGTATTTTTCTAGAATCATTTAAGTGCAAATACAATTTCAGCCACGGCCTGTAAATTAGTCACATAAAGACCATGAGATCACAGTAAAACTTTTTACATATATGGGGGGGGGGGGGGTTCCCCGACAGTGCCGCCAATTCTCCGCTCACCTTCAAAACCACAGTACCTGCCACCAGCCCTCTGTGCCAAGCTGTGACAAAAGAACTAGACAAAAGAACAAAGAAATCACATAACAAACTTGTAAACATTAGGGAGGGTGGGTGCTGCTCCTTGACAAAAAGGGGCCTCCTCCTTCCGGATCCAGGACAAAAAGTGGGGAAGCCACGCCCCGTCTGGTGCCTGCTCCTGCCTGATAACCCCTCCCACGGCCATGCCCTGCATCATGGTGCCCTCCTGTCCACTTCAGACAGCTCTGGACACTCTTTCTGACCATCAGCATTGAAGGATTTTTTTTCGGTTGGCACCAAGGCAAAAGGCATTGCCATCAACCAACAATGATTGGTGGTTTTAGAGACCAGAAACTAGTTAAGATATTTTGTAAGTTAGATAAGCTGGTCTGTCCTATTAACATATACACTCACCGGCCACTTTTTTAGGCACAACTGTCCAACTGCTGGTTGACGCAAATTACTGATCAGCCAATCACATGGTGGCAACTCAATGCATTTAGGCATGTTGACATGGTCAAGACAAACCGCTGCAGTTCAAACCGAGCTTCAGAATGAGAAAGAAAGATGATTGAAGTGACTTTGAACGTGGCATGGTTGTTGATTGTCACATACAACCATCTCTAGGGTAGATAGATAGATAGATAAATAGATAGATAGATAGATAGATAGATAGATAGATAGATAGATAGATAGATAGATAGATAGATAGATAGATAGATAGATAGATAGATAGATAGATAGATAGATAGATAGATAGATAGATAGATAGATAGATAGATAGATAGATAGATAGATAGATAGATAGATAGACTTGGCTCTCGTTGGGTGGTAAGCTATTACTTTTCATCTTATGGGGGCCGGTCCAGCATCACTTTGTTCGCTGTATGGTTACACATGCTGAGTATTGCTGTACTTTAATGCATTAAATATGTTATCAGTGATCTCTGAGAAGCTGAAGGCCTTAATAATACATAAAGAGCGAGCCGTGCATCTATTCGGATTATAGACTCAGATGTTATTGCATCACTCGATCAGCATGTTGTGTCTTTGCTGATCGGCATCTCTGTGTACGAGGCCTGAAATATATTTCCACTTTAAAATGAATATCATTGAACACTGTACACGGTATATACAGGATACACACCCTGTGATGGGCTCCTATTCCTATTTACTGTCTGCATCATACAGAGCTCATGTTTTTATTGTCCAATAACTTTATTTATGTTATTTTGCCTTCACTGAAGCATAGGGATGGGGAGAAGGTCTAAAGCCAGGCATGCACGGCTCGATGAAGAAACAGATTAGAGCAACATTGGGCGCCGTACGTGCTCATGGCATGCGATGTTGCTCTAATCTGTTATAAGATTTCACCCATCCATGGTTCCTTCGAGCAGGATCAACAGATTCTGCTCAAAGTAACTTGACCAAATAGGTTTCCAAGGTTGCTGAGGTGATTGGAATCTTTCCAACTATAATCCCAATGAAATTGGACATCTATGGCATCTCCCAGTTTGGATAGCATTAGACAACCTTTGATGTTTTTTGAAGATTAAAGAACCTTTTTTTATTACTTGGAACATGGACTTTTGATATATTATTCCATTACGTTGCACTATGAGTTATTGACGTACTTAAGCTTGTTCTCTATACAACCTTTCTGATTTCTCTGTTATAGAACCTTCCTCTGTACTTTATGAATGATTTGAATCCTCACGTTTGAGGGTATTGTAACAACGTAAGGTGGCCAAGGAAAGTCCCCTCGTTCCTGCTCTGGCAGGGAGAAAAACCTGATGGATAGACTGGGACCACCGGTCTCTCCATCCATCAAATCGTTTCCTGTAGTATTGGTTAAAATCCATTACTTTAAATGGGGACTGCGGGTCTCCATTCAAAGTAATGGCCGGGCTGCCAGCTGAAGGGCACAAAGGCGGCTGTGATCAGCTAGCTACTGTGTGAGTGTGAAGGGGCGTGGCCAGCACGTCTTTGTGGCAGGGCAGAAGCAGAGAACCGGGGGACCAAGGGTAAACTGGGTCCCATTCGAACAGGAATTCATGTGCCCATGTGGTGTACATTGATTACCGTTTGATTTACCCGCAATCAATGACAG
This sequence comes from Ptychadena robeensis, assembly GCA_036250615.1. NCBI lineage: Eukaryota > Metazoa > Chordata > Amphibia > Anura > Ptychadenidae > Ptychadena > Ptychadena robeensis. The sequence continues at coordinate 3,379,410 of CM070040.1, read as the reverse complement.
CGTGGGGACATCACCATGCTGTGATTGATCTCCAGTCGATTGCACTGGAACCTACCTGTGTAGGCCCAGCTTTACTGTTATAAGCTATTTTGAAGAGCAGTTATTGCAATTATTTTGGGGATATTGGAGCCAGACAGACACAGAAGAAGTTCTTCAAGCATTGGAGTTTGGCAACTTTATCTCTGTCCTAATCAAAAAAAACTTCCCATATACTATCAGCTGACTGACGGGACAGCTGTGGCGATTGACAGCTACTCTCTCAAAAGATTTGCTAATTTCCAGTAAAGTCAGAAGACTGGAAGATCTCAAAGGCATGATTCATGATATTGTGATTCATTCCTTGCACCTTGATGACCCTTTCACATCTGGCAAGGATCTAACTCTGCCACAAACTAGACCATTAGAGATGCACAATATCCTAACAACCTGGCCTCAGTATTCCTTCACATCTTCCAGTATCAGATTTCAACATATACATTGAATCTTTAAAGAATCACCAATGTACCAGTCAGTCCACTTTATTACCTATACATCAATATTAAAGAGAAGGCATATGATGCACCATAATGGTCAGATGTGCAGACCTGTAAATTTAATCCAGAGATGCAGAAGACAGACCCTACTCAGAGAAGGCATATGGTGCCCCTTATAATAGGCACAATGGGTGTAGAGACCCTACTCAGAGAAGGCATATGGTGCCCCTTATATTATGCACAATGGATGTAGAGACCCTACTCAGATAAGGTATATGGTGCCCCTTATGATGGCCATAATTGGTGTACAGACCCTAGAACTTAGAGGAGGTATATGATGCCCCTTATAATGGGCAAAATGGGTGTACAGACCCTATTCAGAGAAGGCAGATGTGCCCCTTATGATAGGCATAATTGGTTTAGAGACCCCTCCCTCAAGATGGTCAAATGTGCAGACCTGGAAATTTAATCCAGAGATGCAGAGTACAGACCCTACTAAGAGAAGGCATATGGTGTCCCTTATTGTAGGCATAATTGGTGTACAGACCCTAGAACTCAGAGCAGGGATATGGTGCCCCTTATAATGGGTACTATGGGTGTACAGACCCTAGAACGTAGAGGAGGTATATGATGCCCCTTATAATAGACAAAATGGGTGTACAGACCCTATTCAGATAGGGCATATGGTGCCCCTTATGATGGGCATAATTGGTGCACAGACCCCTCCCTCAAGATGGTCAGATGTGCAGACCTGAGAATTTAATCCAGAGATGCGGAGGACAGCACATAATGGGCACAATGGTGAAAGGACCCTACTCAGAGAAGGTATAGGGTGTCCCTTATGATGTGCAGAATGGGTATACAGACCCTACTGTGTGAAGGTGTGAAGGTCCACAAACTCAGCTTGGAGATGGTAAGAACCCAATATTATTGGTACACCAGAACCTCTAAAGATATCACCCCAACAGAGAGGGAAAAGAGATGGCTAGGGGTTTAACTCTACAACTGGCCATTTTGAGTCATCAAGGGGGTTAAATTATGCTGAAACACACCCTCCAGACCAGCTAAACTTCTATATTTAGATTTCCATGAATATAGTTTTAAAAAGAAAAAGTAAAGATTTCCCCTTCTTCATGGAACCCTTCAGATCCTTCACAAGCGCTGATCATCAGACTTCACCGCTGACCCCTTGAATCTCGCAGTCCGAGGCCGGCCATCAACTTCAAACAAAGCAATATATCGCCTTTGATTTGAACTTAGCATTTCAACGCCTTCTTATCTTAAATGAATCTCAGCCCATTCCTCAAAGCGCAGTGGAGAAAAATCGGGCAAAAGACGCCCCATCGGTGAGAGATGTGAGGCAAAATCTTCTCCCTTAGAACTGGAATGTCAGAAGAAGGCTTCTGACTCTCTGTCTGCTCTTTAAACCCGTCAGAATTCACAAAGTAAAATGACTATCATTTTATTTCCCCGTATCTTCCGACACCTATCTCTGCCTGAGATTCACAGTCATTCTCATCTTCCATCAGGATGAGCTCCGGGTTCTGATGATTAGGGCCGAGACTTCAAAAAATCCAAGATGAAATACTCCGAGACGCACAACACACGAGGCAGAGATATTAAACATGCGGCCTATGCACACTTTAATGTTCACCTGGATGCCGGAGCCTCGCTGATGGATTTATTTCTCCGATATCGGGAGCCGAGGAGACGCTGGGCATTTTAAACACATAAGAGGTGAAGCCTTTCAACTCCGGACTGAGCCGTAAACAATTTTCATATCCTAAAACTTTCCAAACTTTAAGTCAATTCCGCTTGTCACATACTATTCAACTTCATCATACAGAAGACAAAATGGTTCCCTAACTTGGAACCAACTACTGACCTATAGACATCACCTTGTACAGGAACAATATTTAACTATTATAATTTTAATGAATTGATTAAATGGGCCTTACCTGAGATATCGATTTGACATTAGTCCCAAACATAGGGACTACAGTTCCAAACAATCCTAACCAGCTGCACAGGAGGGTTGGCTGAAGGCTCTCTTACTCAGAATCAGGAGAGAAGAGTAGTAGGTAGCACAAGAGGTTCAGTGGAGGTGGAGAGGGGAGGAATCTTGTGTCTCACCCTGACTCTAAAGATACCTCTTAAAAACCACGTCCATCCACTTGGGCAAGATAACAGAGAGACTAACCCTGGTCCAAAGGATGTCCCTGTCATTCCTCATGGATGGAAGCCCAGTCCGGGCTCTGCTATGTGAATGGCTAACAGGGGGACCCAGTAGAAGGAGGGAGCACCTTGATCCTAGGTAAGCTACCGGCAAATAGCTTGGGAAGAATCCAAAACACTACATTTATAACCTCTGCCCAATGGAAGGGCATTTACAATGACTAGGCAGAAGACTAGACATCCCCTGGAGCTACATATATCATGCATCCTTGGGGTCCCTTTAGAGACAGATAATTGTTTGGAGTGTGTCTAGTGTTCAGAAAAAGCTACCTCTGCTTTGCATTTATATATATATATATATATCAGAGCTAGGCGACACAAAACCTAGAGACACTGTTGTGCCATCCAGTGTCACCATTTACTATTTGAGGAAGTAATATAAGCAATTACAGTAAAAAGAGAGAAGCCTTTGAAATGGAAGGGCAGAGTTCTGAGGGTCTGGTCCCTACGGACATGTTGCCTTCCGATGACGGGTTACGTGCCCAGTAGTGCACGGATGTGCGCAGTCCAGGCACTGCTATGTGGATGGCTAACAGGGGAACCCAGTAGAAGGAGGGAGCACCTTGATCCTAGGTAAGCTTCCGGCAAATAGCCCATGAAGAATTCTTTACACTACATTTATAACCTCTGCCCAGTGGGAGGGAACTTACAGTTACTAGGCAGAAGACTAAAGCAAAAAGAGGGAAAATAACCATTACCTCACTTCCTGGCAGCTGCTACAGAGAAAGTATGAAATCCTTAGAGGTATTTATCACTTCACTCCAATGCCGGCTAGGTTATGTGTCAATGTATCACCTCTCACAGAGATTACAGTACCCTTCCCTTCCATGACCCAGCCTTGTAGTACATCCCCTGGAGCTAAATATATCATGCATCCTTGGGGTCCCTTGAGAGGGAGATTAATGTTTGGAGTGTGTCCAGGGCTGAGAAAAGAGAAGGGTGGAGTTCTGAGGGTCCGGTCCCTACGGACGTGTTGCCTTCCGATGACGGGTTACGTCAACACATCTTCATCCATGATGGGAACCGAGTCACCGCCATGACAATCTGGCCCGGAGGAAAGCCTTGCTATAAATTACTGGACTTTAATTAACTGCCTGAAGAACTTCAGCATGTTTTTTTTGCCCAGATCTGCACTTTCTTTTTTTAATCTTCCTCCCGTCACCTCACATAATTAATACCAGGCCACGTCACCTGATTCAGTGCGATGTTTGGCACGCCGAGGCAAGGTCCAATCAGCTCGGAGAGATTTATCGTCACGTCACATCCAGCTGGCAGCTTCCATTAGGACGTATTAAAGCCTGCTTGGTGTCAGAACCGTAAGAGATTGATTTAGCACTTGAAGATGCAGTCGTTGGTGCTGGCGGTATGGTCCGCGCTCCGAGCGTTGAGGTTTACAGAAGAAAAAGGGGTGGAGGTGGAGGATTACTTAACCGTAGTTATCAAATGACACATTTGATATTAAATTAAAGCTTTAGTTTCTTAAAGGGGAGCTATTTTTACTTTTTTATGTGCCTAATGTCACAGCGGGTGACACAAGAGCAATGGCGACACCGGTGATTTACAGGTGTGGACCCACTGGACCAACTTGCACGGTTGGCAGGGGTGCAATCCGGGGAGCAGAGTCTAAGGGGCCACCTGGTATTCTGGATTTGGCTGCAGGTAATCCCCAGGTTGTGGTTCCCGGAAAGTACCTGTGCAAGATAGCTGCTGAAGGGACAACCAATTGAAGCCATTGCTGCATGTTTGAAGTTTGCAAAAGAGCACCTGGATGTTCCACAGCACTATTGGCAAAATATTCTGTGGATAGATGAAACCAACACTATGTGTGGAGTAAAAACAGGCACAGCTCACCAACATTAAAACCTCATCCCCACTGTAAAGCAAGGTGGAGGGAGCATCATGGTTTGGGGCTGCTTTGCTGCCTCAGGGCCTGGATGGATTGTTGTCATTGATGGAAAAATTAATTCCAGAGTTTATCAAGACATTTTGCAGGAAAACGTAAGACCATCTGTCAGCCAACTGAAGCTCCGCAGAGGATGGGTGATACAACAGGGCAATGACCCAAAGCATACAAGTCATTCAGCAATAGAATGGCTTTAACAGAACAAAATGCGCCTTCTGGAGTGGCCCAGTCAGAGTCCTGACCTCAACCCGATTGAAATGCTGTGGCATGACCTTAAGAGAGCGATTCACACCAGCCACCCCAAGAATATTGCTACACTGAAACAGTTTTGTGAAGAGGAGTGGTCAAAAATTCCTCCAGATCGTTGTGCAGGTCTGATCTGCAACTACAGGAAACATTTGATTGAGGTTATCGCTGCCAAAGGGGGGTCAACCAGTTATTAAGTCCAAAGGTTCACATACTTTTTCCAGCCTGCACTGTGAATGTTTACATGTTATGTTCAATAAAAACATGGAAACATAGAATGTGTGTGTAGTGTGTTTCTCTTGGTGTGACTGAGAGCGCATTGTATGACCAATTCATGCAAAGCTCCCAAAGGGTTCACATAATTTTTCTTGCAACTGTACATTGATATCCAAGGTGGATCTTCTTACCCAAAATTAGAGCTTTACCATACTAATGTTCTTTTGGTTGAACGGTTATTTGATCCTACAAAATCTGGTCAATCATCTTTCTATATTGTCTGAGTCTGAGTGTTATCGCTTCACAGGAGGAAGCAGAGGATCAACACCACATTCATGGCCATGGTTCGGCAATGGGATGTCCAACGAACCCATATAGACATGGACAATAGGAATGAGGTGCAAAGCGAGTTCAATGGAGGGAGAAGCAGAAATTGTTCAAAGAGGACACCCCAGGTAAGTTGTTCCCCCAGGAGCGTCCAGCATCGGAGGACGCTCCTGGGGGAACACCTAACCTTACCTGAACCCTTTCTTCACTTGGAACCTGTCAGGTTACACTCAAGTTGGGGATACCTACCTACCATATAGTGGCCCCCTGTTCCTCTTACTTGCCTCATGTGGCGGACTGGTTCGTTACCCAAATCCTTGTTATATGAGAAAAAAACCACACCTCCTGATGAAAAGCTCGTAGAAACGCGTGTCAAGGTGGTTGGGACTATTATTAAACCTGCAGACGAATAGGATGTGTACTACAGCTAGTGATGGCGCGAACCCGGATTTTGCCGTTCGCGAACGCCGAACGTGAACTAGCTCAAAAGTTCGCGAACCCGGCAAACCGCCATTGACTTCAATGGGAGGCGAATTTTAAAAAACAAAGGGACCCCTTTCTGTTCACAATAGTGTTGGGAAAGTTGTTTCAATGGGTCTAACACCTGGTCAATGACATGTCAGAGGGGGATCCATGGACAATGACATGACAGAGGGGGATCCATGGGGACTAACACCTTGGACAATGACATGACAGAGGGGGATCCATGGGGACTAACACCTGGACAATGACATG
>CM070040.1:3350186-3365054 GCA_036250615.1 Ptychadena robeensis | reverse complement strand
CATCAGTTCCATGGTCACAGGGTATAATATCAATCACCTCCATGGTCCACAGGGTTATAAATCATCACGTCCATGGTCAAGGGGATAATTCATCACCTACTGGTCACAGGGGTATAATATCATCACCACCATGGTCACAGAGGTATAAAAACCCTTACCTCCCATGGTCAACAGGGGTATAATATCATCAAGTCCTGGTAACAGGGGTATAAATCCCTCACCTCCAGGGCCACAGGGGGTTTATAAATGAATCCCCTCCATGGTCAATCGGGGGATGTAACCCATCACATCCATGGTACAGGGGTATAAAATTCTCCCCTCCATGTCTCAGGGGTTTATAATATCATCACCTCCATGGTCACAGGGTTGATAATATCATTACATCCATGGTCAAAGGGGTTATATAATATCATCACCTCCATGTCCAGGGCATAATACTCATCACTCCATGGTCTCACAGGGGGTTTATAAAATCATCCACTCCCTGGGCACAGGGGTATAATACCATCACCTCCATGGTCACAGGAGTATATTATCCTGACCTGCATGGTCACAGGGGTTACTATAATTCTCACTCCATGGTCACACGGGGTCTAAAAAAGTCATCACTCAATGGTCCACAGGGGTATAATATCATCACACTCCATGGTCACGGGGTATTAATATCATCACCACCATGGTCACAGGCGGTTATAATATCACTACTTAATGGAACAAGGGGGGTTATAAATATTGTCATAACCTCCATGGTCACAGGGTTATAATATATCAACTCCATGGGTACAGGGGTATAATATAATAACCTCCTGGTCACCGGGTATAATGGGTAAGAATCATCAACACCATGGTCACAGGGGTATAATATCACTACCTTAATGGCCACAGGGGTATAATCCATATCCCCTCCCATGGTAATAGCAGGTATAATATCATCACCTCCATGGTCCACAGGGGTATAATATCATCACCTCCCATGGTTCCACAGGGATAATTCATCACCTCCATGGTCGCAGGGGTATAATTCATCACCCTCCATGTCACAGGGGTTATATATTGTACCCTCCATTGTCACAGGGGTATAATATCATTCACCTCAGGTCACAGGAGTATATAATTGTCCCCTCCCATGAGTCCAGGGGGTAATCATCTCATCGCCTCCATGGTTCAAGGGGTCTAATATTCATAACTTTGGATGCAGACATTGGTGATAAGAGGGGCTCGGTGGGACCCCCAGCGTGGGACGGAACGATAAATATTCCATAACCTGTACTGGGATTCTAACAAGGGGAAGCCATGGTGACAACGAAGCTCAGCCAAAGTGTTGCCAATGTAACTCACCAGAGCGGGTGGTTAGCACCAATACTGAGGAGCACATTGTACAGAAATCACTAACTTCTGCCAGAGGGACAAGAGTTCAGCCTTCATATAGTCTTCAGATTTAAGCAAGAAAGTGTTTTGTATGTCCGAGATCTTCATGGAATGGATGATGTCCATAGCTGAGGAGCCTTGAACCTGCAACCCTTTGAACCATGAACCTGACATCACCAAGTGCAATTGCAAAGCCTCGGATGCTTGTGGGTTGTTTTTGTAAAGACCCTAGATAGCATAGATAGCAGAGGTGCACGTTTTCTGGGAGTAAGTAACCAATGAGTCTGGGCTTGGTGGATGCTAGGAGAAAGGGTTGGTTGACATGCAGTGGTGCCAAGTCGGAAAGTTAGTGGAGGGGGCTTATGGTGTGGGGATTGTCCTCGGGGTGGGGGATTAGTTCCAGTGAAAAGGACCTCTGAATTCTTTAGGATACAAAAATCTCATAAAACTCACTAAACTTTGTGGAAGTTACACCATAAGATGGTTTAGGGGTGGGGGTTGGTGCACCTCCAAAGTCTATGGATGAAAACAGGGGGTATCACAAATTATGTAGGTCTGTGGTAAATAGGCATAGTTTAGTCGTGCTTCGCAGGCCAGGGAAGGAGACATAGAGAGGAGGGAGGGGGGGGGGGGGGGGGGGATTTGTGCGGACAAAAAAAAAACGGAGGCACGCACTATAACATTCCACATAAAATAATGAGGGTCAGGAAGTAACGAGATGCGCGGGGGGAATTGCCGGAGTCTAGCCGGCTCAGTCGGCGCTCACACTAATAGCCTAATAGTTCTATTGTTCTGAGTACACTAAATAATTAGACATGGCAAATAGTTTGCAGTGTGCATGGAAGAGACGGGCAGCTGAATCTGTGACATTCTTTTGGAGCCATCGCAAGGGGGGACAAAACCCTATTAATAATCCCAAATAATCGCTGGTTCTAAGCATAATGTATCCCGCTCACAGCGAAACTTTCACAACTTACTTGATGTGGGAAATTAAATTGAAATGTTTACTTTGGAATATTGCAGCCGCCTATAGCGTGTGCCCCTTACAGCAACAACATGGAGCGCCGCCCTAACGATGGTGTCAAACAGGACAGCGCATGGTAGACAAAGGCGTTGTGGATAATGTGTGCCCCTAGGGGGGGCGTTGTCTGTAGCAGCATGGGATCATCGGGCTGGGAACGCCTTTACACCTAAAAAGTGCACTGACGGATGGATAATTAGAGAGGGGAAATATGCAGGTCCTTTCGACCTTGGAAGGATGAGGTTGGCATATAGCTAAGTGTGGGATGTGAGTTTGTCCAATAAAGAGTAGAGGCAAGAAAGTGCCTGATCCACTATCCTTTGAAATAAATGGTCAGTGTGGTTTTCTTGGATAATGGAGGAGGAAGCAGTGCTGGGTCAGTCAGCTGTATACATAAGTATACTTGGTGTCTTGTCAGATAGAGGAGGAGGAGGAAGCGAGTGCTGGATCGTCAGCTGTATACAAAGAATACTTGGTTTGTCTTGTCAGAGAGAGGGGAGGAAGCAGTGCTGGATCAGTCAGCTGGATACAAAGTAATATGTGTCTTGTCAGATAGAGAAGGAGAATATGGCGGATCACTAAGTTCTATACAAGGTGTTCTTTGATTAGTCAGATAGGGAGCAGAAAGGAGTGCGGGATCAGCTCAACTGTATACAAGGTAATACTAGATGTTTTGTCAGATAAAGGAGGAGGAAGCGAGTTGCTGGATCGGTCATTTCTACACAAGGAAATACTGGTATTAGTCAGATCGAGGGAGAGGGGGAAGCAGTGCTGGATCAGTGCTCTGTGTACAAGGTTATACTTTGTATTAGTCAGATAGTGGAACAGGAGGGAGCAGTGCTGGATTAGTAAACTGTTATACAAGGTGATCTTTGTAAAGTCAGGAAGGGAGGGGGAGGAGGAAGGGGAAGCAAGTGCTGGATCAGTAAGTTCTATACAAGTCGGTAATGACTTTGTATTTGTCAGATAATGAGGAGGAAGAGTGCTGGCTCAGTATGCGTATTAACAAGTATTCAGGTATTTGTCAGCTATAGGAGGAGGAGGAGGATATGCACTGTGGGATAGTAGTTATAGACAAGGTAATACTTTGTATGGTCAGATAACAGAGGAGGAAGCAATGCTGGATCAGTAAGCTATTAACAAGGTAACACTTTGTGTTTGTAGATAGAGGAGGAGGAAGGAGTGCTGTGTCGTAAGCTATTTACAGGTAATTATTTTGTAACTTCGTCCGATATGGGAGGAGAAAAGCCGTGATGGATATGTAATCTGTATCAAGGTATACTTTGTAATTAGTCAGATCGAGGACTGAGGAAAGCAGTGATGATGGCTTATGAGTTGTATACAAGGTGATACGTTGTATTGGTCAGATTATTTGTTAGGAGGAAACCAGTGCTGTATAAGAGGGTATTCTTGTGTTTTGTCAGATAGAGGAGGAGGAACGGACGCAGTAGTAAAGATGAGTAGCTGTATACAAAGTATTACTTGTATTGATAAGATTAGAGGAGGAGGAGGGAAGCAGAGTGCTGGATCAGTAAGTAGGGCAGTTATAAAGGTGATACTTTGTGTCTTGTCAGATAGGGGAGAGGGGGAGGAAGCGGAAGCAGTTGCGGATAAGTAAGTTCTATACAATGGGTAATTATTTGTAGTAGTCAGATCGTGGCGAGGAAAGCGGAGGAAGGAGGAAGCAGTGCTGGATCAGTAGCAGTATACAAGGTAATACTTGTATAGTCAGAGAGAGGAATGAGGGAAGCAGTGCTGGATCAGTAAGCTGAATACAGGTGATGCTTTGCCTTAGTCAGCTAGTGGAGAAGGAAGCAGTGCGGATCCAGTAAGTTCTATACAGGTCAACTTTTGTGTTTGTCAGATAGAGAAGGAGGAGTAGTGCTGCGATCATACGTTCTATACACGGTGTTCTTTGTATGTCAGATTAGTGGAGGAGGAATAGGAGTGCGGGATCAGTAAACGGTATACAAGGTCATACTTTGTATGGTCAGATCGTGGGGCGGCCGCAGTGCTGGATCAGTTAAGTTCTCTACAAGGTGCTACCTGTAGTACTCCGATAGTGAAAGGAGGAGGAGTGCTGGATTAGTAAGCGTTATACAGGCCTAATTACTTTGTATAGTCAGATAGTGGAGAGGAAGCAAGTACTGGGATCAGTAAGCTGTATACAAGGTGATACTTGTATTAGTCAGATAGTGACGGAGGAAGCAATGCTGGATCAGTAAGTGTATACAAGGTAATTACTTGTTGTCTTGTCAGATAGAGGAGGAGGAAGGTGAGCTGGTGATCAGAAGCTGTATACACAGGTAAATTTTGTATTAGTCAGATAGAGGAGGAGGAGCAGTGAGTGATGGCGCAGTGATTTGTATACAAGGTGATACTTTGTATTGGTCAGAATTGAGGAGACAGTGCTGTATAAGAGGTATTCGTTTGTGTGGTTTTGTCGATAGAGAGGAAGAAGCAGTGACTGAGACTAGTTGTATACAACGTAGTACTTGATTGATAAGATAGAGGGGGAGGAAGCAGGCGGATCAGTAGTAGATATATTACAAGGTACTATTTTGTATTAGTCAGATATTGGCGAGAAAGCAGGGAGGAATGTAATATCGTATACAAGGTATACTTGAATAGTCAGATCGAGGCGGAGGAAAGCAGTGATGGAGGAGGAGCAGTGAGGGTCAGTGAGTTGTATACAAGGTGAGATACTTTGTATGGTCAGTATTGTGAGGAGGACCAGGCTGTATAAAGGAGGTTAATTTATTTGTGTTTGTCGATAGAGGAGGGAAGAAGCAGGACTGATGAGTAGTCTGTTATACAAAAAGTATTACTTTGTATGGATCAGATAGAGAGGAGGGAAGCCAGTGCTGGAGCAGTACGTCTATCAAGGTGATACTTGTGTCTGTCAGTAGAGGCGGAGGACGCCCCCCCCCCCCCCCCCCCAGTGCTGGATCAGTAAGTTTTATACAAGGTGATTACTTTGGTCTTGGCAGATAGAGTGAGGAGGAAGCAGTGATGTTGTCTCAGTGAGCTGTCTAGAGTAGTACAAGTAGGGAGGAGCTAGGGAAGCAGTACCTGCCAATGATTTTGAAGCTGACGGATGGATGGTGTGAAGGGTGAGGTTGGACACAGTGAAGTGGGAGTTGTATGCGGCGATCCCCCACACTTTGATCCTACGCAGCGCTCTCTACTTAATGAAAAAAATTTTGACTCTGTTTGATGAAGCGGGGTGAGAGCGGCTGTATCCGGCAGAGGACACAAAGGACGCGCTCTGCGATTAAGACAAGTCGGGGGATATTACCGCTGTTATTCCGGCAAGGTGTTCGGAGTTCTTTATTTAAATACTAAACGGCAGTGTATTACTCCGGCGTTCGCCTGACATTCAAGGCAAGCGGACACTTTGCCTCAGGGCCCCAATTCCCAACAATATACAGACAATTTACATTTTTAATTATCAACAGTTGCACATTCAACTTATTTCAAAAGAACCCGTGCCGGAAACATAATGAACAATATGTCGATTGGTTCCGGCCTCCCGCTCGCAAACCATGCTGCGCGCCGCCATCTCTCGTAGGTCACCTGTTGGGGCCACGTGATTACCAAGGGTTGGGAGATTGCCGGTGTTTAGTTCTCAAGGTGCCGGGAATATGCAAGATACCTGACCAGAACCTATTCCTATTGACAAGCAAAGGATACCAATGAGCCCCATAGGGGAACAATATGGCAAACAACCAAATACATATACAAAGCGAGTCAATGGGGGAAGAGGCAGAATTTTCTGTATATCCACATCTGGTCTTTTTATATGCCTAGGTGCCCAACCTGCGGCCCTTGGGAGTTGTTTGGTGCCACCCTTTCGTTCCTCACATGAGAACCCCCAATACCTAATAATTACTGATGCGTGGCATAAAACTCACTGGAAGCGGTCACACGCTGACCCAGCTTTCTAATAAACTTTGGTGGTCCTTGCATCAGGAAAAGGTCAATGTTGATCTGGGAGGACGAGTCTACATCTGACGCGCTGCCCCAGGGGCAGGAGGGGAGGGGTGGGTGCTGTGGAGCTGTTGACTGCCTTGTCGTGATCTGGTTCCACGCCTGCTGAGGTATGCGATGGGGGAGGGTTACTGGATCGATGTTTGGCGGCCCTTTAGTGATGACGAGGGCCGTCACTTGTGGCCCTCTATATCAACTCAGTTGACCCACCATAGCCGAGGCAGAGGCAGGGGACTTCAAAAGAGCCACCCCAAATTAATACAATACCCCATTGGGGATATAAATCAAAGTCAATTAAAGTCATCAATAGTCAAAGCAGTCTCACAAAAAGATAAGGGAAATGTCCAAAGTCCGAAAAAATTAATGTAGAATCCATGGTAAGAACTAAAAAATCTTTTCTTCGTGTTAAAAATGATCCAAATGTCAGTAGATCCACTGGGCTGGACGGCTGGAGTTAGTGATGGCCCGAACTGTTCGCCGGCGGGGACTATCCGCGGCGAACATCGCATGTTCGCGTTCGCGCTATTTCGCGAAAATATGGCGAGGTCGACCCGCCCCCCTCTCCTATCTTTTTTGCATGGATTTGAAAACTTTGACCCCCTGTGAGTCACAGTCAGCAGGCATAATCAGCCAAGCAGACCCCACCACCTCACGACAATCCCACCCCTATTATAACATATCAAGGAGAGACGCCATTTCCATGCTGATAGAGCGATGGAGAGAGAACGAGCTGCTGCTGTGCGCTAGGGAAAACCATTAGCTAGGGCAGTGTTCAGTGTCATTGTAGTCTTCAAGATATCCAATACATCCATACATGGGGAAAAATCCATCTCCCCAGTGTCCTTCATAGTGACCAATCACCCACCATTGTGGGCTACTGACATGTCCACCCTGTCCTCCACATGACCATCACCACCAGTGTGGGGCGCCTATACTGACCATCACCCACAGTGTCCTCATATGACCATCACCACCAGTGTCGGCCAGACTGACCATGTACACAGTGTACTCCCACATGACATCACCCCAGTGTCCTCACACTGACCATCACCCCCGTGTCTCCACTGACTCATTGCCACCAGTGTTTCCACACTGCCATCTCACCAGTTGTCCTCCTAAAAAAACTGGACCATCACAACAGTGTCCTCCATCCTGGACCATCACCACCAAGTGTGCCATTACTGACCATCACCACCAGTGTCCTCCATACTGACATCACCACCAGTGTCCTCCACATGACCATGCACAACCAGTGTCTGACACATGACCATCCCCCCAGTGTCTGCCACACTGACCATTTCCACAGCTGTCCTCCACACGGACCATCTCCACCAGTGTCCTCCATACGACATCACCACCAGTGTCATCCATCAGGACCATCACCACCAGTGTCCGGCCAATACTGACCATCTCCACCAGTGTCCTTCACAACTGACATTCTCCACCAGATTGTCCTTCACACTGACCATCACCACCAGTACAAAGTAATGTGTGGACGTCCCCATCCAAAGTACTGTGTGACAGTCCCCATCACAAAGAAAGGGTGACAGTCCCCATCCAAAGTATGTGTGATGGTCCCATCCAAAAGTAATGGGTGGCAGTCCACACCCAAAAGAATGTTGTGACGGGTCCCCATCCAAGTACGCCGCACCATTACATTTGGATGGGACGGCCACACATTACTTTGGATTGCCCCAAGGTTGACACGGGCAAAGGTGGGGACACGGGGGAAAGGTGAACGGGCCAGGGCGGGGCTGCTCTCCAGTTAAATCCCATTGACTGTCATTGTTAGAAATCCTTGGTGCGGATTCTATTGTGTGAAAAAAAAATTTCTTGGGAGTTTTGCCATGGATCCCCCTCTGTCATGTCATTGTCCAGGTGTTAGTCCCATGGATCCCCCTCTGTCCTGTCCATTGTCCCTGTTAGACCCCATGGATCCCCCATCTGTCATGTAACCTGTCATGGTGTTAGTCCCCATGGATTCCCCATCTGTCATGTCATTGTCCCGGTGTGGGTCCCCATGGATCCACCATCTGTCATGTCATTGTCAGGGTTAGGAACCCCATGGATTCCCTCTGTCATGTCAGTGCCAGGTGTTAGTTCCCCATGGATCCCCACTCTGTATGTCATTGTCCAGGTGTGTTAGTACCCCCAGAGGATCCCCCCTATGTCATGTCATGTCCATGATCCACCTTGGAAATGTCTATTGACCAGGGTTAGAAACCCCATTGAAACAACTTTCCAAACACTAGTGGTGAACAGAAAGGCAAGGGGGTCCCCTTTGTTTTTTAATTTTCGCCTCCCATTGGAAGTCAATGGCGGGTTGCCGGGTTAGCGGAACTTTTGAGCTAGTTCACGTTTCGCGCGTTCGCGAACGGCATCGGGTTCGCGCCAGCACTACGTAGTACACATCCTATTCGTCTGCAGTTTAATATAGTCCCATACCACCTTGACACGAGTTTCTACGAGCTTTCATCAGGAGGTGTGGTTTTTTTTTTTCTCATTTATAAACAAGGATTTGGGTAACGAAACCAGTCCGCCACATGCGGCAAAGTAAGAGGAACAGGGGGGCAACTATCTGGTAGGTTAACGGTATCCACAACTTGAGTGTAACCTGACAGGTTCCAAGTGAGAAAGGGTTCAGTAGGTTAGGTGTTCCCCCAGGAGCGTACTTCCGTGCTGGACGCTCCTGGGGGGACAACTTCCGGGTGTCATCTTTGAACATTTCTGCTTGCTAATACATTGAACTCGCTTGCACCTCATCCTATTCCATGTCTATAGGGTTCGTGGGGACATCCCATTGCCGAACCTGGCCATATGATGACTGGTGTGATCCTCGCTTCCTCATGTGAAGCGGATTAACACTCAGAATCAGACAATTATAGAAAGATGATTGATCCAGATTGGGTGTAGGATCAAAATAACAGTTCACAAAGAAACAATTAGTATGGTTAAAGCTCTTTAATTTGGGTAAGAAGATCCACCTTGGATATCAATGTACAGTTGCAAGATAAAAAAAATTATGTGCAACCCTTTGGGAAGCTTTGCATGAATTGGTCATACAATGCGCTCTCAGTCACCACCAAGAGAAAACACCACTACACCACATCTATGTTCCATGTTTTTAGTGAACATAAAATGTCAACATTAACAGTGCAGGCTGGAAAAAAGTATGTGAACCTTTGGATCTTTATAAACTGGTGACCCCCCTTTTGGCAGAGCGCTAACTCAATCAAAGTTTTCCTGGAGTTGCAGATCAGACCTGCAAACGATCGGAGGAATTTTTGACCACTCCTAGTCACAAAACTGTTTCACAGCGGTAGCAATATTCTTGGGGGGCTGGTGTGAATCGCTCTCTTTCTCTTAAGGTCTGCCAAGCATTTCAAGGGTGGGTTGAGGTCAGGACTCTGAATGGGCCACCCAGAAGGCGAATTTTGTTCTGTTAAAGCCATTCTATTGTCCCGAATGGACTTGTATGCTTTGGGTTCATTGCCCGTTGCTCTTCACCCATCCTCTGCGGAGCTTCAGTTGGCACCTGACCAGAGGTCTTACGTTTTCCGCCAAACTGTCTGAGTTTTAAACTTGGAATTTAATTTTCCATCACTGAAAAACAATCCATCCAGGCCCTAGGGCAGCAAAGCGCCCCAACCATGATGCTCCATCCACCTTGCTTTACAGTGGGGATGAGGGTTTTAAATGTGGTGAGCTGTGCCTGTTTTTATCCAACATAGTTTGGTTTTAATCTCTCCACAGACTAGATATTTGACAATAGTTGCTGTGGAAACATACAGGTGCCTTTTGCAAATTCACAAACAGGAAAGCAATGGCTTCAATTGGTTGTACCTTCAGCAGCTATCTTGGCACAGGTACTTTCCGGGGAAACACAACCTGGGGTGACCTGCAGCAAATCCAGACTACCAGGGGGCCCCTTAGACTTTGCTCCCGTAGTGCACAACCCTGGCCAATCCGTGCATTGCAAGTTGGTGTCAGTGGGTACACAATGTAAATCAACGGTGTCGCCATTGCTCTTGTGTCACCCGCTGTACATTCGGCACATAAAAAAGTAAACAATAGCTCCCCCTTTAAGAAAATTAAAAAGCTTTAAGTGAATATCAAAGTGTCATTTGTTAACTAACCGGTTAAGTAATCCTCGACCTCCACCCCTTTTTTCTTCTGTAAACCTCAACAGTCGGATGCGCGGACCATCAGCCAGCCACCAACGACTGCATCTTCAAGTGCTAACAAGCTCTTAGGTTTCTGGCACCAAGCAGGCTTTAATAGTCCTAATGGAAGGCTGCCAGCTGGAGCGGGAGTGACGATAAATTCTCCGAGCGATTGGACCTTTGCTCGGCGTGCCAATACATCGCACTGAATCAGGTGAAGGGGCCATGGATTAAATTATTTTGTGCGGTGATGGGAGAAAGATTAAAAAAAAGAAAGTGCAGCGATCTGGCAACAAAAACATCTGAAGTTCTTCAGGCAGTTAATAAAGTCCAGTAATATAGCAAGGCTTGCCTCGGGCCAATGGTCATGGCGGGTGGGGATCGGTTTCCAATAATGGATGAAGTTATTTTGTGTTGACGTAACCCGTCATCGGAAGGCAACCAAGTCGACCCCCCATAGGGACTAGGACACTCAGAACTCCAACCTTCTCTGTTCTCCAGCTGGGAAACACTCCAAACATTAATCCTCCCTCTCAGGGACCCCAAGGATGCCATGATATCTATTTAGCTCAGGGAGATGACTACAAGGTGGGCATGAAGGAAGGGGGACTGTAATCTCTGGTGAGTTCGAGAGGGATACAGTGAACATAACCTAGCCGGATGGAGGTGAGTGAAGTGAGAATACTATAAGGATTTAATACTTTCTCTGTAGCAGCTGACGGAGTGAGGGCCCCTTTCCCTCTTTAAGCAACTTTATTTAGCCCGAATTAACTCGGGCTAAACACCCAGAAGGTTAAGGGAAGCCGAGCTTAGTTCAGGTTTACTTTAAGGCAAGAGTTTTGGAGAACTCTCACACTAAAGAACTCACGAGCCGCGCCAATCCGGCTGCAGTTGACACTTCAATAATATTGGAAACAGTTGCCGATTCGTCTCGAGCCGGCTTGTTGAGCTGTCACTCCTCATGAAGACGTTTATCCACTCGCGTACTCTTGGCTCCCGGCATAATTAACTTACATTAGGGCAACAGCCGAGGAAAACGCAGAGACACACAAACATTTAATGCCGAGAGACAAAGCCGGATCGGGATTATAAACAGCGCGCAGACAACAAAGAGGGAACACAACATGTTTAGTCTACGACAATACTGAGCGCCGCAGCTGTCAGGCCATTGTATGGGGAGAGTTTACCCGAGTGTCAGGTGACTCTACTATGCGTGGCTCGATGGGACTGGCTGGGGATTGGCCACTCTACAAGTGGGAGGGGCAACTCTTGTGGTGACAAGATGTCTTCTCAACCACCTGTTATGACACATTTGACACTTTCAACCTACACACAACTTTTATAGCACTTACCTCCCAGGGGCGTTTTTTTGGCCCCACCGGAGGAATTTTTATGGCTGGTCACTAGACCTGCCCCATGCTTCGGTACACAGCACTTATTTATTTATTTTTTTATGTAGTATCCCCCCCCGCCACTACCCCTGCACATTTGTTTCGTTCACTAGTACGGGTGTTGGTCCTTCGGGACTAAAACCCCAGAAAGTGGTGGGGAGAGACTTCTTACGGCTCTGGCCCGGCAGACTCTACAAGTTCTGAAACCCTCTTCGGAGGGGGCCCACCCCGGTCCCTAGTACTTGGGAGACCTGGCTCCGGTTTAGGTCACCTGGGGAACGGGACACTCAAAGGGGCAGGTGGCTCTGGCTGTCTGATCCACTAGTCACCCCTTTATGGGGAACGAGTCCCAATAGAGACACCCGTGCAGTTTGGTGTTGTTTTACACTACTGTGTGCACTTCACTCTTTGCATTGGGTGCGAGTTTACAATTGTGTGTGCAAGCACACAGCGAGGCCCAATAAAAAAAGCCTCATTGACCTCTCTAGAGGTTGAGACAAACCCAGCGCGTCCAGAGTTTGCTTGAAAACGGGAGTCGGTTTCCCACCCTATGGATAGGGGCGGGGGAGGGCAGAAAATTCACTGTACTCCGCCATGACTGCGTGCTGTTCAACCGGTAAATTGGACTCCGGGGGTGTAAGCATGGGAAAGCAATGCCCTCCATTAACATGGAGGTCCATGACGCCCAAAGACACGGACCAGAAAAGCTCTGTGAGCTAGGCAGAAATGCTGCAGGCTCACAGAGAGCCAGCGATTGCGCCCAATCCCTGCACGGACGCAGTTTAATTCAAGATCAAACTGCACCCATACTGGCTTCGGGTTTAACGCCCAGAAGGTTAATTACCTCAAAAACAAATATACTCTCCAACTACAGTATACACATTGTAGCAAAATATATATCTATATAGTTAGATCCATAAATATTTGGACAGACACAATTTTCTTATTTTGGGTCTGTTCATTACTATAAGGAGCCCCCCATGCTCACAAGCCATCCTTAAGCTTTTAATACATGAGAAAAAAAAATATCTGTGAAACTACTACAATATTAGGAGTGGCAAAATCTACAGTTTGGTACATTCTGTGGAAGAAAAAACTTGTGAACTCGTCAATGCAAAAACACCTGGGCGTCTATGGAAGATAACAGTGGTGGATGATTGGAGAATCACTCCCATGAGTAAGAGAAACCCCTTCACAGCCAACACTCTCCAGGAAGTCTCGTATTGATATCCAAGTCTACCAAGTTTGCCACTCCTAATATTGTAGTAAAATATGTTTCTGTCCAAATATTTATGGACCTAACTGTATATATATGATATAAAAAGTGTTCACACCCCTATAAATATTCCTGTCTACTTTGCTGGAACATTATGTATATTCATTATATATGTGAATAGTGACACATCTTACTTGATGTGTCAGAAAGAAGGCTGTGATGTGATCTGTACATTAATGGCAAATGTTCACTGGGGGCAACTTGTGGCTGAAGAGGGTATTGCAGGTGGATTTCAGGGTTGCACTACTAAGGTATGTGAACTGGGGGTTCAAACTGTGTTGTACTGTGAGTGCTATAATTGACCCAAAGCCAGCTGGTGACCTGTGGATGGAGACAGCTAATCGGAGGATCAATCAGGAACAGGGAGGTCCATCTGCAGCAGAATCTACAATGCAGGAGGATGACACAGAGGACAGTGAGGGAGACAGTGAGGACGACCACCCTACATATGGGGTGAGTACCAAACACCATCTCCTGGTACTCATCTGAGGAGCTCACTTAAAAGTTATGTGCACCCCTGATGATGAGCCTCCATGATTAAAAAAATGGAAGACAAATCTGAGCCAAGAGCACCAAAACCATTTAAGACATTGTACAGGTTCAGGATCAACCACGACAAGAGGCGGACGTGCTGCTATAACTACTTTATTTTTAACTGCAAGATAACAACTCCCGAACAACTGGTGAATGGATCGTAATCACAACGGGGCGACCAAGTCCTCCTTAACTCCTGTTTGGGCACGTCGCTCAGCCAACTGCAACTACAGGTCCTCTCGGCCAGGACAGTCCTTGACCCTCTTGGAGTCACGCTGGACTCCCCACCCCACTTGAGCAGCGTATGGGGGATGGCCCCAACAGCTGACACATGTACTACAACTGGGTCTGACAGAAGTAGCGCAGGCTATTAGGTCCCCCGGCTGCCTGCACGCCGGTATAGATGGTGGAGGCCGTTTCCCTGGAGACCGCTAATGTGCCCAGCTGCTGCCGTCTCATCAGGAATAGAGATGGTCGAATTTTTCCACTTGCTAAATTTGTGAGCGGATTGCAAAGCCTCTGAAAATAATAGCACCTCCAAAATTGCTGGAGATGTAGAGAAGGGTTGGGGGAGCATTTAAGGAAAAAAAGTTTTGCTCTAGCACATGTAGTTTTTGCATAAATTAGGTTCAAAGTCAACGTTAAAATTCCGATCTTCGAAATTTCTACTTGACTTTGACTTAATTTGTGCAAAAACTATTTGTGTTAGAGACATACTTTCTATTTTTCAGTATACCTCCAACCCTTCTCTACATCTCCAGCAAGTTTGGTGATGATACCATGTTCAGGGGATTTGCAATTAACTCGAAAAAAAATTTGACCATCTCTAATCAGGAATCGCAGCTCTGGACTTCCCCTTCCCGTCCCTTGGAGTGTATATGTGCTCCTGGGACCACGGGGGCTGATGGGAATTTTCCTTAAAGGGGCCAGTGTCCCAGTTTGGTAGGGTGACTACACTACAACATGAGTAGGGCTCTATCTAAGGCCCTTCAGCTTCAAATGGTCTATAGACCTGTTCAAGGGAGGTCCAGAGTTCAGCTTTAAGAACTTAATCATCCAGAATATAAAATGTTGAAAAAAAAGATCATTTCAGCTCAGTGGAGCAATCACGACTCAAGTTGTGCC
>CM070040.1:3257698-3268333 GCA_036250615.1 Ptychadena robeensis | reverse complement strand
GCCGCTGTAGGTGACGGCTTGAAGGGCAGTGCTTGTGATGGGCCCCAGGGAGCGCATCTCGATGGAGACCGGGGGGCATAGACACAGCAGCCACCATAAGTGACAGGTTTACGTGCACTGCTTTCGATGTGTCCCCGGTCGATATCAGCTCCCCCCTCGAAATGTTTCCCCTGTTGGTGAGTCTGTACTACAGGGAGGGAAGATTTCGACAGGGAGCTATTTTCGAAGGGACACCAGCACCGGCTCCCTATTATATTGGCTTGCCAATTCCATGGCTCCCAAATCCTGGATGTGATCAAGCTGTGCCATCTGAAGTTACTGACTCTGCAATGAGGGAAAAGTCCAACTGTCTGGTCAGAGTTCTAATTACATTCCTCAGGAGGCCAGAGAATATAGGACATCACATTGTGTCACTGCAAGGCCAGAACACACTTGTACATGTGAGCTGTTCTCGTTCAACGTTGTCATTTGTACCAAAATGTTTCTCAGAAAAACAAATATCCTCGTACAAATCATCAAATTAATAGATGACCCCTCTTCAGTTGATGTGATTCTATGGAAATATCAGGACAATGACAGCTCACAGCAAACACACACTCAACAATAATATAATAAAACTATAAAATAACTTAATTTAGTCCCAGTGATGTCATTATTTTATATAAAGACCACCCAAAGCAATGTAAGCAACCCATGGTGAGCGTCCATGATTAACTGAAATCCAATGAATAAAAGGGGCATGCCAGTGTCAGACAGGGCAGGAGGGAGAATGGCTATATTTGGGGTGTCCAAACTTTTTCCAAAGAGGTCCAGGTTATTAGAGATGGTTGAATGTTTTTTAAAACTATTCGACCATTACAATGGTTTCAAGTTAATTGCAAAGCCCCTGAGCATGGCATCATCACTGGAGATGTAGAGAAGGGTTGGGGGTATACTACAAAAAAATTACCGTATTTTTCGGACCATAAGACGCACTTTTTCACCCCCAAAATTGGGGGCAAAAAGTGCCTGCGTCTTATGGTCCGAATGTGCGACCCCCGGGGCCACTCGGCCACTGGTGGTCGCATCTTGGCTGCCCGCCAACTCCCCCGGCACGGAGATTAGCCAGAGGAGCTGGAGGGAACTGTCAGTTGAGAGATGCCGGCTGGTGCCGGCTCTCTCAGCTGTTCTGTAAAATTGCCATTGTCAGAAAAGAGAAAGAGGGAGAGATGGACTGCCATCTTTCCCTCTCTCAGTGTCAGTGGGAACTGCAATAACTCGGCACTTCCCACTGACACATGGGCACAATCACAGCTGAGCTGTTTAGAGGAGAGGAGAGAAAAAACACGCTGCAGATTTCTGCCTCCCTCCTCCTCCCGAGATTAGTGTAAAGACATGTGCTGAGTCACTGCTGCTAGTGACCCCTGGTGGCTGAAAAGAATATTGCCAATCCATTGCATTAACTCAATTGATGTGAAAACTTAATATTTTTTTTCTGGATTTCCTGCCCTAAAAACTGTGTGCGTCTTATGGTCCGGTGCGTCTTATAGTCCGAAAAATACGGTATGTCTCTAATACAAATACATTTTGCATTAATTATGTTCAAAGTCAAGATTTTGAAAAAAAAAATCTAAATTTTGAACTCAATTTATGCAGAAACTAAATGTGCTCATTTTCCAGCAATTTTGGTGATGATACCATGTTCAGGGGCTTTACAATCAGCTCACAAATTTATCTATTCGAAACATTCGATCATTTCTATAGGTTATGTGATGTGAAAAGTGTCTGACCCTAAGCATGTAATTCTTTGAACCATTAATTTTAAATACAAATGAACGATACCATGGCATAGATGTCTTCCTTCACACATACTTGGCATTATTATTGGAAATAATTAGCCATTCTCTGCTGTAACACTGATAAAGACTGCCACTAGGTATGCTGGGAGTTGTAGTCACTTCCACCTAACCCCAGCTGACCTGACCATTCCTCTTTCTGTGATATATGGAGAATCAGTGAGAAGATTCCAAGCTCACCCTGATTTAGTGGGAATATTCTGCATAGTGAGTTAGTCATAGGCAGGCAGAGCATGGTGTAAACCCCTGACTGTACCATTCATGGTGGGGAGGGGGGATCAAGCCAAAGCCCCTGCTAAAATATTCACACTGACATTGCAGCTGTTGTTCTTGAGGGAGATGGGAGTCATTTTGCTGCACTTGAAGCCTTAACTGATTGAAGTCCTTAAGCCATGTGCACATAAAAAAGGCACTGGTTGGGAAGTTTGGGGTCACCCCTCCTCATGTAGTGACATAGTGTCACCACAGATCTCTTCTGCATATCTTGGCTTGTTTCCACTTCACCTGTGGATTTAATTACAGCCGATTGTGCCCATACATTTGAATGGGGTCGTAACCCACAGCTGAAGTCCGCCACGATAGGGCACAGTGCTGTCCATGATCTAAAACTGATTGCGGCCACACCCATACATTCTCTATGGGTGCAAACACTTCCTGCCTGTAGGTCTGGTTTGAATCTAGCACCCAGCAACCTCTGCGGCACCATGCTGTGATTCAAACTGTGGGAGAACCCAGAAGTAGAAACAAGTCCTATGGCTGAGGGCCAGTTATAACTTGAATGTGGACATGCTTGGGCTAGGCCAGTGGTTCCCAAACTTTCCTTGCAGGCCCTCCCCTTTTCTTTTTAGGAACATTATCAAGCCTCCCCTATATATTTAAACACAGGTTAAGAATAAGGGCCTGCGCCCCTCTGGACCACCTTAGCATAACTCAGGGGGGGCCGCCCATCAGTTTAGGGACCACTGGGCTAGATAATGATGTCCAAACAGCGTTGGGTACCCCCCAGAGCAAACCTGACCCCTTTTGGCAACCCACCCCCCCCCCCCCCCCCCCATGCCATGAAGGGGAGATCCTCTATTGATTTAAGGGGGTCTCTTTTTCACAACATTGGCCAGGCATTGTGGGGGCACGGGTGGGGGCTCATCTAGTAAAAACGATGGAATGTGGTCTCCCCTACTGAAGATGCCACATCCCAACACCAATAGTACAACAATAAAATGAAGTTCTGCCTCCCCAGAGGGTGTGTCTGGGTTTACATGGGGCAGCAAAGAAGATTTTTAAGGCATTCAAAGTATTTCAATACAGTATATGGGCTTCAAGTTTAACAAGGAGACTCCCGTATCCCACTCCCCACCCTACTGAATGAGTACAATGGTCCCAAGAACCTCTTACCCATTCACAGGGAATGGTTTAAATTGTTCCTAGAAATAAGAGTAAAATTTTTTTAAAACAATTTCTACCTTTCAACATAGTTACTAATGATGGAGTATACACAAAGGTACCATCGTAATCCATCTTTTTCCAGGGAGGAGCAAGTGTCCCATGAAGTGGGGGTGTCACAGATCTCCACAGGACAAGGGTGTGTCTGAATTGCCTGCATCTAGCTCCTAATACCATCCTTGCCTCAGAGGGTTGACTCTCCCGCAGCCGAGCTCCCTCTGCTGGATAATTGTGTTGCTCCTTAGCTTGTCAGCTGCTCCTCCCTCCTGCCCTATTTAAGAGAGTCTGGACAATAGGTCTCATGTGTTTACCGCCAGCTTTCTTGCTTGTTGACGTCTCCCTACCTCTCGATCCTCGGCACTTCTTCCCAGTACCTTCTCTGTCTTCCCGGTTCCAGACCCTCTGCTCATCTTACGGATTCCGCTTATCTCTATACTCCTGGCACTACATTTTGGTATATCATCAGCAGCCATCTTGCACGGGTGCATCCAAGAACCGAAACCTGGGGACTGCAGCACAGTCCATTAGCCCTCGCGGGCTGCTCTGGTGAACACAAGACGGTCCCTTAAACTCTGCAACTCGGATTGCAATTTTGCCAACTGTTCAAGTTGGTCCATTGGGTCCACACCCTTGAATATCTGGTGTAACCCTTGCGCTGGTGTCACCCGCTGTGACAGTGGGGTTTCTTTCCTAGAGCTCCAGCGACTTGTCTATGTCCCACCAAGAATGAAGCTTCAGAGACACCGGGCAGTATAAAATCGAGTAGAAAAAGAGAGGGACCCTGGCTGATACAACTTGTAATGCAGGCAGCTCCTAAATAAATATAAGCATCTTGAGGAATTTTTACCAAACCTAATAGATTAAGAAGGTCTGTATTCTTCTTGACCACATAAATATGTTAAGAACTACATACATAGATAAAATCAATATAATGACATAGATAAAATGTTTGTACATCACAGCTGTATGTATACATGAGATATTGGTACCTCCCTTAGTTCAACCCCCCCCCCCCCACACCAGAGGCAGAGTGGGATAGAGGAGCTGAATCAGCTCCCACTCCCAGCAATGGGAGGATCGCAGATAAGAGTCCAAAATGTCCGATGATATGATTTTCTTGGTTCTTGACGCGTTTTGCCCTTGATGGGGGCTTCTTCAGGAGAAAATAGTTGGGTGCCAATATTCCTGAAAAACACACATACATATACATCCACATAACCTTCAAACATCATTTAGGACATGTAGAAAGTGTGGAAGTGTGGTAAGTAGAGATGGGCGAAGTGCCAAGGTGGACAGTTCTGCCGAGAACATGCATGTTCACCCTCCTTCTAGCCGGCGAGCAGTATGGGTGTTCGACCCGCCCTGTTTGCCAACAAGAAGGAGCTCACTATTCTTCCTCCGGCCGGATCAGGAGCAGTAAGATCCCACCGGAGGAAGAATCTTTTCACTAGAAGATCAGACATGAAGCCGGTCTTCTAGTGCAGAGGCGGCGAATTTGAATCTGCCCGTGAACAGGCAGACAGCGGTCTTCTAAAAGTCCGATCTGCCTGTTTGATGGACCTGGCCATCACTAGTGATAAGTAAAATGACCACTTTCCCACTCTGCCACACACCTCAATAAATAGCGCTTTGTGTCAGCCAGCTAATAAAATATTGTGAATATCGTTTAGCAAATCAGTTAGTGCCGCGTTCTCAGGTGTGATCACCCTACAACATCGCAGAGCATCCTATAGGGCCTCACAATGGCGCGAGCTGACACGAAGTTGCTGTCTTCATTATCGTCAAACTTACCTGTTAATGTTTTAATTTTCGCTGTATGTTTATGAGAGCGCTGCTGATCACACGTGAACGTTTATCCTTAAATGAACGGTGAAGTGAGTTCATCCAGAGCGCGTGCTGAAAGCTGAGCTGCAGCCTTCCCTTCTATGACGCTCCAATGTCCTGAGCCCATTACCACCTTGTGGGGTGATCTGGTGAACACCAGGTGGTTCCTTACACTCTACGCCTCAGATTGCACCTTGCCAACTTTGTAGTTAGTCCAATGGGTCCACTTCTTCTTATCATCGTTGTCTCTTCTGCTCTTGTGTCACTCGCCATGACACAATCTTTTAGACCATCCACCATTTTAAAACTTTTTGAGCCCCTTGTTTGGAGTAAGTACACAGAACAGAAAATATGGAAGGTCCTATTATATAAAGTGTTGAAGGGTCACTAGGACAGCCAGGCAGGTAGGTCACTTACTTCCCCCTCCATTCCCTTTAAGCAGAGGAAGCCCCGGCTTTGTAAAACAACCATTTACGGAAATTAATGTATTCCAGTTTCACAGCACACTATGATGATCTTACAATCAGACGTTGGCGAGCACAGTCTAGACGTTGTGTTGGTTACAGTGGTGGTTTATAGGGGCAATATGGGCTGTTGCCCACGGTGGTATTTGGGCATCTAAATGTTTTTCTGATGACCAGATGCCCCCCACCTATAGAGATGGTCCAATTTTTTTTTAATAATTCGACCATTTCGATGACTTCGAGTTAATATCAAAGCCTCTGAACATGTTATCATCACCAAACTTGCTGGAGATGTAGAGAAGGGTTGGGGGTATACTACAAAAATAAAGTTTGCTCTAACACAAATAGTTTTTACGTTCAAAGTCAAGTTAACTTAATTTTTGCAAAAACTATGTGCTAGAGCAAAACTTTTTTTTAATCTTTCCCCAACCCTTCTCTACATCTCCAGCAGTTTTGGTGATGATACCATGTTCAGGGGCTTTGCAATCAGCTTACAAAATCAGCTAGTCGAAAAATTCGACCATCTCTTCCCGCCTATTAAGCACACGCCTTCCAGGGAGAGAGCAGATCATCTCTAGAGAAGTACCGGTGAATCACAGAGTCTGTAAAGCTAGCCATACGTGGTTTGATTTTCTATTTGATCGATGAGCGATTGATCGCCGTGCACAATTCGCAATTATTGAACAAACAGAAAATCAAACACAAAAAACCTTCTGTCGAACAATCAAAATTGCTGAAGGGTTGTGTGAACATTTGAAAGACATGTATGGAAATCCTGGTTGATCTTGGAGGCGGAGCCAAGATCAGCCCCCCCCCCCTTCCCTCACTGTGCAGAATAGACCGTGTTAGGCTTTGCCCCCCTTGCCTGTGTCTCTGGTTGTTAGCTAAGACACAAGAAAGGGGGCGGAGCCAAACACAGATTGCTCTGCACAGTGCAGGGGAGGCTCCCTCCTCTGGAGCTGTTCTGTGTACAGATCTGTAATTTGCCGAGTACTGGCAGCAGCTGGAACCTGCTCAATAGGAAGCCTAGTCCAGGTGTACACAGGACCAAGGTCCCCTGTGCAAAGTGGTACACATCGATTTCCTTTGATTGACCCCCAATCGAGTGCAGTGTTCTGACGTCACCACGCTGCAATTGATTGTGGATCGATCGTATTGGTGTCGACCCGTATATGCCTAGCTTACATCTGTGACTCAACACCACCCCCTCCAGCTCTCTGGCTGTGACAAGAGGAGCTCATCTGGGGAGTTTTGCACCAGAGGGGTTGTTCATCTAAAGCCCTGATCTCCCTGGGACCGCCCCTGGTAAGTTAGTTTATCAGTCAACAAAACCATTGCCTTTCCAGAACTTAGTTGACCAAGTAACTTACTAAACATAGACATGTGCACACGATTGCGGCTTGGAACGAATCTCCAACACTCTCCAGCACTAGTCAACCAAGCTTCATCATTGTGGCCAACTGGTAATCCTGGATCAGCTGGTGATGAAGGTAGCCAGTAATTGTCTGCTGCTAACTGCATGGGTTCATCTGAGGGCCGCAACCTGGAAATCATCTGTAGCAAAGTCCATTACCCCTTGCAGGGTGCTCTGGTGAACACCAGGTGGTTAATTCGACTCTATGCCTCAGATTGCACCTTTGTCAACTTTGCAGTTAGTCCAATGGGTCCACTCATTCATATCATCGGTATCATCAGAACAGAAAATGTTAAAGGTCCAATTATATAAAGTGCTGAAGGGTCACTAGGACAGCCGGACAGGTAGGACCAGTCATTAACATCCCCCTCCATTTTGTCCCTTTAGGCAAAGGAAGCCCCTGATTTGTAAAACAACCATTTACGGAAATGCATAGATCGCTTCTTCCTTTATGTTAGATTGTGTTCGCAAAGCCCTGATTGGCTGCCGCTCATTTTTCATGCCGCAGATTTCGTATGCGCAAACACTTTACGGCTCCTGCAGGCCGGTCACTTATCAAACACTCCTTAGAATAGATTAGCATAATTGGGGGCAAGCTGTGCTCTGGAGTGGAAGGAAGAATTAATTATTGCCCATCTTCCCGAATCCGCATTTGCACATTAAGTACAAGATGGTATTTGTCTCTTCGCGGCCGCTGCATTAGGCAGAAACAACGGCCTTTCCGCTTACTGTCTTGTGCCGAGCAGAAGGATAATAGCATCAAAGATGAATATGGCTGGAAACTATTTTCCTAATGGCGTACACGGGCCTCAGAGCTGACTGGGGAGGGAAGATTGATGCCAGGCGGCTGGATAGAGCAATGCATGATGAGTCCAAGGGATACGTCATGGTTATGAACACATGACCATTACACTACAAGGAGCTTTGATGGAAAACATTCCAAAACCATGGAAAATAACATGGAGTGCGGCTCCATTGGAAACAACCAACTACTAAGAACAATAACATGGAGCTGGGCTAAACTATGACAACAGCCTCCACATTCTGGCAACGCTTGCCATGTGTAACATTCTAGCTTCAGGCTCAGAGTCTAGTAGCTGAAAACAGCAACTCAGATGCAGGCTGGATCAATGCACAAACAGGGGTAGTTGGGAGGCAGCAAGCAGAAGAGTAGTCAGGAGCATAGGTCAGTAGCCAATGATGTCAGGTAAGTAATGAAGCAAGAGTAAGCATGGTTGGATAATACAAGCTAAGGGTCGGTACATGGATGATGATGTCAACAATACAAGAAGCAACAAGGAGCAAGATATTGGCAGGGAGTACAAAATTCAGGCAATGAGGCAGAGCAAAGGCGTGGATTTTATAGGAAGTACATGGGAGGGGCCAAGGGTTCAACAAGGAACTGGAAAGCAACGTGTCTTAGTGGAAGAGATACAACAGGTATCAAATCAGGTGTGCAGGTGGCTCAAAAGTAGTGATGGCCAAACTGTCCGCAGGGTAGACAGTTCGCCGGCGAACATGGATGTTTGCACTCATTCTAGCCGGTAAGCAGTACGGGTGTTCGATCCACCCCGTTCGCCAGCGAGAAGGAGCTCTCTATTCTTCCACCACCAGGATCAGAAGCAGTAAGATCCTGTAAGAAGACCGGGTAGAGAAGCCAGTTGTCACGGGGATCTGAAGCCGGCGATGTCACCCCTCCCCCAGCCCAATTTGCGCGGGGTGGGGGGGACATTCATATGCAAATTTGGATATCTTCAAAGAGCACACCTGGAACATCACCCCCATTGTCATTTCCAGATGTCCTCTTTGAAGTTAACCCTTTCAGAGGGTGCCAAATGCCATTGTATTGGATACAGTGATAACCACATCCAATACAATTCAAAGTAAAACAAAAACAAAACACATTTCGAATTGTAATAAAAATTTTATTATAAGCAAACATAAATACTGTTTTGAAATCTTTCATATCAAATAAGTATTCAAGAGTTTTTAGCATTCAAATGATACATTTTATAATTTTTTTTAATGTACTTTTTTTTAAATATTTGGGTGTTTCAAACATTATTATAGTCAGGATGTCTATTAGACCCTTGTACGGACATATATTGGGAAGTTACAGGCCGACAACACAAAAAGATTCCATTAGAGTCTATGGTGCACTTTTGGTGCAGAAATCTGGACCTCAGCAGTGCGCTAGGTAGGTTAAAGAGATATATACACCAAATATATTTACAGCCATTGCCAGCTAAACACATTATATACTCTTCCAATATACTACATATCTACAAAAAAAATTCTTCAACTTCAAATTAATTTATTGTCATTGCAATATACCACACTCCACCTACAACAGTTTGACACTTTGAGGTAGACCTCCCTAGCGGTTGTGACGAGCCCAGCTCCTCCAGAGTTTGTGTGAACAACAAACTCTGGATGGGCTGGGCTCCCATGAAAGCCGCATATCCCTGGAAAGCTACGGCGATTCTCTTTCCAGCCGGTTGCGCGGCATCACCAATCGCGTCACGGTGACGTGGAAAGGGGCGGGAGTGGGCGGCGCCATAGACCTCCATGTTAATGGAGGAGCGCAGGCTTTCCAGCCCACACAGCTGACGATGGAAAAAGATAAGGGGCAAGAATCTCCCCAGTAAGGGAATTACCAGGGCTAGGGGACTTTAACGGCTTCACAATCAGTACACAGGTCAAAGGACAAAAATAAACGTTTTTTAATTAGATAAGCGTCCAGGCACCAAGCCTGAATATACCTTCACAAGGTCAGAGATTACATAGAAAATTAGAAGGGTGGTATAAAACATAAACCATAAAGAACAGCTCAAAAAAACAAAAAACATAAACCACGACCCTAAAGCCCAGATGTTGGAGCTTGAGATGGAAATTAGAGTGTGGTACCATCCGAAGTTGGTAATCGCCAACCCGACGTACGTTTGGTCGATATACTTCCTCAGGGGTTAGAGGCTGGTTGGATGGTTTATGTGTGAGGTAGATAAAAACACCCACAAGGTGCTGGACGGGGACCTCCCGCAGAACGGAAAGAACGCTGGGTGCACCTAGTTAGAATGTATCCATTTTTAAATAGAGTCAAACGAGTATCAGTAAGCGGGGTCTTCAACTGGCCCCTGGTAGTGTAATGCAGTGTTTTTCAACCTTTTTTGGGCAAAGGCACACTTGTTTCATGAAAAAAATCGGAGGGCATGAAGATACGCATAATCGCTGCCCACTTCCGGTCCCCGCCGGATGTACGTCATCAGCAGGTGCCCCGCTGGAACGCAGATGCGTACCAGCAGAGCAAAAACACCGCCCCTGGTCTGTGGGGACGCGTGTTGCTATGCAACCGCATCCTCACAGAGCCGGTCCGTGTATAACACGGATCCGTGTTAAGGCCCCCATACACCTGTCGAATTCCCACCGGATTCCGGCACGATCGATTCCGGGCGCGTGCACGCCAAACAATTGTGTCGGAATCGCATGCAGCCCACCTTGTCCAATCGATCACGTCCGACCGTTCAGGGGCCCAGAATCGGATCCGACAGAGAACCAACATGTTGGTTCCATCAGATTGATTCTGCCCAGTTTAGGGGAATTGCCATTTGTGAGGTGGACAATCGGACAGGGAATCGTCCCGGAATCCGTTGGACAAGGT
>CM070040.1:3209210-3219678 GCA_036250615.1 Ptychadena robeensis | reverse complement strand
AAAGATAGGGGGCGAACCAAACTCGCCATATGTTCGCGAACATGGGCGAACGCGAACATGAGATGTTTGCCGCGAATAGTTCTCCGGCGAACAGTTCGGGCCATCACTATCTGTACATTGAGTTGTGAAAGTAAATACCACATGTGACCATTCATTTTGAAAGAACCATATTTTTCGGACTTTAAGGCGCATCTTTTCACCCCCAAAATTGAGGGGAAAATGTGCTTGCGTCTTATAGTCCGAATGCGTGGCCTCCGCGGCCACTTGGCCGTGGGTGGTCGTGCTTTGGCTCCTTGCTAGCTCTCCTGGCAAGTATATTTGCTAGGGAGCTGTCAGATGTGAGATCAGCCTACGCTCTCCCATCTGAACTGTATAATTGTTTATGCCAACAGAGCCCAGATCCCTGCTAGCATAAGCAATGAAGAGAGATATAGATGAACTCTCATCTATCCCTCTCTTCATCCGTGGAAACTGCAATCACTCTGTAGCTCCCACAGACACAGGAACTGCAGAGACTCTGCAGCTGTTGGCCCCCCTCCTCCCAGTCAGTGAGGAAGATGACGTTGTGCTGTGTGTGTACTGCTACTAGTGACACCTACTGGCTGAGTTGAATATTGCATTCAATCCATTGAATTAACCCAATTGATGTAAAAACGTATTAAATATTTTTTTTTCTGGTTTTAGCTTTAAAAACTGGGTGCGTCTTATAGTCCGAAAAATCCAGTAATTGCAATGTAATTTCGCAATTCATGGCCATACATAATACACATATTAAATCGAATATTAATAGATTTTTTTGCAAAATTTGAATATTGCCTATGCCGCTCATCACTACTAACAAGTGAAATGTAAATGTTCCTTCGACCCTTCACTACATGTTAGTGATGGTTCCATGTTCTGGTAGCTTTGCTCATAAATCAGCTAGTGGATATTTTACAACCATCTCTGTCCAGTTGAATTCCCTAATCTTTAAAACCATTGATTCTCCTGATTCGATCAGTACTCTGGATTTCTTAATGGTACCCCATTGATCATGTGTCAGTAGTTATATTGAGGAGTAACAAATCTGAACTAAAGTATTATGTCAGAAATATAGAAGAGCTCATACCAGACATCTGCAAACCATCCACCATATATGGAACTGGTAGCTGAACCTAGCTTGACCTTCAGATCATGAGTGCAGGGTATATGGTTCTCCCCTCCAGGCAGTTTTATGAACCAGATTATATGCAAAACCATCATTGAATGACAGTTGGGCCAATTTTTTACTAGTTACTAGTACTTTTTTTAATGAGCTGCATAGGCAATATTCGAATTTGTGAAATTTTTCGAATGCTTCTACTAATATTTGATTCGGTATTCCTAAATACGAAATCCAGGAGTATGGACATGCAATCTGATTATCTTTAAAATGAACAGTCACATCAGGTATTTATGATCGCATTGCAATTATATTATCACTAGCAGTGATGGCCGAACTTTGGCCAGTTCAGTTCGCGAACAGGCGGATCTGACTTTTAAAAAAGTCAGACGTCCGCGGGAGGATTCAAATGCCCTGCCTGTTTGCAGGGAATTTGAATCGGAATAAACGGAAGTGACATCACTGACGTCCTTTCTGGTACCTGGAACGCACGGTTGCCGGTTTCGATACTCGATTGATAGCCGATCGATCTCGTGAAAATGCACCGTGATCGATCAGTCAAAAATCTAGTTAAAAATCGACCCGTGTATGGGAGCCTTTAGTTTGCCTACATCTGCTTTAGACTCTACCCCTTAATCCGGCCATAGACAGCATGATGTGTGGTTGATCTCATGTGATGACATCATCACGTACAGCTGGTGGCTCCAAGAATCAGTGTGCACCCTTTGTGTGCCAGCATATACTTTGGATGATAATGCGTAAAGTATTGCGATCAACCAAAAATAAACAGACAAGTCCATTCTTTGGCTGATCGATCTACCCAGGAGGGCCAGGTGTGCGGCTTTGATCCACGGCCGAATTTCGCCCGGTCGATTGCTGCAAGAGCAAGTTATGGTCAGCTTAAGGGCTTGTTTCCATTATAGGTTGGGACCCCTTCGCTTAGCATATACACTCAGCAGGGGTCCCGACGTATCCCACAGACATTGCCTGCTCGGCAGATGATCTGCGTACACATCCGCAAAGGCTGAACGTACTTGACTACTGCTCAGCGCAATGAAGACAGACTCTCCCCCGAGCAGGTAAGTCTATCTGCTACGTTGGGACTTCCCGCTAAGCGTGTACGCTAAGCGGAGGGGTCCCAACGTAATGGAAACATAGCCTTAAGCCGTCGTTCGGCATCAAAATCGGCCGCCAATCTGCATGTGCCCACAGCTCGGCCAGCCAGAGAACGGACATGTCCCATGTTCTCTGGCCCATGCCGGCCCATGCCATTAACTTCAATGAAGACCAGTCTTCATTGAAGGTAATTACCGGCACACAAAGGGTGCCTGGCCGATGAAGTTAGCCTGGGACCTCCAGAGCTCAATGGAGGTCGTCTGTCGGCACCCGTCTGTGGGTGTATGGCAGGCATTACTCTTTGAAGATCGGTGTCCGTCTACGCGTAGCGCTAAACTGTTGTCATCCCGGTTGCTCCACAAGAGGTCTCTGCGTCTGCTACGCCAGAGCTGATCTGCAGTCTGTAGATAATTTAAGGACAATCAACAGATGTGTTATCAAACCCTCTGCTGGGGTTAATTTCTGTGAAAAAGGTGTCTTAATTCCCCCCTCTGACTGATTACGCCGGCTGCTGTCACCCCGGGGTTCACCCCAGCCGTATCTCCACCAATGGTGTAAACTCAGAATACCTCGCCGCCTTTGCTGGAAGACTCTGAAAATAAATGAATAAATAAACCCACGCTCTCATTTATCATTTTTTTTTCCCCTTAAATATTCATTTCATTAAGCTCAAGGAGTGAAGGCTGATTTCTGAAACAATTTCTGCTAATGAAATTATTTCACAAGCATGGTTTTCAAAGCCTGCACGCTGATTCTCTTTAAAATATGCTAATATAATTGACCTCTCCAGCTCTGATGTAGAAGGATTCCGGTCTGACTCCCTCGGGAGACTTGTTGACTTGAAAGACAAGTCTTATCACACAGGACCTTCCTATTCTGACGGAGAAATAAGAGACTGAAATCAAAATATTGTGATTAAAATGGTATATCGCTTTTTTTAGGTTACGAGCATGAAAGACTTTATTAAATAAATGTAGACTTGATGATGGAGCCACGGCATCCAATGAGAAGCACGTTTTCATAGTAGGCTGCGGGTGGAGACTGAAGACTATGATCGTATTTCATTCTTATCACATCAGAGTGTCGGTCAATCCATTTCTCCTAAAATAGAGATGCCTGAAATGTAGTGATGGCCAAACATCGGCCCCACCTGTTCATGAACAGGCAAATCTGACTTTTAAGGTCGCCATACACGGGTCCGATTCCCAACCGATTCCAGGCCGATCGATCACCGGGCGCGTGCACGCCGATCGATCGGCTAAGAATTGAGTGCAGGCCACCTTGCCCGACCGATCAACATGGCCCCCTGAATCGGATCTGCCAGAGAACCAACATGCTGTTCTTTCTGATCCGATTCAGCACACATCAGGGGGAGTTGTTGTTGCTCTTGTCATTGGTTGATTCCTGAACCTTACACTTCCAGGTTAGAAGTATTTCAACTGCTTTGTCTTTATTTTTGGGTAATTTCGGGAAGTTAGCTTGCCCTGTAAAAGTTGAATCACCAACCCCACCGTTCTGGGGTTCTTTAAGTCTCTATACAATAAAATAAACCCTGAAATGTCGTTTTTTAGCTGTAAGCGCTTTTTCCAGCATTGAGAATTCTAAGCTTAGAATGTGCATCCAGACTCCCACTGTGAACTTCCCAATTTACACCTTTGAGAAGTTACTTGCTGTCAAGAGATCGAATAATTGAAGGATTGCGACCTTAACAAGCTGAACGCCATAAGAGGGGCACATTCATCAATGCCTAACCGGCTTCTACTTCCTTCGCTCTAGAGACAACTCAATACGATTAGGAAGGAGACGGGCTTCCTCTATACAACTGAGAGACTCCATCACACACTCACACTCAAAGTATAAATACCAAGTGATAAAAAAGCTCTGTTTTCATCAAAAATTTATTTGTTAATAAGCACGGTCAGTGATGTTGAGTTCTGTTTGAGCTCCATGACTAATGGATGCCTGTTAGGCCATGGAGCCAAGGCCTAGATGATGCTTGATATCCTCCAGTGAAGAACCGGAGTAGTATCTGACTTCCTCAATCTTTTAATACATGCCAAATGACTGTAAGTGATCATTGTGCCAAGAGGAGTCTGTCTAGCATTGTCACCCAGCGATATGTAACTGCAGATGTACCTCTACCTCTTCTCCTGTTCCACCCTCAAAAACTCAAAGGACACTGACTTTTTCAAGTCGACTCCCTCTGCTGGTTATACTAATACTTGTTCCTAGTTTCCTCTGATCGGTGCTCTGATATCTAATCTAATTAGCACTTCTTAAAGCTCACATGACCTACCAATGAAGCCACGTGACCAGGTATTTAAGGAACCCTCAGGTAGCAGGAAGCTGTCCTCAAGTTTTTGCTACCCAGATTCTGCTGCTTCCAATTGCTGTATCGTTACTGACCCCTGGACCTCCTTGACTTATTGCCTGCTCCACTTCTCTTTTGCCTGCTGATTTTGTACCTCGTATTGGAAGTCCTGCTGTCAGCCGTTGCCAGTAAGTATAGCTAGGGACCGCAACCTGGGAGTTTCCCACAGCCAAGCCTTGCGGAGTGCTCTGGTGGTTACCAGAGGGATCCTTAGACTCTGCCCCTTGGTTTACCCTTGGTGGCACAGAGGGTCCACTGCTTCCATGGTTCACCCGTGACAGAGCTTTTACAGCTATAAGATTGCAAGGAAGGCCAGTGGTCGGCTATAAACTCAGACAATCTGGATGGAGGCATGAAATAATCAAGTAGAGGCGCCATGAGAAAACATATATAGGTTGGTTTCTTGGGCAGAAATATATTGAACACATTTCTACACATTTCATGGCTTGACCATTCTGGTCAATTCTTAGGATTGGCCATTTTGTCCTAGGGATCTGGGCAAAATCAAACTATATGAGGATGACATGCTGCCTGCTGATTTTGTACCTTGTATTGAAAGTCCTGCTGTCAGCCGTTGCCAGTATGTGTAGCTAGGGACCGCAACCTGAGAGCTGCACACCTACGTGCAACAAAGTAAAGTACTATAAATGTAAAAATACTCACATTAAAGGAGGTAGAGTGCAGGCTTAGCAAGGAGTGATCTTTTGGGGCCTTGTGGATACCAGAATGACATTTCTTCCTTCCTTCACTTTTTTTCCTATTCGTTCTCTATATCTTTAAGTACTTTATTGTAGGTTCCCCTTGGAGTCATGCATAGTTCTCTCAAAAGCCACAATATGTTCATCAGTCTTACATTTACAATTGGATGATTGGCTGGATTGGGGTTTTTTATCTCAATGAGAGAGTTTGTCCCAAAAAGTGTGTATAGAACCCAACAGGGAATGGGGAAGGGAACAAAAAGGGAAAGGAGAAAAATATATATTGGGTTACACACAAAGTGCAGTATGAGGTATTATACTTTTAGGGCTGAGTCAGCATGTGTGAAGGGTTACTTACTATTACGGTCGCTAGCTTATGGTTGGACCCAATATGTATAACATGTGATGGATCCACCATCCAACTAGCAACCTTGATGTTTTGAAGTGCAGGTGATTCATTCACTGTCCCCATGCAATGTGAAGGTCGCACTCATTGCCTGTAATGATCCGATTAGTTGGATGCCAAGTCCCAAAAAACTTCGGAGATAAAATAGTTATAGGTAAATTAGTGGAAAACCACTAGAAAAAGTATAGGCTTCTTGGAGGTGCCCAAATGATGATACAAAATGTCCTTTATTTGCTAAAAAGAGGTATTTTCTATATACATAGATATATAAATGTATATAGAAAATACCTCTTTTTAGCAAATAAAGGACATTTTGTATCATCATTTGGGCGCTTCCAAGAAGCCTATACTTTTTCTAGTGTTTTTTCACTAATTTACCTATAAGGATTACATTTACATTTGGCATTCATCAATGGATCATAGCTTTCATGTTATAATTAGGTGTATGATATTTATATTAGTAAGATGGCTTCCATATCGGATCCATATACCTGTAAGTACTTTATTGTAGGTTCCCCAAGATTCATGCATAGTTCTCTCTCTAACCAAAACATTTTTCCAAGTTCTTAAATTTGGCAATCATCAACGGATCATGGCTTTCATGAAAACCATCGTTAGGACATTCTGGGCTCTGCTTCTTATTTGCAATGCTAGTACTCATCTAGAGGGAAAAAAAACATTGTATTTGATTGAAACTCAAGCTGAAGAAGAGTTCCTCTGATTAATATTAACTGATGTTGGAAACTCGAGTTTCCCCGCAATCAGTCCCCCTCGTCATCTGCATGGCTCAAGAACGCACAATAATCTTTAAAGAATAAGAGAGCCCGGCTGGCGCATTTTACACTTGAAATTGCATTTTCTTTAGGCTTAATTGGCAAATAAAGTAAAACATTCTAGAGAGCTTTAAAGATGAAGAGAAACCAGTGCTCAGCTTGTGTTTAACTTCACCCCACAGAAAATCTCAAGAAGTCAGAAAGAAGGGGCATTTAATGGCTCTGGATGGTCCATTGTGGTAAATGATGAAATAGGAGAACATAAGAAAAGACTTCACAAAAAATCCAAAAAGATGAATATATACTTACATGTCTACTAACAAACTTTCAAAGACAGGAAGTTATGGAAAACCAAACAAATTAATCAAGGTAGCCCAAAAAGTGAGGTCCAGTAAATTGCCCAGAGTGCCAAGAAGATAGGGAGGGCTCACCAATTATCCTTCATCAGGACTTGAGTTTGTGAACAAATGAGTAGATAGCACGATAAATTAGGTTAAATGTGTTAACACTAATCTGTAAATAAGGAAACAGCTCTCAGTTCACACAGACCAACTGTCAGAATCCGAACCCAGGGATGCTCTGGCGCCTGGTTGTAGCTCTACTTGCTGAGCCACCTCATATTCTGACTTTACACCTTGCTGTATCCCTTGGACCATGATACCAAGTCACCTAGTTCTCATGAACCCTGAACCCTTGTCCCCTCCCCTGGGCTTCCTATAAATGCCAGGTCCCAACATTCAATGCCAGATTATTGTGCCTTGCCAATAACTCGCTCTGTCTCCTCAGCATGCTTCCATTGCTGATAACTTGTGTTCCGAACCTTGGCTACTAAATATTGACTACTCTTCTCTCATCACTCCATTCCTAACGTGACACCATTGGCTACTGACCCCGGCTTGGATTTGACTACTCATTTAAATGTTACCTGACTGCTACCTGTGTTTGTGTTCTTAAGGCCCCCATACATATGTCGGATTCCCACCGGATTCTGGCACGATCAATTCCGGGCACGTGCACGCCAAACGATCGTGCCAGAATCGCATGCAGCCCACCTTGTCCAATCGATCAGGTCCGATCGTTCAGGGGTCCAGAATCGGATCCGACAGAGAACCAACATGTTGGTTCCATCAGATTGATTCTGCCCAGATCAGGGGGAGTTGCCATTTCGGGTGAGTGATCAATTGGCCATGGAATCCGACACGTGTAAGGCTAGCTTTAGACTGTGATCACCTGTGTTCTGATTGCTGTTTCAGCTACTGGACTCTGAGCCTAAACTGAGATTGTTACACCAACCATGGATACAACAAAAAGGGAGGTGGGTGGTCTCTTGAGACTTTAGAGGGAGGTCTTCACCCCCCATAGTGCTTGGTTTCCAAGATTTAGTTTCCACCCCCAAAACTGAGCTCCTCTTCCCCACTGGATAATGTCAAGGGTGGCATTACATTCTGATGCCAATGATGCTGCCACCACCATGGTGCTGCTCCAAGCAACCGCTATGCTGTCCATGGCTAAAACCGCCACTTAGGGTGGCACAGATCTCACTTTGGGCAAACTAACCCAACTATGTGTAGCCCTAACACCAGTGGGTGCGGCTGTGTGTGTTTTCGGGTCCTCTTCCCTGGCAGCTTTTGGTGACTCACTTCCCCTGGACCCCAGCCCAACACACAGAGGAAAGAAGGTTAAAGTGAATAATAATGGTTTATTAATTATGAAAGGCGCCACAGTGGTCGTCCTGATATTATCCTTATGAAAAGTGGGCAGGTATAGGCACAATAAACAGAAGCAACAAAATGGCGGGAAACAGATTAAACAGTGCAGATGATAGATATGCAA
Source organism: Ptychadena robeensis (assembly GCA_036250615.1). NCBI lineage: Eukaryota > Metazoa > Chordata > Amphibia > Anura > Ptychadenidae > Ptychadena > Ptychadena robeensis. The sequence continues at coordinate 3,211,340 of CM070040.1, read as the reverse complement.
ATCAACACTCAGGTGCTCTGACTTTGATGTACCCACTGTCTGACTACCAACTATGAGAATAAAGTAGAAGAGTAACTCTGATGGAAGTTAAGGCTAATCAAGAAACACAGTAACACTTCTCCCCTTAGCTGGCCAGCTATTACTTTAAACTAGATAGTCTGGTACCATACGTTGGGGCCCCTAGAAGAAGTGATGAAGAGCCCACTGGCTCTATTTGTAATCCAGATCAGAAAGCTGAGAGTACTTAGCTGTCAGGCGACCACGTGTAGGATCCGCTGCGATAACTGGGGAGTATCCGATCGCGATTCCGGTCTCTTCTGATCAGTGTCCCAGGTCCTCCCGGCGGAGCAGCAATCCAAGCCCCAGAGTCGCCTCCACTCCGGTCTCGGCTTCCCAGGTCGTCCGGTGGGCATTTTACACAAGTGTCCGTCACGCTCCTCACTCGTCTCTCTCCACGCGCTGTCTGCCGGAACTTCCTCCCACCTCCTCTTCCTGTTCTCCCCTTACTCACGTCCGGCTACCTTGAATCCTCTCCAACAGTTCCTCTACTGCCACCCAGTGTCCATAAACTGAAGCACACCCCCCTGTACAACTCACAGCAATCAACATCACAAGCAGGGGCTACATCTGATCACGCAGTTCATGCAAAATAAATTAAAATCATTATATTCCCATAAATTTTACTTTTTAAACCTCGCAGCAAATGCATATAAAGGCTCAATTACTTTTCTGAATATTTCTCTCTGTAGTATAAAATTCTTCAACATTTAGCTTACTTTCATGACGGAAATATTACAAATATGCAGCAGCGGCACTTCACCAGCAGACAATTGTCCTGCCAGACGGAAAGGCATTTTTGAAGTTCATTGGTTTTGCTCGGCAAAGTTTAATTGTTTCTTTTTTTTAAAGGAGATTCTCTTTTCTCCAAAGGTCTACAGTTCAAGAAAGTCTACAGCCTAGATTGTGTTTTGCACTCTACGTGGATGAAACATGGGATTCCAAATAAAACAGAGGTGCGGCAACAGTTGGCCAATAAATTATTCACATTGATTCGGCTGTCAGAAACATTCTGTCTAGAAGAGAAAATTGTTTAATAATCAGAGTGATCTTTTCAATGCAAGCTGAATTATTGGAGACTAGTTCAATCAAGTTTCTACTTCAAGGCGGTATAAGGGGAGGAAGCTGGACAGGGCAGAAAACTCAATAGTGATGGACCTTCCGCTGTTGAATCTGGCTCCAATACATTATTATAGGGGTAAACTTTGACCCCTTCATCACACAGTCAAATGGTGCAGTACAACTAAATCCAATAACTAAAAAAAGTGTGATTTTAATTGAAAACAAAAACATGGGACCCCCCCCCCCACCTAGAACATATCAGACCCCCTTTTAGTCTAATGTCTGGTATGCTCTGGAAAAGGGGGACTGAAACAGCATTGGGTTACCCCAAGATCATACCAGACCCCTTTATGCAAGCCTGGAAGGTCAGGCCCCTATACCATCAGGCACCATGCCATACCTCAAAGAGGGGAAGATGCCCATGGGCCTCTTTCCCAAAACATGGGCTTATAGAATATTCAGGATTCCCTTGGGTTCCCCAGGGGTTCTCAAAGTTTAGTCCTAGAAATAAAAGACCACACAGAGAAAATTTGTTTAACCTTTCTAGAGGTTGATACGAACCCTGTTCGTTCGGTAGTGATGGCCAAACTGTCCGCAAGCATGTTCGCCCTCCCTCTCGCCGGTGGACAGTACAAGCGTTCGACCCGCCCCGTTCGCCGGCGAGAAGAACATATATATTCTTCCTCCGGAAGGATCAGAACCTGCGAGATCGTGCCGGAGGAAGAATCTTTTCACTAGAAGACCGGGCATGAAGCCGGTCTTCTAGTGAAAATTCTGGCTCGGAGCAGGAAGTGACGTCAGTGACGTCACATCCGGCTCCCGCAACCAGGAACCATGCGTTCCAGGATGTGTTCCAGGGACTGGATGTGACGTCACTGACGTCACATCCGGTTTTTCCAATTCAAATTCCCCGCCTAGAATTTGAATTGGAACATATGGCGAGTTCGGTTTGCCCCCTATATTTTAACATTGCAGAAACTTTGACCCCTGTGAGTCACAGTCAGCAGACAT